>CM046943.1:152652827-153174252 GCA_025698515.1 Gossypium sturtianum
AGATACTCTAGCCTGATAAACTTGAATAATTAATTAACTTATTCAGGTCCCGAAAATTATTATTTTTGAATTTTTTTATATTTTTAATTTTCTTTATATATTCTTTAGAATTTTATTTTAAAAAATTTATACTTTTTTTTAAAATATAAATTTTGAAAATTTTATAAATATTTTGAATGTTTTTTTGTAACTTTTGTTGAGAGAGACCAAATTGCTTATTTTCAAAATTGATAGGGACTAAAAATGTATTTATACCAATATGTTATTAGAATTATTTGAATTCAACTTGACTCGAACTTGAAACTCGAATTACTTATTCGAGCTGACTCGAAAAATTTTAAAAAACTCGACTTGATTAACTCAAAATTCGAATTTGTTTTCAATTTTTTCGAATCGAATCGAATTTTTCTGACCCTTAAATACAAAAAAAAAAAAATACATTAAAAAATATGTAACATAATCGTTCAACTACACAAATGTTTTTCTGACTATATATAATTCATATATCATTTCTTCTAATCTTGAAATTACTTAAGTCTAAAGTCTAGACCTAATCCTTTTAAACAATATTCAAAAAAATTTCAATGGAAGTGAATGAACTGATCATGTGCCTCATCCGAACAATGATAACTAAAATCTCGATTTTCTCATTATCTATTATTGTAAATCATATGACTAATAAATAAATTATGAGTAAAATAATGAAAATCCCTAAATTTTAATAATTTATTTAGATAAGAGTTCATATTATTATATTCAAAAAAGTCTTTTCAATTTATTATTAAATATGCACTTTTCGTTTATTTTATGATTATTAAGTAAAATAATTTAGAACCTATAGATTAGCTAATTTAATTATTATATGTAACATGAGGATTTGGTCCAAATTAAATTATTCTTTAACAAAACAAACAAAATTGATAATAATAGTCATGTGAATTCCCCACGTACCTCTCGTGGATCATCAACCTCTATAATTAATTATAACAATTTTATTTTCCCTTCATAATTTCCCCTGTTGATTTCAGACATTAATGCAACCAATAATGCATATATTATTATTATTATTATTACAACATAGATAATGAAGTTATACGAAATATTTGCCAAAATCCAACATGTGAGTGCTTTACAAGTAAACACAAAAATTACAGATGTGCACGTGCATACGAAAAGTGTGTATAGGGTAGGTTGAATAACATGGTTTTAAGTTGTAATTAAAATAATTTAGTTGCTTTCTTTCTACTTTAATTAAACAAAGCTGTGGATTAGTTTGGCAAAATGTTCACATTGCATTAAATTAATCAAAATGTAGAACTTGGAGGGGAAATTTTCTAATGTTTGAATGTGGCCTACTTCATGGGATCAAATCGTTGAAATTATAGGTTAATTATACAAGAGTGGCGCTCGCAGCAGAAAATTTATAAAATTATAGATTAATAAATAATCAAATTACACTTTACCCAAAAATAATAAAATTATGTTTTAACTCCCATATAAAATAATTAAAAAAAATAAATGTTTGTTAGAAAAATAATTTAGCTAGAAATTTCAAGATGTAATCATTATGAAGAGGCGACCGGTGATTGATGGACACGTTGTAGGGTTTGAGAATGTTGTATTTTATAGTATAAATTAAGATGAGAGATTTCGTGATGGAAAAAGAAATGGAGGAGATTGGTCGTCTTTCAACAAATTAACCAACCGTCAAGCTTTAATTTAAGTTTAATAATAATATTTGTAAAGTGAATGAATATAATATTAAGGTTGAAGGTCATCCATGACATTAGGGAAGAGACAATCTTGCATTGAAATATTTATATGCTTTTTATTTTAATAATTGTAGGAAGGTGAATGGAGATATGGTTGTTACATGTTAGCACATCATTTGAAGTTTTATGTTAAAAAATTTGTTTACCTCTTCCATGTTCATGGTGGAAAATTAATTGGAAGAGGAATCTCTCTTACCTACAATTTATAAAAAAATTTATTTAATCTAATTATTTTATTTGTAATCCACCATTTTAAAAACAAAATTATATGCTTTTGAGGAAACATAATCTTTCCCCAGAAGATATGCTAAATTAATTAATGTAAAAAAATTGATTAAAAATATTGATGAGAATTTCGATTATTGATTCAATTTTTTCAATCGAGTATAGAAGATGTAGGGTAGGAAGTGAGTTATCGGACGAATTAGAGATGGTGCGAAAGTGATGTTATCTTTTCTCTTTTAGTTAGTAATATTTTCGAAAGGATCAACCCGAGAGAGCAATAAAGTGCCTTAATGGTATGAGATTGAAAGTTGGTTGAATTTTGCTAAGCGTATATACTGTCAGATATATGGTAAGTTGTGATTGAATTAACTGCCAAGAGAAGATAAGAATAACAATGAAACAAAGAACTTTGTTACACAGTTCAGATTCTTCCTACATCTATAGGGCCTTTCCCAAAGAGCTAATCTACTATACTTCGGCAAGTATAAGCAATGATTTTAGTTCTACACACCATGTAGCAACTTCACATCTATATTCTAATATGAATTACTCTCCCTTAAAACCTTCCCCTTGAAAGTTTGTGTAAACCAAGTGACTCACTTGTGTTTACTTCCAATTTCTGCACTACAAAAATAGTTTATAAAATGCACAAAACTGAAATCCTTTCTCTCAGTATTTTTTACTTAATCCATATTCTTAACTACGATTATAACTAAGTATTCTACCATTAATGCATAAAGATGAATCACATTAATAATTAAAGGGACTATGATCATATAGAAAGTTTAAGGAAACAAAAACTATAGTTCATCAACCATCATCATCATCGATAAAAGGTGGCTATTATAAAACTTCAAGAATTTAAGTTTAGGGATTTTTTTGATATGTAGGATGGTTTAGAATAATTTTTTTAAAAATCTCTCTAATTTTAAAAGAGAACATTTACGATTAAGGCTCTATTTCAGCTTTTAAACAGACCTCGATACTAAAGGATGTCAAAATTCTTAATTTTCTCGAGATTAATTTATTTTTAAAAAAATTGAATTAGGGTTTTCTTTGAGTTTTTAATTAAATCAGATTAATATTGAAATTCAATCCTTCAATACCCTCCCTAATCCAAATAGGCTCTAAAAACTTATATCTTAGTACAAAATAAAGGACCTTTTAACTTGTCGAGATACCCTTCAAACAATACATATTTAGAGAAATAATCCCTATACTAATTTTGTAGTCGAAAGACCTACCCTATTTTGAGACTAATTCATTTATTTATTTCTAGTGAACGTTCTAGGTTCAACAATCTCCATAAAATTTTCATTTCAATATAAATGATGGATTCCTAATTGAAACAATCCATGAACTCGTCCAAAATTTTCAATCATAGAATTTAAAAAATAAAATAAAATACATGGATAATGCCGTCAAATAGGGTACCTAACTATCACCTGTCTGCTGTCTCCCCATTCTGGATTAAGCGATTAATTTAAAACTATTTTTTGTATAGTTTTTTTTTTTTTTTTTTGGTGGTGAATGACACATAACACCAAAAATATTTCTAGGGTTTTGGGTAAATTTTTATTCTATTTTATAGGAATTGACACTAACTTTAATATGTTGTCTTACGTAAGGCTAATACTCTATGTTTCTTTTTAATTTCAATTATTTTCTCCACACTATCTTACCTATATCATCCTTGCTGCCATCTGTATTTTTCTATTTACCCGTTTCACTTTGTCCTTGCAACTCAATCACATATTTTAGGCTGAGTTTAGATGGACGATGCATTTATTTATAATTAGTGTAAAAATAATGATAACGATGAGATTAAATATTATAACAACGATGTAGCATGAGATAAAAAATAAACTAAACGTACTATACTACACCCCACACCCCACACTCATCCAAATCCACCCTTAATTTGAATTGATAAAAAAATGAAATAATTTTGCTTCGTATGAAAGATAAATTACCCCTAGTAATGAAAATTTAATATTTTTCGTGAATTATATATTAAATATAAATCTATATTTATAAACATTATAATATTAATTTACATGAGAAAAATATCTGTTGACAGAGAAAAAAAACACAACCAGTTTCAGCACAAACAGATAGTTTATGTTTAAATTGTTGAAGAGTAATGATTAATTATTGAATGACATGTTTTATATATATATATATATATATATATATATATATAATATAGATGTAACACATGACATGCTTCATATAAACAATTCAAATTGAGTCATCACTTATATTTATGGACTTTGATATTTTTCACAAACAAACATTTTAAGCTGTATCAAGAAGATACTTAATTTTCGGTTCTATTGGACTGAATGAATTGGATTTTCGGGTCAATTTATATGGTTAAATTTTTAATTTTTTCAATTTGGATCGCAATTTTTTAAAAATATAATATAAAACAAACAATATAAATAGTTAAATAATTACTAAAATAATATTCGAGTTAAAGGTAAATCTCATTAAAATTTCATTCAGTTAAAAATAAAAATTCGCTATCGTTTTATTGATCAATTCTATTATTTATATATACCCTTCAAATAAATATACTTTTCAATTTAATCGATTGATCTAATTTAATTATTCATTTAACAAGTACAGTTGAAAGAGAAATATGAAAAGAAAAGCAAAATTTACTACTACATATTAATAAAATAAAGAAATGAATCAACTATATCCAAATCTTACGTTTCTTTTACAACTTACACACCATTGGTAGGAGCAAACCATTACCTACATACATTATTAGCAGACAATTTTTATGACATGACATGAGTATAGAGATGAACATAGATCAAATGTACAGAAAGTATTGTTTAATATTTTTTTATATAATTACGATTCGAATTTAGATTATTCTTGAAATAGATGAACACTTAATTAATAGACCCCAACTTAGGATTCTGTTTAGTAGAGAGTATTGTTGGGAAGGGAAATGAGTTAAGGGTAAATACTATTAAGCAATGAGCCGAAGGATGGGATTCTATAGTGTGTAAATGTAGAAAGTGTTGGTTAGTAATTAATTTAATGATATAAAAAAAAAAGAAAAAGAAAAAGCATAGTGTAATGTTGGAGAGGGAAATGGGTAAGCGTGTGGGACAAATGATGTGACTTAGATTTGGGGGAAGGAGTTGAAAAGCAGCAAAGGCCACGTGTTGCCCTAAACGACTCTCGTTAGAGGATGAAACGCGGGGTTGGACGTGGTCTACCCCCTCCTCCCCCCTTCTCCGCTATAATGCTCCAATATCACCTCCTATTCCCTTTTTCTTTTCAACTATTATTACTATTATTATTATAAACAAAATTCCTTTTGTTTTTTTCCCAAATAAATTAGTTGTTACAATATTAATTTAATACTTCTTTTAGCATAAAAAACATGGTTGAATGCATTTAAGCCAAATAAACAAACAAACAATGCATCAGCCATCATACTAAGTTTTTCCTTCTTATACACTTGATACATAACAAAGATGAAGGACTTGAGTGAAGAGAAAAGTGTAGTTAAAGCTTTGAACATGAAGGGTATGGAATTGGAAGTTGATGGGAATAAAAGTTTGGGATGTTTCTGCAAAATGAAATTATCGAAGGAGAAGAAGAGATAGGTGGGGAGGGGGGATCGTGTCAAAGGATTAAGCAAATATGACCCGCAAAACACCTTTTTTTTTAAATCACTTCAAATTGTCACTCAACCTTTTTATTAGAGTCGGCCCCTGTTTTGTTACTCAAATGCAACACGTGGTCTCCTCTTATATGTTTGTAGTGGACCTATTTCTCTTCTCTCTCTCTATATAAACCCTCTTCTCTCTCCCCTTCCTCATTCATACTCACTCACCATTTCTCTTCACCTACAAAAGAAAAGGGGCTTTCTCAAACACACATAAAAGTATAGAATCTTTGAGTCTTACTTATTTTGTATTCTTTATCAAAACCAATCAAGTTTCACCATTCATAACGAAGCTAACATAACCACTAGTAATTGGCTGAGCCTTATGGCTTCATCAGCAGCAGCATCAGTGGCTAGTGGGAGCTGTTGTGTTAAGGTTAAACTCCCTGTTTCAACTCCTCAGTCTTCGTCTTCTTCTTCTTCTTCTTCTTGTATTGGTTTTAAAAAGCGCTACATTTCATGTTCTTTGCAAACCCCTTCAATTCTTCATTTGCCTAAGCAACAATCACCAGCTTTTCCACCATCACCTTCTTCTACTCCTTCAACGAAAAACACCGAGAAAACTACTCAATCCCAACAATGGAATCCTTTGCAAAGAGCGGCGGCTATGGCTTTAGATGCGGTGGAGAATGCTTTGGTTTCTCATGAGCGTCAACATCCTTTGCCGAAAACAGCTGACCCTGGTGTACAAATCTCCGGTAACTTTGCTCCGGTCCCTGAACAACCTGTTAAACAAAGGCTTCCCGTTATTGGAACAATCCCGGATTGCATACAAGGAGTCTATGCTCGAAACGGAGCCAACCCGCTTCATGAACCGGTGGCTGGACACCATTTCTTCGATGGGGATGGGATGGTTCATGCGGTTCAGTTCAAAAATGGCTCAGCTAGCTATGCTTGTAGGTTCACTGAAACCAACCGTTTGGTTCAAGAACGAGCTTTTGGGCGTCCTGTTTTCCCTAAAGCCATAGGTGAACTCCATGGTCATTCAGGCATAGCTAGACTGTTACTTTTCTATGCTCGAGGTTTATGTGGACTCGTTGATCCAAGCCATGGCACTGGTGTTGCTAACGCGGGGCTTGTTTACTTCAACGGCCACCTTCTAGCCATGTCTGAAGATGATTTGCCTTACCATGTTCGTATTACTCCATCTGGTGACTTGAAAACCATTGGCAGATACGATTTTGATGGTCAGTTGAAATCCACAATGATTGCTCACCCCAAAGTTGATCCACAAACTGGTGAATTCTTTGCTCTTAGCTATGATGTTATTCAAAAACCGCATCTCAAGTACTTTAAAATTTCACCCGATGGTAAGAAATCACCCGATGTTGAAATCCCAGTTGATGGTCCAACAATGATGCACGATTTCGCCATCACTGAAAATTTTGTGGTGATACCAGACCAACAAGTTGTTTTCAAATTGGGTGAAATGGTTCATGGTGGTTCTCCCGTTGTGTATGATAAGAACAAGGTATCAAGGTTTGGGGTATTGAACAAGAATGCCATTGATGCTTCTGGGATTAAATGGATTGAAGCACCTGATTGCTTTTGTTTCCATCTTTGGAATGCTTGGGAAGAACCAGAAACTAACGAAGTTGTTGTGATTGGTTCTTGCATGACACCACCAGATTCCATTTTCAATGAATGTGAAGAGAATCTCAAGAGTGTTCTGTCTGAAATTAGATTGAATTTGAAGACCGGGAAATCGACTCGCCGTGCCATTATTTCTGAATCCGAGCAAGTGAACTTGGAAGCAGGGATGGTGAACAAGAATTTACTGGGAAGAAAGACTCGGTTTGCATATTTAGCTCTAGCTGAGCCTTGGCCTAAAGTGTCAGGATTCGCCAAAGTCGATCTCTCGACCGGGGAAGTTAACAAGTATATCTATGGAGATCAAAGGTATGGTGGTGAGCCTTTGTTCTTCCCTCGAAACCCCAATTCGGAGAACGAAGACGACGGCTATATTTTAGCCTTCGTTCACGACGAGAAGACTTGGAAATCGGAACTGCAAATTGTGAACGCCATGGACTTAAAGCTAGAAGCCACGGTTCAACTTCCGTCTCGAGTTCCATACGGTTTCCATGGAACATTCATAAGCTCAAAGGACATGGAAAAGCAGGCCTAATTTCATCAGCCATTTTGAAAAAAAGGGAGAGGTTATACCAGAGGGATGCTTTGCATGGATTGTCCCCGGAATCTCTTCCTCTGTTTTAAACCCTGTTTTTGTTTAGTCCCTACACTTTTAAAAATCTCCTTTTTTGGTCACTATTGTAAAGTGAAAAAGGTTTTGGGGATACCAGCTTGTAGCTTTTGCTTTAGCTAGTATTGAAGCTCAGCTGGTTTCTGCTTATTATTTCACTTATCTTCATTAAACAGTACATAAATTACAGGGAAAAATGTACTATTTTCGTCTGTTTTATCTCTGTAATTCTGTGTTTCCTTGTGAATACTTGAAAATTTACAGTGTATATATATTGTGTCATTACTTAACTATCCACTTTGAGAAGAAAAGTACCTAGATTATATATATTTTGCATAGACAACCGACAAAAAGTCAATTTGTTCATAGTTGGTCAGTTTTTGAAAAGAACATTAAGTTCAATTATTAGAACAATGAACAAATGAGAATACAGCACGGTTAAATGTTAAATCATTCAAGTGATTGGGTTAAATTGACAGATTAGACACCCTTTATATTTCCAATTTTTATATGTCATCAAATTGGACAAGTTGTTAACTGATGACCCTTTTGCTAGTTTTTCAAGTTTTAGCTGATTTAATGCCTAAGCTCAACTAGTAAGGAATTGAAAAATGAGTGGGAGAGCTTAAAGGATAGCCTTCAACAATTTGCTCAATGTTCCCAACTTGGGAGAGTTGATTGATTTCAAGGTCAACTTTGATAGCCCTTTGATTGAAATAAAGGGTACCCCCTTCAGTCTATTTCATACTTAAAACATCGCATTCAAGAAATATCGATGATATTTTTATTGAAGGAAACGAAACTCGATCCATTTGAATGCGATGACCGGTTGGGGGGGGTCGAATTTTCGGGTCATTGCTTGTGGTTTATCTAGAAAATTATTGAGGGAGAGCTTTTAGTAATAGTGCTGAAATGCTTGGAGGGTCCATATACCCAATACAAAGTTATTTCAAAGTCTATGAAATGGGGAGGGGTTGCCATTATTGTTACTGGCCACTACAAAGCTATATAAAAAAGGGGGGGTATGGGCTAAGTTGCTCTATCTATTGAGTTTTGATGGTGTGACTTTTTTTAGCATGTAGGATCAGTATGTCCTTTGCTTTCTATTCTGTTCATTGGAATTGGTTGGTCTTTTAGGTACTTACATTGCTAACTTAGTGCTGGCTCATAACTCAAAAGTGATGGACTTGTTTTGGTTTTATATCCTAGGAGCAATGCTCAACATGCAATAAGCAATTTTCAAACATATGACTATGATGTTCTGCCCCATATTGCTATTTGCATATACATATACATGTATAACAATTGTAGCAAATATCTTAGTCTTGCAATGGCATGCTTAAATTTATTAGGAAGAAGGTTTTTGAATGTCAAACCTTTGGAGTATTGTTTGGTTGTTTTAATTGTTGGATGATAATGTTAATACATTGGTGATGACTATTATATGAAACAACATGAAAGAAATTAAATCATACATGAAAATTAACTCGCAAACTACAAAGAAATTTGTAAAAATGACTTAATAAAA
The DNA here is from genome assembly GCA_025698515.1 of Gossypium sturtianum. Lineage (NCBI taxonomy): Eukaryota > Viridiplantae > Streptophyta > Magnoliopsida > Malvales > Malvaceae > Gossypium > Gossypium sturtianum. The sequence goes on from CM046943.1 coordinate 152,662,247, forward strand.
CATAAATTATAAGAAAGAAACTTTTGCATACATAAGTTAATTGAATTTGATTTAATTTTAAAAGAAAAATTAATATTTATTGAGAATAAAATATATTTAGGTCACTTATTAAATTTGTAGACATTTGCTTATAAGTCATAACAATTCAATGGGCTTGTAAGAGCCTCGTGAAGAAATGGACTCGTGTAGGAGAATTAAGTCTAAAAGTTTAATGTAGTCAAAATCAATGGATTCTCTCTCTTGAGTGTGGCAATACGGTGAAACAATCTTGAATATTTTCTCTAAGTGTTGTTGTTTGTACTCTTATTCTTATAACCAAAAAAACAAAACTTACTAAATGTTGTGGGCGAAACATCCTTAAGTATTTTGTTTGAGTGTTGTTCCTGCTCTTGTTTTTGTAACAGAAAAGCTTATATTGAATGTCGTGGGCGAAATATCTTTAAGTATTTTCTTTGAGCATTGTATTTTTGTTCTTGTTCTTGCAACCAAAAAGTTTATATTGAATGTCGTGGATGAAATAATTTTAAGTATTTTCTCAATATGGTATTGATACTACTCTTATTAAATGTTGTGGACAAAATATTTTTAAAATCAATCTTAACAAATGTATTTATTAGTAGGTGCATGGGAGGAAAGAATTTAAAGACATAAATCCTACATATATTAATAATGGTCAAAGGAAATTCAGAGGCTGCTATTTGGGTGCCAAGAAAAACAGCTCCAATTAAATTGGGTCCTGGTTTATTCTTCAAATGAAGCTCATGTGCCCCCCCAACAACTTATTTTATGTGTGAAGTCATTTTCTTTGATTAACAATGCCTTATTGTCAAGGGAAAACATAAAATCTCTTTTTAATTATTAATCAAATTTTAAATTTGATTTTTTTAAATATGTAATTTATAAGGATATTAAAGCTTTTAAAAAACTCGAGTAAATTGAATAAACAATTAAATAAAATGGAAAGAAAATGGATAAATGAAGAACCATCAATTCAGTGGATGTCAATTGATGGTAAAACAAAGTTGAAATTGAATGGTTGTCAATGGTGGTATAACGAAGCTGAAATTGACTTCATTGTTTTATTTCAAATAGAATGAGTTTAAAACTGTGTTTTTCATTGAAAATTAACTATTTTTGAAGCTTGAAATATGCATGATTTTGTAAAATGGAGGTCGAAAATTGGAAATAATTAATAGATTGTATGTCACATTTTTAAAAATTTAATTGAATTGAATCACTGATATATGCAAATCCAATTCATCACTTTTCACTACATTTATTATTATCATCTCGAATGTGCTAATATGATTAATTTGGAAGTCCAATGTGTTTAAAAATGGAAAATATCTTAAGTGGAATAAAAATAGAGTAAAAGTATTATAAAGGTGATTATACTAAGAATTAGATTGTATTTTGTCTTTTTCAGTAAAAAAAAATTGGACAAAATTAGTCTTGGTGCGTTAGCTCAAAGAGCATATTGGTTCTGTTAAAAATTTCATCCATTTGTACTGTTAAAAGGTAGCATGGTTGACAAAATAACCAAACAGTTATACGTGACATATCATGTGTACATCATGTTAATGTATAAAGATATGTTTTCAACAATAAAAATGGATGATTTTTTTAACAGAATGACCAGTTTGTTCTTTGATTTAATGTACATGGACTAATTTGCCCATTTTCTAAGTAGAGGTGACAAAATGCAATTCAACTCCTAATACAAGAGTCTCCATGATACTTCTACCTAACTCTGTTGTATTTGAAAAATATTAAATATATATTAACAAATGTTGAATACAATAGTAACTGATAAAACACATTGTATTTCTAAGGAAAGAATTCAAATTTGAATTATAGAAATGACGTTGTTAGAATGAAAAACCACGAATCTCGTAAGTTTGAACCTTGGGTCAGAGTAATTGGTGACCTCAATGTGAAGGTCGAATAGAACTTAATGTTAATAGTTGTGTTAATGTCGACTTACGAAAATCAACCATTAATGAGATGTTCAGAGACTCTAATAGGTAATTAATTTTAAACCATTCCACCATATTTAAAAATCTAAAATTTAAAGTTGGAATTTTCTAACATCTGTAATCCCTTGATTACAACATTTTTTGTATAGTGAGGTTACATATTTTATATTAAAAAAAAAAAAAAACAAAGTTTATAATGGACCACTGAGGGGCTAGGATAAAATTTCAGGTGAAAGGAAAATGATGAATAAGGCAATGAAGAATGCCTTTTCAAGGAGGGTATGTCCTCCTCCTCCTAATAATAATAACATGCTATGAAATATATTAATAGTCATCAATAATTATTAGATGTAGTGGTAATACACATTATATTTTTAAAGATAAAATGTATTTTTGAATTTTAAAAATAATACTATTGAAAAAGACAATTACAAATCACAAAAAATCGATAAACTGTAGAACTATAAAATGAATATGACAAATACCTTAATTATACCATATACATATATATTAATGGCCAAAACATTTGAAAGCTATTTCCATTTATTTTCCTCCGTGAATCATCCACAAGCAAAGGCAATTTGTTGGTATTGATTGTCCAATTAATGTACAAAAATTGGTCCCCTTCCCACCCTCAAAATCAATGTTGACATAAAAAGAAACTTTTGGGTCTTTTTCATTCAATATGCAATGTGTCAACTCTTTATTGATCGAACTCGATAAATTTTCTTTCATAGTTAAAATATTAAAATATCTTAAATTATATCATATTATCTAAGTAAATTTTTATATATTCTTTTATCCTTCAATCCTTACTTTAATTGAAATATTGATTTACATTTAATAAAAAGAATATATTTGTTTTTTATATAAAGACGTCACGTGGCACTTATCAGCTTTTTTTTTTTTAATGTTTGTAAAAAAAATGAACTAAAAAATATAACGGAAGCATACTTTAGGTATTGAATTGAGAAATAAATGTACTTTAGATACCAATTTAGACAAAAACAAAAGTTAAATACCAAAGTGAGAAAATGAGTATAGTTTAAGAACCAAATTGTAAATTAAGCATTTTTGGCACCAACACTTGCAAATGTAATTGCTTGCATCATGCATTGCCTCACCCACATGGTTGCCAGCATACATAAATGTTTTTGAAGTATATCCGAACACAAAAATAAAAACAAAAAACCATATGTGCGTGCATGATTTAATGAATGAAAATGATGTTTTAGTAGTAAAGGATTAAAAACGTGAAGAAGGAATTTACTAGCAAATTGAAATGAAGTAGACAAGACAATAATAGTACAAGAAAGATAGAAATGGTGATAGAACGAATACCGCAGCCTACCCATTTTGGAAGCAATTAAGCCAAGATGAAAAACTACAGGCTTAAATGCAAATTTAAATGGTTGATCAGGACAAGGTTCAAAGTTGCCAAAATGGCAACACAAATTGGGACTGTCATGCTTTTATCAAGTGGGTGCCTATGATGAGATGTGTGTGATTAGTGACCCCAAATATTTACTCATTAGTTTCTTTTAAAAAATTATCAAACATAATTATTTTGTTCGGTGTTAATGGAGTAAAGTGGGTGGATATTGTTGTTAAGTGTTGTTCAGGAGAGGTTGGTCTTGCTCTAGGAGAAGTCTTTAAAGTGTCGTTTGGAGAGTTAACGGACTCCTCAACAATGGAGGTATTGTGCCGGGGTATCTATGCTCGGTTTTATCTTCCAATTCCAAGGAGAGCTCATCTAAGTTCACAGAATTTAAGGAGTGCCTCGCCAACAAGAAAATGTGAGCATTTAGTCTTGGTAGGATTTGAACCTACACCATTATATGACATTAGTGATTTTGTCTCTCGTACTCCAAAGAGAGCCCAATGAATTTCACAGAGTTTAGGGAGCGATTTGGTTGGTAGAGATACGACCAATAAGCTCACGAGAAATATGTTAGTATTGTGCATAATATTAATTATGAAGAATATGCCTTTAGGGATTCAAACCACCAACTAAGGCTTATATGGCCTTACCTAGCAACCATGGTACCACTTGTCTAGTGGAAATATTTTTTTTTACTTCATTGATGGTGGACAAAAAAATATAGTCAATTCTTTTTATAACAAATTTATTTGTTAGTTAAAATTTTAATTGATATAGATTAGTTGTTGTACACTATTGTAACATCATTTGAGATTTAGATTATATTTAGTTTTTTTTTTTTAATTCAAGTTAAAAAAAAAAGGATAAGATATTAATAAATATGAATGAGATGATTGAGGGAGCAAGATGGTGCTCACTATTTGCTATTCTTAGTCGGATGATTTGGAAGAACAGCAATGATTTTGTGTTTAAGGATGCTCATCATGGCAGCAACAAAGATCAGCTAGCGTCGAGCCTTGCTTGGGCACATAATCTGCAGGTTTCGATTCCAAAACATAATGTTATCGTCCAGTATGATCCTTGCGAGTCTTGGAGACCACCCCAGAATAGTTGGATCAAGCTTAATTCGGAGGCTTCTATGGATTTTGACGCGAAAGGTGCGGCAAGTGGTGGAGTTTTACGAGATTCAAATGCTTGTTGGATTGTTGGCTATGCTAAATGTCTGGGATTTGCTGGTATTTTTCAAGCAGCAGCTAGAGCTCTTCTTGAGGGACTAATCTCGGCCCGAAACAGAGGATTTCGAAAAATTGAGGTCGAATGTGATCATGCATTACTGATTAGAATGATGTGCAGCAGCCATGCTTCTTCTCACGCGACAAATACAGGATTTATGTAGAGAGACCCGCAATAAAATTTAATTTTAAGAAAAATATATCACACATAATATGAAGACTCATATTACCAACGAACCAAATGCATATTTCCCTAAATCTTTAATTTATAGTGCTGCTGCAAATACAAATGATTTGGTGACTGAAAACTATTGAATCTTAAGCAGAAAGCTGAATTATTGATTAATGTCCATTTATGAAGACTCATACTACCAAATCGTTTTTAAGAAAAGAATATACAGTGAAAAGGCAGCAGTAGCCAACATTATCATTACATAACCTTTTAACTCAATGAAACAGAAACATGTTCCCACAGAAAAAAAGAGTAATTTTATGCCATTAATGCAATGCAGATGCTATATATATATCTCTTGAGCTCCGGGTAAGTTCATCCTGCGATTTGCTTGGCTAAAGTTCCAGGCCCATAATATATAGCGCTCTACAGTCTCGGGGCCGGACGAGGATGAGGACTGTCCCATTCTGTCACGATGTGGTCACGAGTGATTTCTTTGACCGAACGACAACCGCTCAACATCATGGTTAGCTCGAACTCCTCACGCAGCATCGAAAGCACTTTCCTCACTCCAGCTTCTCCTTCAGCAGCCAATGAGAACACCACTGGTCGCCCAATCTGAGATTTAAGCATCATTGTTATAACATTTCACCATTGCATAATATCAACTTTTGCAGCTTCATGGTGCAGCCCCTATAGGGGCAGGACAGTTATATACTTACAAATATACCAGAGGCTCCCAATGCCAAAGCTTTAAAAACATCGGTTCCACGCCGAACACCACCGTCCAAGAAGACAGGAACCCGACCTTGAGCAGCTTTGACAACCTGAGAGAGTTTCAATAATTTGTGAAACATGAAGTTTTTGGTAATGTGTTCCCTATGTATGAAACCATTGGTTTACCTCTTCCAGGGCCATGATAGTGGCAGGAACATAATCGAGTTGGCGAGCTCCGTGGTTGGAGACAATGATACCAGCTGCTCCAGCCTCTACCGCTATCCTTGCTGTGAGACAAGCATAGATATAGTTCAAAAAATCAGTATATGTTATCGAAACGGACCTGAGAAACAGAGAAGGGTTCGAGTTCTTTCTTACCATCTTCAGCAGTGAGTACACCCTTCACAAGAATTGGCAATGTGGTGATTGTTTGAAGCCATTTCACATCCTATGCAAAGCCAATAGAGTTCATTTATTACACGTTTAATCAAAACTATAGCATGTACATTGTAAATTAACCGATAGAATCCCTGGATCGGCTCGTGCATATACGTACCTTCCAGCTAAGGGAACGATCGATTTGTCCGGCAACATACGAAGCAAGACCCGAGTCATCAGCCTGCATGGCTCCCAATAACAAGTTAAATATCATAGGAAAGAAATGCTCATCTCATTAGTATATTTTTTAACACTAATGTCGAAAGGACTACTCACTTTATCCATCTTGCCAAGGTCCAAACCTTCAAAGTTCTTCAATGCCAAAAATGGTGGTAAAGTGAACCTGCAAGGGAATTTTGAAACATAAGACTCTTTGAGTGTAACTCGAATATATTACGAAGAATGCTTAACAGCCTCGATGACACTGCGAGACAATAATACCTGTTCTTGATATCAGCTTCTCTGCGACCGAGTCTCGGAGTATCAACTGTAAGGGCAATTGCCTTGAAACCAGCCCTCTCGGCTCTTCTAACGAGCTGTGCAACTACATTCCTGTCCTTGTATACCTTGAGATTCGACATCGAAGATCAGTTGATGAACAAATATAGGAAACCAATGTATGCATTATTGAACTTACATAGAGTTGGAAAAACCGAATGCCGGGTCCTGTCGAAGCAACCTCCTCAACACTAGAAGTTGCCCATGAGGATAATGTCTGAAATGATCAGCAAGCAAGTTAAAAATGAATTGGAATACTGTCATTGGTTATGGATCGGTTTTAGCATAAAAAACATTCGACGATTGGGGTTAAATAAATCGGGAATGAGAAACCAAACCATGATAGTTCCAGCAGCAGATGCAGCCCTAGCTGTTGCATACTCCCCTGTCACACAAATTGAAAGGGATCTCACTCAAATTGGCATCCATGAAACAAGAACTAAATAACAAAATGAAACCAATTCCATACCTTCAGGATGAGCCATTTTTTGCATGGCAGTTGGGGCAATCATGATAGGCATTGATATCTTGAAACCCAACACAGTTGTGGTCATGTCTATCTTGCTTACATCGATGAGAATACGAGGACGAAACCTTAAGAACAAAGAATGTCAACAAATTGAGACATAAACATTTAGCAATAAAGGAACAATCTGGTCTTGTTTTGAAAAAAAAAAAGCTCACAGTATCCTAGTGAAAGCAAATCTATTCTCATGCAATGTCCATTGGTCCTCAGCACCAGATGCATAGTAGTCATACACCATCTTTGGCAACTTTTGCTTTGCAATTTCTTGATACTCGCTCACATTTGTTATCTCCATCTTTGCGGTGAAATGTTAAAAGAGTCTTCTGTCTGAAAAAACATATTATACCAGTTAGGATTAGGGATCAAAACAATGTAACCAGACTGAATGGTACGGACAATAGTTCAATCAAATGTCGGGCTTCAAGACCTAGACTATGAGCGTCTTTTTTTGCACTCATTATCTACCTAACTTTACATAAACATTTAAATAATTAAATCAATTTTTTTAAAAGTATTCTTTAAATAATTTTAAAATATTTTTAAAAAATAATACTAAACTAAACCATGTTATATCAAAGTTCCAAATACATGCATAAAACTATAGAGATGAGAAGAAACTAATTAAACTTATGTTACATAGACATGGTTCATTGTGTATATAAATATTTTAAATTTTTCTATGTATTTAGAATTTCTTTTAATATATTTAAAAGTTCCTTTAAATTATCAAAAATAGAAACTCTTTTGATTCGTATTAGCATAATTTTTTACTAAAATTTACCCGATAAGATATGTAAGATACAAAACCAATTAAAATAAATGAAGCTCTAACCTTTGAAATTAAGAAATTGACTTTGTGAGCAATTTGCTACCATTTTTCAATACTTTTACAATTCTTAGTGACTACCACTTTTAACTCCATGTTTAACATGAAAATTAACTCCCAACTTTTATTTTTCTTTAAGCATCTTCATTCAATATTTACATTTCATATATATTCAAATATGAATATATTATAGCATACTTTAAATACATTAGATATATTCGTCCTAAATACGTACTCATATTTTAACATTCAACTTGAATTTAAATAACATAAATTGAGATAAAAAGAACAAGAAAAAAAAAAGATATTTAACCCAAAATATTCAATAGAATAACATAAATACAAACTACATAATAATTTACTGAGCCAAATTCATTTATTCTAAAATACTCATATTCAATACATATTCGAATATAAATATAGAAAAAAAATGATCCCAACATATGAAAAGAACTTGGGATGAAGTTTATATGTCAAACACACCAATATCAGAGACTTAAACTTGAATTTAGCTAACATAGCAAAACATAAACATGGGGAAATGTAGTGTAAAATTGAATAATGTAGCAGAATCATAGAAAGTGTATATATTTTAGTCTACTGTCTAAACCAGCATGGCCAAAAGACAATGAAACAAGCTAGAGAAAAGGCATACCCTTGGGTTCCAAGACTATGGAGCACAGTGCATGAAGGGAATTAAACCAGTTATGGAAATACTCTACTTATTAATAAGGCACTGATTGGCAATGAAAAAATATTTAAAAAAATGGGATCCATATTAAAACATGTAAGAATATATATATATATATTATATTATATGGAAATTACAAGTTTAAGTGGATGAGCATTTGGAGGTGAGAAATGGAGACCAAAGCCTATTTTGGGGTATTGGGGAACTCTCATCCACTTATCCTTTGTGTGTTTCACAGTGGTTCTTTTCCTATATTATCATTTCTCATCCCAAAATAAATAAATAAAAAGAATAAATGGATAAGGGAAAATTACAACAATGAATAAGGTATATAATATATTTAAAAAATTCGTGACATGTGAAAGTGACAACAGTGGTTCTGGCTCTCCCCACCTCACTCTCTCTATGGATATGAGATATGAATGCTACATTTTTGGTAAATAAAATTAAGTTGATGTCTCTTAAAAAATTAAAAGTCATTAATTCATGTTAATTTTGAAACTAAATAAATAAGGATAATTAATAATGGTATTAATGATTTTTGTCAAAATTATCCTATGTGGTAATAAAAAGAAAATCAAATGTTTTTCTCATTTTTTTTTAGAGCGATTAATTTATTCAATTTTTAAATTAAGAGGGACTTAAGAGGTATGTAAACCTACTTATGATTTAAATTAGGCTTGAATGAGTCTGGACTACTTTGAGGGCTCAAAAACTATTTTATGGATCTTTTCCACCACATCACCCATGGTCCCTTTCCAATTATCTAATGTCATTTCAACAATTTTTTCCATGTAATTAACATATAATTTTGGAAATTTTTTACCCCAAACCAAGAATCCTGAACCTTGAGCCCAGAATCTTGACCCTAAACCTTAAACCCTTAACTTTAAACTTGGGTTTTAGGGTTTTAGGTTCAAGTTAAGGGTCTAGATTTGGGGTTTATTTTTTGAACAAATTGGTTTAATGATAATATTCATTAACTGCATTAATACCCTTTGTATATTGTCCTCAATGGTTTTTGCACAAAGCAAAATGAAAGTAAATATTGGCTCAATGGTTATCTAACGTTTAACTAATACTAAGCAGTATTATATGGTCGGATCGTAATACAAAAAGACAACTTATATCAATAGATGAACCTAAACATGTCATTAGTCTAATCGAAAATGAGCAAATTGATTAAAAGACTAATAAATCATCTATCTGCAAGAAACCAATCTTCAATTCTTCAACTTCAACTCAACTGGTTTTTATGTTTTGGGTTTTAATTCATCCTAATAATCCCACAACAGATAGTCCAATATTTTTATCCTGGAGTATGCCAACTTGAAAATAGGCAAATAAGACAATGAAATAGTTCTGGAAGTTGTGACAACTATTTCAGTAAAAAAACAACTACATAATTAATCTGTGTTAACATTTTGCGTTTAATGAAACATTTCTTTTATAGATAAATAAAATGCTCTCTCAATGTGTATATTTAACCTAATCATGCCATGCATATATAGAATTTAATAAGACTTGTTCAATTATAACCACTTCTTTCCACTAAAATAGTCAAGTAAAAAGGTTTTTACTTATACTTGTAATGAGTGAGATGTCTCTAGTATCAAAGTTCTTCTATGACCCAAAGGGAACTTGAATTATATTAAAAGTGTTCAATTCGATTCTTTTTTCTTTTTTTTTTTTTGGTTAATTTTTACTAGTTTGACTGCAAAGATGCGTCGCTAATAAACCACACAAGTCATCAAAATAAGAATATACTAATTTAGTTAAAAATATATCAATCAACTATCAATTATTTCTTAAGTTGCAAATTAATTATAGTTGGAAGGTAAATTTTGCATTAACATAATTTATATTTAAATTTATATAATAAATATTTTCTTAATTTCTTACACATCATTGTATCCAAAAAAAAAAATGTTATATTTAAATTTAAATGATAAATGTCGATTAAATCTTAACTCGATTGTCATGGACATTGTTGCCAATGCGGGAGGGCGAGGGTCGAGTGCACAAAAGTGCATTATTTTCCTATTTTTGGGTTGGGGAGGGTTGTGGGTAGTTATAGGCTATCGGATATGATCAGAACCTATAATGAGATTGTTCAAAAAAATAAAAACAAAATTAAATGATAAATGAATCACTATCATTATTCAATTGCAATTCAAATAGATTTGTCCAAGAATTCTATTATTATCCAAATTTAAATATGTTCTTGAAATATAATAAAATTTAAATAAAAGTGCAAGGCCCAAAAATAGATTTAGACAAGTTTAAGGCTAACCTCTTGGAATCTTCTTCTGGTCCTAAACTTAACAGGTTTAAGAATGCTAGGAGTCCAAAGAAGAAAACCAAGCCTCAATCCAAGAAGCTTGCAAAATTCAAGAAGCAGGAAAGATTCAAAAGTCCAACAACCTGATGAGTTGCTATGTATGCGGCAAGCCAGGACACAGAGCATACCAATGCTTTCGACTCTCTGACCGCTCCAAAAGTCACAACCAGAATGAGAACAAACCATTAGCGAACCTAATTGAAGATTTAGACGAGGTGGTCACTATTGTGGTCTCCGAGGTCAACCTAGTGGAAAATAACACTGAGTGGATAATAGACACGGACGCTTCTAAACATTTCTGCTCCAATAGAGAGATGTTCATCGAATTTAAAAATGTAGTTGAAGGTGAACAAGTCTAAATGGGTAACTCTAGTAGTTCAGAAGTACTCGGTAAAGGAAAGATTTTACTTAAGCTTACTTTTGGCAAAACACTTGCTTTAAATAACGTTTTGTATGTTCCTTCTTTACGTAGAAACTTGATTAGTGGCGGACTTCTAAATAAGGCTGACATTAAACTAGTCTTTGAATCCGACAAACTTGTACTTTCCTATAATGGAAACTATGTGAGAAAAGGTTACCCGAGTGAAGGGTTGTTTGTGATCGAGACTGTGTCTAATGCTATTAATAAAACTTCCACTTCTGCTTACATTCTTGAGTCTCTCGATATGCGACATGCTAGATTAGGACACGTGAACTTTCACTCCCTTAAAATGCTTAAAGAGATTAAATTGTTTCCTGATCTAGATAACAACTTTAATAAATGTGAAATCTGTGTTGAATCAAAGCATAGTAGACCTCACTTCAAACATGTTGCTGATAGGAAGACTGTACTTTTAGAGTTAATTCGTATAGATCTAACAAATTTTAGAAACATAGAGAGTAAAGAAGAAAAACACTTTTATATTACCTTTGTAGATGATTACTCTAGATACACAAAGGTTTATCTCCTAAGGTCAAAAGGTGAAGCTGATAAAACATTCCTTATTTATAAAGCAGAAGTAGAAGACCAACTTAATAGGAGAATAAAATGGGATAGATCCGATAGAGGCGGCGAATATAGCACTAATTTTCTAAAAGAAGTATGTGAGAAACACGACATAATACATGAGTCCACTACCCCTTATGTTCCACAACAAAACGACATAGCTGAAAGAAAGAATAGAACTTTAAAAGAAATGATGAATGTCTTACTTCTAAGTTCTAGCTTGTCTGACAATATGTGGATGGAGGTCGTATTTTCTACAAATCACATTCTTAACAGAGGGCCTCAGAAAAAATTAGATTGCACCCCATATGAATTATGGAAAGGTTATGCCCCTAATATGCAATACTTTTGATGCAGCTTTTAGTGGTTATGTTTTAAACAATGCGGCATATAATTTTATGTCCTTGCATGATCATTCTATTTGTGAATCTAGAGATGTTATTTTCTTGAAAACATCTTCCCTTTAAAGAAATATGTTATAATGCATGACATACAGTTAGATGAACATGATTCTTCCTCTTCTAGTAAACACGCTTAGGGATTCTCAATATGATGATGAACCTAGGAAGAGTAAAAGAAAAAAACTATAACTAGTTTTGATCCTAACTTCCTTACTTCTTTTATAATTGAAATTGTTGAATTAGACTCAATAAGTGATTTCTTTGCTCATACTTTCCTAATAGGTAGGATCCAAAACATATGATGAAAATTTGTAAAATCAATTGATGCTAGGTTTTGGAGAGATGCTATTAACGATGAGCTAGAATTTCATTATTTCTAATCATACTTGGGAGTTAGTGGACTTACCTAAAGATCGTAAACCTATTAGTAATAAATGGGTTTTTAGAAAGAAACTTAGACCGGATGGATCAATCCAAGCGTATAAGGCAAGACTAGTTGTAAAGGGATTTACTCAAAAATTTGGAGTTGATTTTTTCGATACATACTCTCCCATTACTAAGATCTCAACCATTCGTGTTTTGTTTGCTTTAGCTTCCATTCACAACTTACTTGTGCATCGGATGAATGTGAAGACTAATTTCTTAAATGGTGATTTAGATGATGAGATTTATCGATAATGATGAGGTCACTCTAATAGTTGCTATGTGTTTTACTTTGGGTTGAGCAATTATTTCTTGGAAGTTTGCTAAAGCAGACATGTTTTGCTCACTCCACTATGAAATAATAGTTTATAGCTCTTGATTTAGGGCAAGGCGTCGAATGGCTCGATGAATCGCCTTGCAGAATTTACTTTATGGGGGAAACCTACACCTCTTGTGTCCTTATTATATGATTCACAAGCCGCCATTTGTGTTGCTTAAAATCAGGCTTATAATGGCAAGAAAATGCATATACAAATAAGACACTAATTGTGAGACACTTAATAAAGAATGGAGTACTCGCCATGGAGCACGTAAGATCCGAGAGGAACCTAGGTGATCCACTAACCAAAGGGTTATTGATAACATATTAATTTGCATGTTATTTTGTGTTTAATTTGGTTTATTTCTGAATTGATCCTGCTAAATTAGTACTTTTATGTTTTAACCTTGTCGGGGACGCAATTGGAACGCTAAGAGACAAAAACAAGCGAGAAAAGGACCAAATTGAAACAAAATTAATAAAATGAGGCCGAATTAAAAGTGTGGAGAAAGCCAAGGACTCATCATCGAAGTTTTGACTTTGTAAAAAGCCAAAAATAGAAAAATTATTATTTTATTTTTGATTTTATTTTGATTTTATGTTAAATTAGTTAAGGCTAAAAATAGTAAATTTTATGTATATAAATAGGGCCTTAGTGTTCTTTGGAAATCATCTCTTAATTCTACATTCATACTCCAATTTGGAATTGAATAGAATTAAATTGTTTCTTTCTTTTCTTTTAATTTGGGCGTGGATATTTTGTTGTTCCATTTACATTTCTTTGTTCTTTTAAAATTGGCCTAATTGCTTTCCAAGTACTTTTTTTCCCAACTTCCATCATCTTTCATACAAATCCAATCACCTTCCATAACCTACAAGCATGATTAAACCCATGCTACACTAAATTCCATCTTAGCTTTAGGTAGGTGTTCTTTCGGTCGGGAATCGTGAGATCGTGATTCGTGCTAAAAATCCTTCCAATCGGTATTCATATTTTTCCTAAGTATCGGGATTGACAACTCATCCCTTAAGGTTAACTCGATTTTAAGTCAAAAAGTGCACGTTGGGTTGAAGTCGTATTTCTTTGTGATTGGAGAAACGAGAGTGGTCGTCTTTGTATTCGGATCTCCGAGAACAAATCGAGGAAGAAGTGATCGGGTTTAAACGACCTACGTGGTTGAGGCCGTTAATTCAAGTTGGGTTCTTCAGAGCGCAAGGCTGCCGGAATCTTGAATCGAGAACACGTGTATCTCGGTTAGATAATCGGTAAGGGTTGTTTTGCAGGTCGTACCGGGACCAGCTACGAGAGGAAGAATTGGTAGTTAGGACGTTCTTAACTGCTATAACCAGCTTATCATTTGGAGGAGAAGATTAATTTTTCGAGGATCGATTCTTAACACGGAATTTACCGAGTCTAAGGCTAAGGCTTATTATTTTTGTTTGCAAATTTATGAATTTATTTCCAATTTACATTTATTTTCAATATTCATCAATTGTTTATTTAAGCTGATTAGATTATTTAATTTCTTAAACATTCTCAACCCCCGATTTACTTGTTTATTTTTGTTGCAGGAACGTTTGGAGTCGTGGGCACGACTCTTGCTACGACCCTTGACACGACGAATATTCTGTTCATAAGTGAACACAGAAGTTGATTACGACATCCAATCCCTGTGGACTCGACCCTACTACCACTCTTTACTACTATTTAGAGTTATTTGTAGGAATTATTTTTGGTGGTTTCGACGCCCATCAGTTATGTAGGAAAATGGTTCTTGATTCATCGAGGGGAATGAGTCTTAAGCCCATTGGTTGAAGAATTCATGGTGGATACCTAACTTAGCCTTCTAAGTTCAATATGGTCAAACGAAACCATGGAAAGACTCATATAGTACATATTTACCTATCCCTATGGCGCATAATGTACATGCATAAGGATGAGTTCATTGCTCTTAATGAGTTCATAGCTCAGAGTTTGGGTGATCCTACTAAGACGGACTTGATAAATTCACCAAATTTATAAGATAAACTACTAGATGCTCTGGTCCTATTGAGACGGATTTGATGAACCTCACCGAATTTATAGGATAAGCCACTAAATGTTCTTTATGAATTCATATCCCAAGCTCTAGGTGGTTCTATTGAGATAGGCTTGTTGAATTCACCGAATTTTTAAACTAAGAGGTTGAGCTTATTAAATGCTTTTAATGATTTCATAGCCCTGATCCGGGTGGTCTATACTGAGATAGACTTGATGAAATCACCTACATACGTGTGAAGGATTAGTCACCTTTTATAAAAGATGTTGGGTCGTTTTTCTAGAGCACTTACCAGCATCCCAAGGTATATTAGCTAAATTGTTGATCTATCATGAACTCAATTGAACACGAGATTAGTCGTTTGTTATGAGTTTACTCCTATTTTAACGAGTTCTAGATTCGTTCACTTGTTAAGAGAAGAATTACTCATTTCACTATGTATTAGTGCCAATTTACCAAATACTAATATTTAAGCAGCTAATTTCACTATTACTTTTTTTTTTTCGTCTTTTCAAAAATCTTTATTTCTTTGCATTAGTGGGGAATGTGGGTAATGCAAAAATCTCACATTGATAAAACATTGGCCTTCACAAAGGTTTAAATATATTCTTTTGGGTTTACTCTCATTGAGTAATAAAAGACTAAGCCCATTCATGCACGCCGCCGCCGCCGCCGCCATTACCCACCCGGTTCATGTTCCTGTCATCGACACGTACGCGCGTGTTTCTTTTTGGGTACGGTTTGCATGAATTTATTAGAAAAACATTTTTTATTTATCACATTTTCTAAAGTTTGATTGTTTCATAAAATTAATAAATAATAAATATCAAATTGAATGTGCGAGTATGGAGGAACTGAAGTGAGTGGATTTAGGGGAATAATGTGGAACCGTTAAAATATTTTTTGGACGTAAAACCCCTTTGTTTCAGCTATAAAAGGGAGTCTTCCCTCATTTGCAAAATGTACCGAAAACTATTCAGCTCTCTTCTCCCTTTCTCCTCTATGCACCTTTGTAGTCTTTCTCTACTTTCCAGTTGGTTCTCCACCTCTTCCCGGTTTTCACTATTTCCTCCCTCTTTCCACCATTCATTCTTTTCAATTCTTTTGAGTTCCATCTTCTTCATTCGAGTGTACGAATTTGGAAGTATTGTGTTAATATTGGGGGATGACGTCCATTTACGATTACACCGATAAAGGCAAAATCGCTTCTTAAATAATAATTCTCCCCGACGCGATATTTATTTATTTATTTTTATTTCCTGATTATTTGTACTTGCCGACATACTCATATTACCAAATTGTTTTTAAGAAAAGAATATACAGAAAAGGCAACAGTAGCCAACATTATCATTACATAACCTTTTAACTCAATGAAACAGAAACATGTTCCCAAAGGAAAAAAAAAAAAACAGTAATTTTATGCCATTAATGCAATGCAAATGCTATATATATCTCTTGAGCTCCGACTAAGTTCATCTTGCGATTTGCTAGGCTAAAGTTCCAAGCCCATAATATATAAAGCTCTACAGTCTCGGGGCCGGACGAGGATGAGGACTGTCCCATTCTGTCATGATGTGGTCACGAGTGATTTCTTTAAGAGAACGACAACCGCTCAACGCCATGGTTAGCTCGAACTCCTCACGCAGCATCGAAAGCACTTTCCTCACGCCAGCTTCTCCTTCAGCAGCCAATGAGAACACCACTGGTCGCCCAATCTGAGATTTAAGCACCATTGTTATAACATTGCACCATTGTATAATATCAACTTTTGCAGCTTCATGGTGCAACCCCTATAGGGCCAGGAAAGTTATATACTTACAAATATACCAGAGGCTCCCAATGCCAAAGCTTTAAAAACATCGGTTCCACGCCGAACACCACCGTCCAAGAAGACAGGAACTCGACCTTGAGCTGCTTTGACAACCTGAGAGAGTTTCAATAATTTGTGAAACATGAAGTTTTTGGTAATGTGTTCCCTATGTCTGAAACCATTGGTTTACCTCTTCCAGGGCCATGATAGTGGCAGGAACGTAATCAAGTTGGCGAGCTCCGTGGTTGGAGACGATGATACCGGCTGCTCCAGCCTGTATCGCTATCCTTGCTGCGAGACAAACATCGATATATAGTTCAAAAAATCAGTATATGTTATCGAAACGGACCTGAGAAACAGAGAAGGGTTCGAGTTCTTTCTTACTATCTTCAGCAGTGAGTACACCCTTCACAAGAATTGGCAATTTGGTGATTGTTTGAAGCCATTTCACATCCTATGCATAGCCAATAGAGTTCATTTATTACACGTTTAATCAAAACTATAGCATGTACATTGTAAATTAATCGATAGAATCCCTGGATCGGCTCGTGCATATACGTACCTTCCAGCTAAGGGAACGATCGATTTGTCCGGCAACATACGAAGCAAGACCCGAGTCATCAGCCTGTATGGCTCCCAATAACAAGTTAAATATCATAGGAAACAAATGCTCATCTCATTAGTATATTTTTTAGTATATTTTTTAACACTGATGTCGAAAGGACTACTCACTTTATCCATCTTGCCAAGGTCCAAACCTTCAAAGTTCTTCAATGTCAAAAATGGTGGTAAAGTGAACCTGCAAGGGAATTTTGAAACATAAGACTCTTTGAGTGTAACTCGAATATATTACGAAGAATGCTTAACAGCCTCGAAGATCTGCGAGACAATAATACCTGTTCTTGATATCAGCTTCTCTACGACCGAGTCTCGGAGTATCAACTGTAAGGGCAATTGCCTTGAAACCAGCCCTCTCGGCTCTTCTAACGAGCTGTGCAACTACATTCCTGTCCTTGTATACCTTGAGATTCGACATCGAAGATCAGTTGATGAACAAATATAGGACACCAATGTATGCATTTTTGAACTTACATAGAGTTGGAAAAACCGAATGCCGGGTCCTGTCGAAGCAACCTCCTCAACACTAGAAGTTGCCCATGAGGATAATGTCTGAAATGATCAGCAAGCAAGTTAAAAATGAATTGGAACACTGTCATCGGTTATGGATCGGTTTTAGCATAAAAACATTCGACGATTGGGGTTAAATAAGTCGGGAATGAGAAACCAAACCATGATAGTTCCAGCAGCAGATGCAGCCCTAGCTGTTGCATACTCCCCTGTCACACAAATTGAAAGGGATCTCACTCAAATTGGCATCCATGAAACAAGAACTAAATAACAAAATGAAACCGATTCCATACCTTCAGGATGAGCCATTTTTTGCATGGCAGTTGGGGCAATCATGATAGGCATTGATATCTTGAAACCCAACACAGTTGTGGTCATGTCTATCTTGCTTACATCGATGAGAATACGAGGACGAAACCTTAAGAACAAAGAATGTCAACAAATTGAGACATAAACATTTAGCAATAAAGGAACAATCTGGTCTTGTTTAGAAAAAAAAAAAAAGCTCACAGTATCTTAGTGAAAGCAAATCTATTCTCATGCAATGTCCATTGGTCCTCAGCACCAGATGCGTAGTAGTCATACACCATCTTTGGCAACTTTTGCTTCGCAATTTCTTGATACTCGCTCACATTTGCTATCTCCATCTTTGCGGTGAAATGTTAAAAGAGTCTTCTGTCTGAAAAAACATATGATGCCAATAAGGATTAGGGACCAAAACAATGTAACCAGACTGAATGGTACAGACAATAGTTCAATCAAATGTCGGGCTTCAAGACCTAGACTATGAGTGTCCTTTTTTGCACTCATTATCTACATTTTATCTTTTGAAAACTTATTTTTAACTTGACATAAACATTTAAATAATTAAATCAACTTTTTTAAAAGTGTTTTTTTAATAATTTTAAAATACTTTTCAAAAATAATACTAAATTAAATCATATTATATCAAAGTTTCAAATACATGCAAAAAAAAAAAAACTATAGAGATGAGAAGAAACTAATTAAACCTATGTTCCATAGATTGTGAATATAGATAGTTTAAAATTTTCTATGTATTTAGATTTTTTTAATATATTTAAAAATTCCTTTAAATTATCAAAAATAGAAACTCTTTTGATTCATACTAGAATAAATTTTCACTGAAATTTATGGGGTAATATATATAAGATACAAAATCAATTAAAGTAAATGAGACTTTAACCTTTGAAATTAAGAAATCTGACTTTGTGAGATATTTACCATCATTTTTTCAATAGTTTTATGGTTCATAATTTTATTTTATTTTTTTTGAGTTAATGACTATCGCTTTTAGCTCCATGTTTAACATAAAAATTATCTTCAACTTCTAATTTTTTCTCTAAGTATGTGCATTCAATATTCAATATTTAATATCCAAATATGAATATATTATAGGATGCTTCAAATACATGATTTGAATTTAAATAACATAAATCGAGATAAAAACAACAAGAAGAAAAGATATTTAACCTCAAAATATTCAATAGAAAAACATAAACACAAACTACATGATAATCTGCTGAGCCAAAAACATTTATGTTGCATGGATTTTTCATTTATTCTAAATTATTTATATTCAATATATATTCGAATATGAATATAGAAAAAATTATCATCCCAACATATGAAAAGAACTTGGGATAAAGTTTATATGTCAAACACACCAATATCAGAGACTTAAACTTGAATTTAGCTAACATAACAAAACATAAACATGGGGAAATGTAGTGTAAAATTGAATAATGTAGCAGAATCATAGAAAGTGTATATATTTTAGTCTACTGTCTAAACCAACATGGCCAAAAGACAATGAAATAAGGTAGAGAAAAGGCATACCCTTGGGTTCCAAGACTATGGAGCACAGTGCATGAAGGGAATAAAACCAGTTATGGAAATACTCTACTTATTAATAAGGGACTGATTGGCAATGAAAAATATTTTTAAAAAAATGGGATCCATATTAAAACATGTAAGAATATATATATATATTATATTATATGGAAATTACAAGTTTAAGTGGATGAGCATTTGGAGGTGAGAAATGGAGACCAAATCCTATTTTGGGGTATTGGGGAACTCTCATCCACTTATCCTTTGTGTGTTTCACAGTGGTTCTTTTCCTATATTATCATTTCTCATCCCAAAATAAATAAATAAAAAGAATAAATGGATAAGGGAAAATTACAACAATGAATAAGGTATATAATATATTTAAAAAATTCGTGACATGTGAAAGTGACAACAGTGGTTCTGGCTCTCCCCACCTCACTCTCTCTATGGATATGAGATATGAATGCTACATTTTTGGTAAAAACAACTCTTGGGTCATTTCTGATTTTAAAATTAAATAAATTGGTCCCTCTTAAAAAATTAAAAATAATTTAATTCATGTCAATTTTGAAACCGAGCAAATAAGGATAGTTAATATTGGTACTAATGATTTCCATCAAAATTATCCCATGTGGTAATAAAAAGAAAAAGAAATTTAAGTTTTTACAAGAAACACATATGTCAAACATTTTTCTCACTTTCCTTTTTTTTTTTTTTTAAATGGTCAATTTATTCAATTTTTAAATTAAGAGGACCTAATAGGTATATAAACCTACTTATGAATGGAGTCAAAATTAGGCTTGAATGAGTGTCGACTACTTTGGGGCTCCTTTATTGTTCAATAAAAAGTAAAATATTATCAACTAAATTTTAATTAAGTTGAAATTGTTACCATAGCGGCATCTTAAAAGATATGGGTTCAATTTTTCCAAAAGTGTTTGGTATCCTATGCTTTATTAATTGGAGGTTATCAATAGTTTAAAATTTGTATAAAAATAAAATATTACTATTAATGTAATTTGAAAGATTGTTGATTTTTGTATATTAGATACATGTATGTTAAGTTGTAACTATCGTGAGAAAAATAGAGATGGAAACCAAAATTTGTTCAAGCAATTGGGAAACTTCTTACAGTCACGTGGTATTGTCTAGAGAGTTAATTTATTGTGCTAAAAAAGTATAAATTATAATTTAAGTTTTACTCACTCACTAAGTAGCAATCCCATTTTTATACTCAAACTAGATATTTTTCCTTCTAAAACTCACTCCAAAGCTTAAATGTAAACCAATTGACTTAATTTAGTTTACGTACAATGCTTTGTGAAGTAACGTGGGTACTTGCAAAACAGTAAACTGTGGCAAAAATAGTACTTGAAAGCTGTAGCCATTGATTCAATCACGAAATCAAAAGTATGAAAACATAAAGATGAATATTGAGATTGTTTCTGTGATTCGACCTTAGTCTAAGTTTGTGAGGCCTTACCTGGAATAATGATCCACTATCTTTCTCATATTATAACTAATGATTTAAGTCCTAGCATTGATCTAACTCTCACCAATTTATTGACCTCCTTTGTTGTACAAAATCTAGATCATCCTCCTCTAGGTTGTTGGATCGGTGCCTTAAGTGTAGTATTTTCTTCTATGTTCACTTGCATTTTTCGAACAAATTGGTTTAATAATATCTATTAATTACATTAATACCCTTTTGTATATTATTCTCAATAGTTTTTCCACGCAAACCAAAATAAAAGTAAATATTGGCTCAATGGTTATTTAACGTTTAACTAATACTAAGTGGTATTACGTGGTCAGATCATAATACGGAAATACAACTTGTATCAGTAGATGAACTTAAACATGTCATTAGTCTAGTCGAAAATGAACAAACTGATTGAAAGACTAATGAAACACCCCAAACCCGGCCCACGAGCTTTGACCAGATTTGGTATGTTCCTCAAGTAAACCGGTTCAAAATTCTTTTGTTACTTAGGAAAAACTTGTATGATTTTTAAAAAAATATTGTTTGGGTTGGGCTTGAGTTGAAAACAAATTTATCTTATGTTAAAACCCATTTATTTAAGGTGACAAAACATTTAGAGTTAATTTTAAAAAGGAATTTACTTAAACTTTAATTGATAAAAATCCATAAACATAATAAATAAAAGAAAAATAAAGTAAACCACAATGGCCTTATTATATCAATGATCCCAAAGTAAAACTTAAAGTACTTAAAATAAATTGAAAGTCCAAATCATAAATTTCTTGCTATGCATGGCCACCTTTAAGCTCTGCCGAGGCCGGTCCATTATCGCTCATCACGAAAAATATTCCCCAAACGGGGTGAGTCAACAGACTCAATGTGTACACAACACTAAGCCATAATAGAATCGGGCATGCAAATGATACACATTCAAATCATAGAATACAATTAATGATGCATTCCCAAACCCAAACCTAATTAACCATCGCTACACACCACCCGCACTGCCGGTCACACCGAAGGGGACTACTAAGTCAACCCTCCATCCGCTACACACCATCATCGGCGATCAGCGATTTGCGGTCGACGTGCTCATCGCCCACTTATGTTGTGTCATTAGACACTGTATTCACTTTGGATGTAACCGAAGTTACCACTTTTCACTTTATGTGACCGTAGTCACCACTTTACGTTGGTGAGACCGTAGTCATCACCTTCACTTTCTTCCTCCACAAATATCCCGAATGCCCCAATTATTTCAGTAACATATTTCACATACTTAATTTTCATTCATGTTACTAATCACATGTTCAAAATATATCACATTCACAATCCTATCAAAAGTAGGAAACGTGCACAGGTACTCCTTACCACATTTGTGGTGCTTAGCCACATTCACATCATTACATATTTATATATTTAATGATTGCCATGCAATTTATTGAAAGTTAGTAAGAGTACACACATTCTTAATAATACATTTAATTTAAACATAGCCATGAACCTATCAAAACTTAGGGTAGGGTACACACCGATTTGCTTAACGAATTCCTTGAAATCCCGAAATCGATCCATCGCCTTAGATCTCAAATTCCTACATTTGATTAATCACTTACTAATTTAATAAAAAGCCATTCGCCATAAATCCAAATCCTAGTAGGATTAGTATTCTTAAAACTTACCTTGAAATTCTCAAATCCCAAAATCCTTGTATCCTCTCTGTCGAAATCCCTATAACTACATGTTAGATCAATTTCTAACATTTATTCACAACAAATAACCCTTAGCCGTATGTTAAATATGACTTACCTTAGATTCTTAAATCCCGAAATTCACCGAATAACTAGGAACACGCGACTTATGGTGTACCTTCGGAAAAGAACTTCTCCTTCCTTGTAGTCGACACTTAGTAAATCCAGAAAGATCTCTTGACAACAGATATTAAGGGTATTAGAATCTTAATTTCGACAGCCTTAAAAGAAATAGAATGAGAATCTAACCTAATCTTACCCTCATGAAGAATTTGATGGAACTCTTGCTTGAACCCTTAGCGATGTCTGGCTATGGCTTTGATGTGGATAACAATTTCGGCTCTTGAGGCTTAGTGAGAAATCGACTAGGGCTATTGGTATCTTCACTTTTGATTGTGTTTGTAATAGAAGAAGGAGAGAAAAGAGAAAGAGAATAATGGCGAGAAAATTCTACAGAGAGAAGAGGAGAAACTTTAGAGAATTTAGTGCAGAGGTTTTCTTGAAAAGAAAAGAATGAATGAAGAATAGCCTTACTCTTCCTTTTATAGCCAAAATTACTAGCTAGAGTCCTTTACTTGGCCACCACTCTTCTATTTTGATAGCTTTATCCCTTGATTTATCACTTTAATAAAACTTAATCCAATAATTATCTCTTAATAAAAATAATACTAATAATAATCCTATTTTATCTCTTCCTTATCTATCAAAATAAAAGAAATAATATCCACATTTATCTCTTGAAAATAATCTAAAATAAATCCATTATTTATCCCTTATTATTCACATATTTATGCAAATAAAACTCTTCCTTTTCTAGAAACCCATGCCGTCCACCTCAGCCTTCTGGAAGCAAAAATAAAACTTATTTATTTGCTTCTCAAGTGACTCGAACTCAGGCCCATTCCTCTTGCATATGGCGCCATTTCCATAGGCCCTAAGTGGCATCTTCTGCACCACTTTTCCAAGCCATTTGTGTGTCAAACTTCTCCAACTTTTTCTTTTAAGGCCCTCTAGCCCTTATTTCCTATTTTGAACTTTAAAATTTGACATTTCGGCATCATTTCTAAGTTTCCTAAAATTTTCGATCGGCTCTGTTTCTTGACCATTTTCTTACATTTCGTGTTTCGAGAAATGTTGAGTTTCCATTTTTGAAACATTTCCAAAAATGTTGAGTTTCAAAAATGTTCATTTCCATTTCTATGCATTTCTAGAATTCCAAAAATACCAAAAATTTATTCATAGTGCTTAAGACTTGTCATTTCGTACAATTAAACTAAAAATGCATAGGCCCTTTCCAGGATGTTACAGTTCTACCCCCCTTAAAATAATTTCGTCCTCGAAATTACTTACTAACGAACAATCGTACGGTCTAACTCACCCCACTACGCTATTGCTGCGCACTCTGATCTTAATAGAACCATCATAATTTCTAGGCACAATCTCTAAGTTCACGTCCCTCAGAACTCATTTCTAACGTCGCGATTTAATCCGATTAAAGAGTTTTATGCATCAGAAATCTTTTTTTTTGTTCCACTTATTAACCGCGAACAGTTTTATGAAAAGAGATGTTTAAAAGTGGTTCTTTCGATCAAACAAAGTTCTCAACTCAAATTCACTATTCAGAAAGTCACGTTCACATTCATTAACCAATTATGAACTTTCGTTCATTCAGAGAAATGTTGTAGTTTTCATTGTTATTGTTTTTCCACTACCCATGGGTATTTTCGTAATTTTGTCCTACAGGGGCATTTTCGTAATTTTTCAAAACAGAAAGTTCCTCGGTGATTTTGTCAAAAGTATTTTGGAAATTTTAAAGTTCCGGGGTAATTTTGGGAAAAAAAATTTTGGAATCCAGGGGTGTTTCGGTAATTTTTGACCTCGGGGGTATTTTGGTAATTTTCCATAAATCAGGGTAAATTGGTAAAATTTTAGTAAGTTAGGGATATTCCAAAAGTTGTAAAACTTTATGGGTTCTCTTTTTTTTTTTTTTTAAAAACATGGCTAGTTCCCTTTCGGGTTTTAGTCATTAGGTTTAGCTTTATGACCAGAGCCCTCTTTGGTCGGGGTGAACCAAAGCTACGCACCTGTAGGATTCGAATGGAGAGGAGGTGAGTCACGCGGGCTGCTTAAATACCAAGCTCCCATCGAAACCATTCCTAGACATGCGCATGAGGTTACCACACCCTAGCTCGTGACTTAGCCATAGGTTTGTTTAGTGCATTAAGTCTTATGTGGTTTTGTGTTTGAGTAGTCTAGTCCTAGGGTTCAAGTTCCTATCATTCTATTCTACGTTCCATGCCATTTCTACCCTTATACAGTTCATAAATCACAGAATCACACATAATGTTAGGGTACTTACCGGTGGATCATGGTCGGAGACTTAGGTGCCATGCCATAAAACACGCTTATGTTCAAAGAAAATCATTTGGGCTCGAATTCAAAATGTTTTGGGCCTGAGCCCCCACAGCCGAGAGTTTAAACTGGGCTCGATACAAAGTGAAACACCCCAAACCCGGCCCACGAGCTTTGACCAGATTTGGTATGTTCTCAAGTAAACCGGTTCAAAATTCTTTTGTTACTTAGGAAAAACTTGTATGATTTTTAAAAAATATTGTTTGGGTTGGGCTTGAGTTGAAAACAAATTTATCTTATGTTAAAACCCATTTATTTAAGGTGACAAAACATTTAGAGTTAATTTTAAAAAGGAATTTACTTAAACTTTAATTGATAAAAATCCATAAACATAATAAATAAAAGAAAAATAAAGTAAACCACAATGGCCTTATTATATCAATGATCCCAAAGTAAAACTTAAAGTACTTAAAATAAATTGAAAGTCCAAATCATAAATTTCTTGCTATGCATGGCCACCTTTAAGCTCCTGCCGACCCGGTCCATTCTTCGCTCATCACACGAAAAATATTCCCCAAACGGGGTGAGTCAACAGACTCAATGTGTACACAACACTAAGCCATAATAGAATCGGGCATGCAAATGATACACATTCAAATCATAGAATACAATTAATGATGCATTCCCAAACCCAAACCTAATTAACCATCCGCTACACACCACACCGCACTGCCGGTCACTACACCGTGCGGACTACTAAGTCAACCCTCCATCCGCTACACACCATCAAGGCGATCGCTGCGATCGACGTGCTCATCGCCCACTTATGTTGTGTCATTAGACATTGTATTCACTTTGGATGTAACCAAGTTACCACTTTTCACTTTATGTGACCGTAGTCACCACTTTACGTTGGTGAGACCGTAGTCATCACCTTCACTTTCTTCCTCCACAAATATCCCGAATGCCCCAATTATTTCGTAACATATTTCACATACTTAATTTTCATTCATGTTACTAATCACATGTTCAAAATATATCACATTCACAATCCTATCAAAAGTAGGAAACGTACCTGGGTACTCCTTACCACATTTGTGGTGCTTAGCCACATTCACATACTATTACATATTTATATATTTAATGATTGCCATGCAATTTATTGAAAGTTAGTAAGAGTACACACATTCTTAATAATACATTTAATTTAAACATAGCCATGAACCTATCAAAACTTAGGGTAGGGTACACACTGATTTGCTTAACGAATTCCTTGAAATCCCGAAATCGATCATCGCCTTAGATCTCAAATTCCTACATTTGATTAATCACTTACTAATTTAATAAAAAGCCATTCGGCCATAAATTCAAATCCTAGTAGGATTAGTATTCTTAAAACTTACCTTGAAATTCTCAAATCCCAAAATCCTTGTATCCTCTCCTTGAAATCCCTATAACTACATGTTAGATCAATTTCTAACATTTATTCACAACAAATAACCCTTAGCCGTATGTTAAATATGACTTACCTTAGATTCTTAAATCCAGAAATTCACCGAATAACTAGGGAACACGCGGCTTATGGTGTACCTTCGGGAAAAGAACTTCTCCTTCCTTGTAGTCGACACTTAGTAAATCCCGAAAGATCTCTTGACATGAGATATTAAGGGTATTAGAATCTTAATTTCGATGACCTTAAAAGAAATAGAATGAGAATCTAACCTAATCTTACCCTTACTGAAGAATTTGATGGAACTCTTGCTTGAACCCTTAGCGATGATTCGGCTATGGCTTTGATGTGGATAACAATTTCGGCTCTTGAGGCTTAGTGAGAAATCGACTAGGGCTATTGGTATCTTGGCTTTTGATTGTGTTTGTAATAGAAGAAGGAAAGAAAGAGAAAAAGAGAATAATGGCAGAGAAAATTCGCAGAGAGAAGAGGAGAAACTTTAGAGAATTTTGCAGAGGTTTTCTTGAAAAGAAAAGAATGAATGAAGAATAGCCTTACTCTTCCTTTTATAGCCAAAATTACTAGCTAGAGTCCTTTACTTGGCCACCACTCTTCTATTTTGATAGCTTTATCCCTTGATTTATCACTTTAATAAAACTTAATCCAATAATTATCTCTTAATAAAAATAATACTAATAATAATCCTATTTTATCTCTTCCTTATCTATCAAAATAAAAGAAATAATATCCACATTTATCTCTTGAAAATAATCTAAAATAAATCCATTATTTATCCCTTATTATTCACATATTTATGCAAATAAAACTCTTCCTTTTCTAGAAACCCATGCCGTCCACCTCAGCCTTCTGGAAGCAAAAATAAAACTTATTTATTTGCTTCTCAAGTGACTCGAACTCAGGCCCATTCCTCTTGCATATGGCGCCATTTCCATAGGCCCTAAGTGGCATCTTCAGACCACTTTTCCAAGCCTGTTTGTGTGTCAAACTTCTCCAACTTTTTCTTTTAAGGCCCTCTAGCCCTTATTTCCTATTTTGAACTTTAAAATTTGACATTTCGGCATCATTTCTAAGTTTCCTAAAATTTTCGATCGGCTCTGTTTGCTGACCATTTTCTTACATTTCCAGGTTTCCAGAAATGTTCAGGTTTCCATTTTTGAAACATTTCCAAAAATGTTCAGGTTTCCAAAAATGTTCATTTCCATTTCTATGCATTTCTAGAATTCCAAAAATACCAAAAATTTATTCATAGTGCTTAAGACTTGTCATTTCGTACAATTAAACTAAAAATGCATAGGCCCTTTCCAGGATGTTACAACTAATGTGTCGTCTATTCGCAAGTAACTAAACTTAATCCGCAAGAAATCAATCATCAATTCTTCAATTCTTCAATTTCAACTCAATTAATTTTTATGTTTTGGGTTTTAATTCATCCTAATAATCTCACATGAGATAGTCTAATATTTTTATTCTAAAGTATGCCAACTTAAAAATAGGCATGTAAGGCAATGAAACAGTTCTTGAAGTTATGGCATTTGTTTTAGCCACAAAAACAACCACAAAATTAATCTTGCCTTCAAATGTGTTAATATTTTGCATTAACATAATTTATATTTAAATTTATATAATAAATACTTTTCATAATTTCTTACACATCACCGATTCCAAAAAAAAAATTGTTATATTTAAATTTAAATGATAAATAAATAATTTTCATTATTCAATTGCAATTTAAATAGATTTGTTCAAGAATTATATTATTATCCAAATTTAAAGGTGTTCTCAAATTATAATAGAATTTAGATAAAAATACAAAGCTGAAAAATAGACTTAAACAAAAATTAAAACTCACTTTTTATTCTAGTCAAGATTTTAAGTGAAAATTTTGATCTGGCTTGACTTAAATTTATACTACTACATTTAATGTCTCTCGAACATCTCGATAGTGATGAACGAGTGACGTTGTCTCAGCCGTACGATTGAAACTCAAAAGTGGGTATGTCAAGATTTGGGGTTTTTTACTGAAATAATACAAAAAAAAACACTAAAATGGTATGTTGACAAAATTAAGTACCAAAATGGTACATTTCAAGTGGTGGAGGGTGGTGCATAGGCGGCACCACCCTCAAATTCTGACTACAACAGTAAAAAAAAATAGTTTAAAAAATAATAAAAATAATGGTAGAGGTGATGGTAGAGGCGGCACCAGTGGAGGGTCTGTCAGAGGCGGCACCAGTTGTGAATTAAGTATATCTGTTAAAATTAAGGGCAAAAGGGTAATTTGGTTAAAATTAAGTATCTCTGTTAATACATACTTCATCCGGCTAAATTATGCATTTGAGTGAAAATTGTATTATTTGTAAAGTTCTTTCTCTCTTTTTACACATGAACGATGCCGACATTAATATTTAAGGCAAACTCGTGGATTATATAGTCAATGAAAGTTGGTAATATTGTAAAGTTGTTTTTAATACTCGGTTTTATAACAAGCAAACACCCGGAACAAGAAAGTCCAAAATTCGCCCTCAACGTTTGCACATTTTTACATTCGTAACCCGGAGGACGTATGAGTATATCTGTTAATACATACTTCATCCGACTAAATTATGCATTTGATTTACTATTAATACATACTTCTCCCTCTCTTGTTCTGTAAATTTTTTTTTTCCAAACTGATACGAGTGGGGGAAATATACTGAAGAGTGCAGCCTATCAGATAGGCACAACTGGTGCCGCCTCTGACAAACCCTCCACTGGTGCCGCCTCTGACGTACCCTCCACTGGTGCCGCCTCTGCCATCACCTCCACCATTATTTTTATTATTTTTTTAAACTATTTTTTTTTACTGTTGTAGTCAGAATTTGAAGGTGTTGTCGCCTATGCACCACCCTCCACCACTTGAAATGTACCATTTAGGTACTTAATTTTGTCAACATACCATTTTAGTGTTTTTTCTTCTTCTTTTTTGTAGTATTTCAGTAAAAAAAAACCCTCAAAATTTGTTTTGGTGAATAAAGCAAACAAAAATCATCGAAGTTTTGATGAACAAAGGCCGTTAAGAGCTTGAGGGTGTAAATAACATGGCTAAATTTTTATTTAAATTTAGTTTAATAACAATTATCATTTTTTTTAAATACATTATTATGTTTTAATTTTGTAACCATATCATTAAGAAAATGTTGCAAAATTTATTAAAAAATCTTTAAAAAATAATTAAATGTAATTTAATTCATACACAAAATCGGATAAAAAATTAGTTATTAAAAATATTAAAGTCTTAATATTACAACTAATATATATAAATTATTTAATATTTAATTATTAAAGGTGTTATGAGTCAGGTCAGGTTGGACCTAAGTATGATATTAACATACATTATGTTTGTCCAAGCTCGGCTCAACCTGAAATACAGGCCTAAAATTTTGTTCAAATTCACCCATATTTGTAAAAGACTAATCTAAGCTCATTTTAGATCTGCCCATATTATTTTTTAATTTTTTTAATTTATATTATATTATTTTAATATTTAATAATTATATATTTTTTATTTATTGAAATTATTTATATAGTCATCTTAACAATATTTTATTGTTTATATTAGAATAGTATCATATATTTAGTATATGTTTATTTTTTTAATGTGTTCTAAATTACATAATATAAAATATTATAAACTTTAAAATGAGTCGGGCTTGGGTTTTGAATGTTCAAGCCCGAGCCCGGTCCATATTTTAAACGGGCTTAATTTTTTGTCTAAACTCATTTTTCAAGTCTAATGTTTTTGCCCAAATCCTTTCAAATTTCAAGTAAATCTTCGAATCTAAATGGATAATTCAGCTCATGAACAGGTCTAACCCACAAAATAAAAGAAAAACAAAGTTTAGTAAAATCCCAACACACCAAAGATCAAGAAGAACATAAAATGGGCCCTTAGCCCCAAAATGGCAAAATTTCATCACATGATTGCCCTAACTTAAGTGCTATCCATCAATTAATTAACATTAGTGGAATCTTGCAAAATTAACAATTTATTTTAGTCTTTTTTCACTATTTTACTTAAAGGGTTTGAGGATTTTATATTTTATACCCATCAAAACCATCATATTTTATTAATATTATTTTTATTGTTATTTTATCAACTTATTTATTTATTTATTTCCTACCTATTATAGTTGTAATTTTAAAAAAATTCATACTAAATTTCAATGGATAAAAGCTAATTAAAGTAACATAAAAGAATTTAATGAAGAAAATTACAAAAAAATAATCAATAACCTCGTATTTAACTATAACAACATAGAAAGCCACCAAACAACATTATTCCTTATCATAAATTTTCAATTTTTTTAACTTTTGTCTTTGGCATGATAGTTAGAGGGTGTTCACCGTCTCAAATGTGACCTAGGTTCGAGTCATATTAGTCGCGTTCTTTCATTGGGCTTTGCCCTTCTCTTATAATTCGGAAAAAGTAAAACCAATTTCTTTTAAACATTTTAAATCTATTAATTAATTTTTGACTTAAGTGTTAACTAAAGAATATAAAATGAACTTTAGAGAAAACACAACAATCAAGAAGAAAACATTATTGATTTCATTATTCTTGAATATTGAGTACATGCGATATTAATAGACTAAGTCAGTAAGCAACTAACAGCCAACTTATTATTAACTGCCTAACGACTAACAGACTAACTGATTCTATTAGTTACTCTATCATTTCCCTGGTTCCTTGAACTTCTTTTTCTTGTCGAATGACTTCATCTCTCGACCAAACTCGAAGAGCACTGCGAAAAATGGCAAACTATTTGAGAGTAATGGGCTTGGTGAGAACATTTGCTATTTGTTTTTTAGAGGGAACATAGTTGACCTGCAAGGCGCCATCGATAACCTTTTCTCGAACAAAATGATGGTCAATTTCTACATGTTTAACTCTGGAATGGTGTGTGGGATTTGCAGCCATTGAAACAGCAGAGGTATTATCACACCAGACCACCGGAGGGTGACTGAGAGGCATCCCAAGTTCATGTAACAGCTGTTTGACCCATAGAAACTCAGACACACAATTAGCTAGACTCCTATATTCTGCTTCAGACGACGATCTGGACACAACATGTTGTTATTTGGAGCACCATGCAACAGGGTTCTGTCCTAAGTAGACAATGTAACCAGTGGTGGAACGACGATCTTCAACAGAGGATGCCCAGTCCGCATCAGAATAACATGTTAACTCAAACTGACCCGTGGTGAAGTACAACCCATGATCGAACGTCCCAAGAAGATATCGCAATACACGTTTGACAGCCTTCCAATGATCATTGGTTGGAGAATTCATATATTGGCTAAGTTTATTAACACAAAATGAAAAATCAGGGCGTGCAATGCAAACATATTGAAGCATTCCAACAATGCTACGATACATATGTCCATCAGCAAATGGCAAACTGTCATCAGAAGCAACTAACTTTGGAGCACTCACCATGGGGGTTGGTGTAGCCGACGCTTTTGTCATACCAGTCTTGTGTAGTATCTCAGTGACATATTTTTCTGACTCAAGAAAAGCCCCTGTGATGTATGTTGAACAGTAATACCTAAGAAAAAATCGAGCTTGCCCATGTCTTTAAGAGCAAACTTGAGATGAAGCTGATGCACGACATTTTCGATTTCTCATCGAAGCGCCGCAATCACAATGTCATCAACATACGCCATGAGCAGCAAATAACTTTCTGAAGTAGCTCGAATGAATAACGAAGGATCGGCGTTGGATGCATGAAAACCAAGCTGATCAACTAAATAACGTTTAAGTGTCTGAAACCATGCCCGAGGAGCCTGTCTTAAGCCATAGAGAGCCTTGTTGAGCTTACAGACGAGCTTCTGACCATTCGGACCTATCTCTTCAAACCCAAGCGGCTGACTCATGTATATCTCCTCAGTTAGCTCCCAATTAAGAAATGCATTGTTGACATCTACCTATCTCAATGGCCAACCTTTCATAACCGCAATAGCTAGAATAGTCTGAATAGTTGCTGCTCGAACCACTAGGCTAAATGTATCCTGAAAATCAACCCCAGCATGCTGAGAAAACCCTTTGGCAACCAGACGAGCCTTATACCTATCCACAGACCCATCAGCCTTCTTCTTTACTTTAAAGAGCCACTTGCAGCCAATTGCCCTTAGATTTTTAGGTAGGGGACAGAGGCTCCATGTGTGATTGTGAACAAGTGCATTCAACTCACTATGCATAGCAGCTTTCCAAGACTCATTGGTCATTGCATCATGGATGTCAGTAGGAAGATCATCAGAAACACTAGGTGCAGTACTTATGTAAACTTTCAGTTTAAAAATCCCTGCTTTGCTACGGGTGACCATAGTATGGGTATTATAAGGGACAGAAGCTGGTAGAGGTGGTGGGTCAGGTAGATTGGTATTTGAAGTGCTATGAATAGAGTTTGTTGGTGAATGGTATATTGGACTAATTGGAGGAGACTGAAATGCAGTAGTCAATGTGTGGTCTTGAGTGGTAGGTGTAATAAGAGGTGTGGACTTAGATGTGGAAGTTTGAGTGGGAGACAAGACAAGCAACTGGAGCTAGTTTGTGGTGTACATAGTTGTGGGGCGGACTTGGACGTGATAGTTTGAAATGGAAAGATGACCTCATTAAAGGTGACATGACGGGTGACATACACACGGCCACTAACATCGACAATGGTAGCCTTTGTGCAAGGAGAGTACCCTAGAAAAGTACATGGTGTTGGACCAGAAATTGTAGTTTATGAGAGTTATACTGGACGTAGATTTGGAAAGCACATGCACCCAAAAACACGCATGAATGAATAGGTTGGTAGAACTTGAAACAATTTCTCATAGGGTGAAATATGACCAAGAGGATTGGAAGGTAACTGTTTATTATCAAATAGACGACCTTCTTTGAAGGCATCATTCCAGTGAGGTTAAGGGCATGGGTCTGCATGAGCTAGCATAGAGAGACCAAACTTCTACGATGCATGCGCGGCTTTGCGTTCTACTATGCCATTTTGTGCGGATGTATAGGGGCAAGCAAACCGATGCACAATTCCTTGTTGAGTCAAGTATGACTTTAAGACTTGAAACTCCCACCCCATCCGTTTATGCAGACTTTAAGTTTACAACCCAAAGTTCGTTCAACTTGCCTATGAAATGTTGAAATATAGTGAACACTTACGATTTCTTTTTGTAAAGTATACCCAAGTGTAGCGTGTATATGCGTCGATGAATGCAACATAGTAGTAAAACCATTGGAAGGAAGGCTAGTCTGGTCCCCAAACATCAAGAACTATTAATTGAAGAGGGGCATTATACTCAGTGAATGATTTCTCAAATGGCAATTTGTGCTCTTTGCCCAAATGACATGCAACACAATGAGACAAATCTTTATTTGAACCAAGAAGAATATTACAATTGGCTAAGGCCTTTGCAAGTGTAGCTTTGCAAGGATGACCTAACCTAGCATGCCATACATCCAAAGGAACATTCGAGCTTGTTAAAAAACAGTGAGCTGATTCAGTAGACAACCCATTGGAAGACAACCCATGTAAGTGTAGTTTGTAGAGCTCATGCTGCACAGACCCTTGAAGGAGCACCTTTCTGGTTTTAAAATCACGTACTTGACACTGTGTAGGGAGGAACTCAAAGATCACTTGATTGTCTTTGGTGAACTTGGAAACAGACAACAAATTCTTTGTTATACCAGGTACAAACAGTAAAGATCGCATGAATAATGGTCTTATACGAGTTGGAAGAGAAGACTGACCAATGGATAAAACAGGGAGAGCAGCGCCATTACCAACATACACTTTACATGGATTGTTGTAGGAAGTGCTTGCACCCATTGAAGACGCCGAATGGGTTAGATGATGTGTTGCCCCAAAATTCAGGTACCACGCATTGCCACTAATGACCTCAGGAGTTGCAATGAGAGCCTGAGGAGGAGGAGTTACAGAAGCAGACGCACTCACAGGCTGTTGAGAATTGGCAACAAAAGGATTAGGCTAAGTAGGCACTGGTGCAGGTGTAAAAAACCAGCCTTGTTGATTAGCAGAGGCAGAGTTTGTAGTTGGCATAGTGGATGGTGACCAAGGAACCATGTGGGAGCCAGAACCATATAAGCAAACATTTGCCTGTGGAGAGGGGGGAGGTTTGTAGTTTGCACTTTTGTACGTTGCATCAAATCGATAGTAACAACGGTCCACAAGATGACCTTTTTTGCTGCACAATTGACATTGAAATCTCGAATTGGATGAGCGACCACGCCCACGACCCCGAGTGTTGGAGGAGGGACGATAGGCAGGTGGAGACACATTGGTATCTGCAGGATGATTAGTTACTATATTAGCTGAACTAGTAACCTCATTCACAATCACCTGCTGACGGGCTTCAGCATCAAGCAACATAATAGTCACACCCTGAGCATTGTAAGGAACTGGACTGGCTGTGATGATTGTAATGACAGACTTATACTCGGGTGGCAAGCCATTGAGTATAGCAGTGACATGCTCATGGTCACTAATGACCTCTCCACAACTAGCAAGATGATCACAATATCCTTTAATTTTCATCAAGAAATCTTTCATAGTCAGATCACCCTTACGCTGAGAGTGTAAGGCACGCCTATAAAACATTAACCTAGAAGTTGTTTTTTGCCATACGATTAACAATAGCATTCCGATTTGAGCACTAGTATCCATACCAATAAGATGAGGTAGAACCGATTGGTCGCGCGAGAAGGCGAAGCCATCAAGCAATTGCACTATCTTCTTTGCTCAAACCTAGCAAATTCGAGTGGTTCTCTTGAGGTACACTATCGCATCCAGGAAGCATTGAGGGAGGAGGTATAGTATGAGCGTCCAAGAACCGTTGAAGTTTGTACGTCTTAATGGCCAAAAGAACTTTCTGACGCCATAACAAATAGTTAGAATCGTCAAGAACAACACTGATTTTCTTGGTAGAGAAGAACCTGCTATCGACAACTGCATCAGTAATAGTAGAGGTCATCGCTGGTGTAGCAGACTGTGCGCCGGATGGACTGGACGGAAGAGACATGAAGCGAAGGTAATTCCCAGGAACTAATGAACCTCTGATACCTTGTTAACTAAAGAATATAATATGAACTTTAGAGAAAACACAACAATCAAGAAGAAAACATTATTGATTTCATTATTCTTGAATACTGAGTAAATGCGATATTAATAGACTAAGTCAGTAAGCAACTAACAGCCAACTTATTATTAACTGCCTAACGACTAACAGACTAACTGATTCTATTAGTTACTCTATCATTAAGTATGTAAAATGCTCTCAAAATTTTTCAAAAAAAGCAATTAAGCTCCTACTTCTTTTTTTTTTTTTTTACATTTAATTGGGTACTTAAATGCATCAAAAAGACTCTCAAACTTTTTCAAAAAAGCAATTAAGCTCTTGCTTCTTTTTTTTTTTTGCACTTAATTAGGTACTTGAGCTTTCAAAATGTATAAAAAAGGCCCTCAAATTTTTCAAAAAAATAATAATTAAGCCCCTGATTTTTTTTCACTCAATTGGGTACTTGAACTGTCAAATGCATCAAAAAGGCCATTTAGCTATTAAATGTAATAATTGACCGTTAAATTTAACTACATCTAATTTTTTTAGTTAAAGCCACATCGTATCACAACCACAGTGTGACATGTGGCAAAAAATTATAAAAAATTAAATTAAATAAAATTTATAAAAAAATTAAATTTTAATAAAAATATAAAAAATATAAAATTTATTAAAAATTAGAAAAAATATATAAAAATATAAAATTTTATAAAAATCATAAAGAATTTATAAAATGCATAAAAAAGGTCCTTTAATCACTAACTTTAATCGTTGACCATTAAAGTTAACGACCCTCAGTTTTTTTTAGTTAAAGTCATCATGTGTCCCAACACAACGTAACATGTGGCGAAAATTGATAAAAAATAAAAATTATAGGAAAATTATAAAATGCTTCTTTTAGTACGATAATGTTTATAATTTTTTTACGAATTTTATATTTCTTTACATTTTTTATAATTTTCTTATGACTTTATAATATTTTAGAATTTTTTTCTATATTTCTATATATTTTATCATTTTTTTACGATTTTTATATTATTTTAAAATTTTTATAGTTTTTTATTAAAATTTAATAATTTTTATAACTTTTATTGATTTTTATTTTTAATTATTTTTTTGCTACATGTCACGTTGTGGTTGTGTCACATGGTGACTTTAATTGAAAAAATTAGGGGCAGTTCAAGTACCCAAATGAGTGAAAAAAAAAATCAATGGCTTAATTGCTTTTTTTTGAAAAAAGTTTGTGGGCCTTTTTGATACATTTTAAAAGTTCAAGTACCCAATTGTGTGCAAAAAAAAGCAGGGGCTTAATTATTATTTTTTAAATATTTGAAGGCCTTTTTGATATATTTTAAAAGTTTAAGTACCCAAGTGAGTGCGAAAAAAAGCAAGAAGTTAATTATTTTCTTTTGAAAAATTTGAGATACTCTCTTGAGCCTTAGGCTCAGTTTGTTTCATTTGAAAATGACTTAGAAAAATGATTTACGGAAAATGATTTACTTTTCGGAAAATCTAATATTTTCAGTGTTTGGATGAATCTGTGTAAAATATTTTTTGTTGTTTGGTAGATTTCTTAAAAATATTTTATAAAAGTTGTTTTCAATTAAACAAACATACATTTGAGATTTTCTTATTTTTTCATTGTTTAATGGAATTTATTTTTATCTATAATTTTATATTTTATATTATTTTTGCATATATTAAAAATATCATGTTAAATTCAGATTCATTGCAACGTCATTTTTTTAATCACATGACTACTAAGTAAGTATTTTTTTTATTTAAAAATGTAACATCAGCAAAATTGACAAAAAAAAATTAACGGATGTCAACAATTGGACTTGATTTTCAAATTTGAAAAGTAAAGGGACTAAATTCTTGAAAATAAAAGTACAAAGACTAAAGTACAAATCGTAAAAAGTGTACATAGGCTTATAACATATATTTTAACCTTTATACTACAAAACATTTATTATTAATATATTTATAATTGTAATAAATATTTATTATTAAAATATTAATATTAAATATTTTTAATAATATGTGAATAATATTATTTAAAATTATTATTTTAAAATTTATTATTAAAATAAAATTGAAATATTAAATAATTTATTAAAATAATAAATTATATTTATTATATTAATAATTTATTATATGACTAAATATAAATAATTAAATATGTATGTTTAATAATATTAAAAATATAATATTTTAAATATTTTTAAAAATAAAAATAAAAATTATTATCAATTTAATAATATTAAGTTTGAATTAAGTTAATTTTTATATAAAAATAAAATTATCCATAGGTGAGCTCTTTTCCAGAAAATGACTTACGCTTTTCAAAAGGATAAGTCATTTTACTGGAAAAAATGGCTCATTTTACCTTGACCTGTAAGTCATTTTCCATTGACCAAGCCTATTTTTGTAGAAACAAACATGAGAAAAAATAGAAAATATTTTCCAGTAAAACCTTTTATATATAAACAAACCAACCATTAATTTTTTTAATAAAACAGCCATGGTAATAGCCCATTGCCCAACATCCAAAGCCCATTTGAAAAGGGAAAAAAAAATAGGGTAGCTTTACGAAATCAAAATAAACTCTGATACTCCCGATTTGCTATTGCCTCCTTCCCTGTTAAATCATCAAACAAGCCAAAACCCTAAGCAGCCTATCCCCCCCCCCTCTCTCTTTTTTCGATGGCACCAAAACGTTCAAACCCCATTGAAGTCCCACCAGCCGCTTCTTCCTCTGAAGAAGATGAAGAGGTGACTTCTTCTGAGGAGGAAGAAGAAGGGTCTTCAACTGAGGAAGAAGATGAGGAAGACCCCAAAACCGAGTCAACTCCATTGATCCAAAAGAGCCCACCACCCAGAAAGCCGGAAACCGCTACGCCTGGCGTCGTTAACGATGAATCTGATGAATCCGGTTCTGATTCCGAATCCGAATCCGACACCGCTACACCGAATGTTAAACCTCTTGCGACGAAACCTATGGAGGAAAGTTTGAATGCGAAGAAACCCAGATCTAATAAGCCCTTGACTTCTCCCATTAGGGCTTCTTCATCTAAACGGCCTGGGGAGTTGGAGTTGGATGCTAAAGAAGCCAAACGACCCAAGAAGAAGGTTGGGGAAGAAGGGTTGGCTACTACACCTGCTGTGGAGGAGGTGAAGAAGACTGGTGAAGATGCAAAAAAGCAGCTTTTTCAGCGGTTGTTCAGTGAAGATGATGAGATTGCTTTGTTGAAAGGTATGTTGGATTATTCTGCTAAAAAAGGGGCTGACCCTTGTGCTGATATGAATGCATTTTATAATTTTGTCAAGAAATCGATTCATACTGATGTTACCAAAGCACAAATGATGGATAAGATTAGAAGGTTAAAGAAAAAATTCGAAAACAATGCTGGTAAGGGTAAAAAGGGCGAGGATCGAACTTTCTCTAAAGCCCATGAGCAGAATGCTTTTGAGTTGTCGAAATTGATTTGGGGCAAAGAAGGGATTAGTGGAAAAGTTGAGTCTTCAGCTGCTAAGTCGAATGGGAAAGCCAAGGGGAATAACAAGGCAGTGGTTGCATTGAAAGCAGAGTTTTCTTCACCCGATAAGAAAACATACGATGCAGTGCCAATAGAGGCCGATAAGGTGGTGTCTAAGAGTTCTGGTAGTTTGTTTGATAAGAGATTTGGTGTCTCTGACATGGAAGAGGCAGTTGTAAAGCTCGGGTTGGATATGGTTGATGGTGAAAAGAAGGCGGCTTTGGAGGCGAAATGGAGGAAATTGCAAATTGCGCAGTTGGAGCTGTTTGTGGAGCGAAGTGAATTGGTCACTGAGCAAGCTAAGTTGGTGCTGGAATATTACAAGTCTGAAGACAAATAGAGTGCTAGTATAATAAGTAATGATATTTTTATATGCATTTTAAAGAAATGTTTAAACTTTTGTGCTTATTAGATAAGTAAGCTGCCTATATGTTGCCAATCATGGGGGGTATCTGTAGCTCATAATATTGGTAGCTTTGGGATAATATTTATCTCTTGCATAGAGAGTAACTTATGGAGCTGCTTCTTTGTTTGTTGGTTGCTTATATGCGTTATAGGTCGCTGTTAAGCATATTTTGTTATGTTGGAATTGCTTAATCCTTTTATTTTATTTTCTGTCTCTAATTTGTTTCATTTTATTGTATTTTATGGTTTTATTCATGAATTTCTTGCTGCTGCAGTGCCTTTCTGGATGATGGTTTCTGATGCTTGACTAAATACCTGTTTTGCTCACTTTTTTTATCCCATTCTTTCCCTTGTTTACTTGAACTGTTGTGAACTGATCCTTTCATTAATATGCCACATATTCCTTTTGATACATCATCCACCAGCTCTGCTTTGTTTAAACTCTTGTACTATGCATGTATTGTGTCATGCTCTTATAATCACTACTCTGCGTTCTTAAGTGATACTGCTGTTTGTAAAAGAAACATGGGCAACTCTAGTTTTTTCTTTCCTGCAAGGAACATTGGTGATAGTTGACCTCACTGATTATCAACATGGTTTTAAAAAATAAATGCAACCACGTAAAAGGTTTGCTTAGCTATGTGAATGTATCCTATGATTGCAGCATTTGCTCTGTTTTCAGTTTATTTTATTGTAGTCAATACTTATGTAGTTATATTTGTTTGGCCATATGCTTTGGTATAGCCTAATAATCATTTCGCATTGTAGTTATTTGAAATGTCTTGGTTGTCTCCTACTGATACTTGAACATATTTCAAGTTGAGGCTTTTGAATGTGTATGTATTTACTATTTAGTTAGCTTTCCCGGTGGTTTTTTTATTTTATTTTATTTTTGTAGAGAATGTAAATAAGGGGTGTAGCCTTAGCACAGCTTTAGTTGGAGCACAAGGGTGTAGGAAAAATTACTGCATGAAATTGATGGTTTTGCTTTGTTTTCAAACTCAATGTTAGGAAATGAGCACAGTTGAACATGGCTCTTTTAAATGGTGGTTTTACATTTTTTGTTCATGTATAGTAACCTAATTACAGGAGATTGCTGTCATTGGCATTGCTGCTGAGAAACTTGAATCAAGGTGGATAGTTAGTTGCTCCTAGCTATCTGAATTTGGCATCTCTCAGTATGTAAACCATTCATATTTTATTCCTACTAACATATGATTTTTATCCAAAGCTCAAATTTTGGATGATGCATGTAGGGCTGTCCTAGTAAATTTCCAGACATGGTAGTTAAAATAGAACTGCGTATGTTGAGGGGGGTAATATTAGATGTTTGCTCCGAGGGGGAACCGTAGGAATGTGCTAACATTGGTGTCAGTGACTTGGTTGAGTTCTCTTTCAAGTAATGAGTTGCACTAGGCAAGCATCTATAGCTGTTGTCATTCTTATTGAATTAGATTTTTTATTTATTCAATGTATAATTTGTTTAAATATTTTACATAAAAATTAGTGTAAGTAAAAAATATCTTTATTTTTTGTTCAATTTCAGTTTTTGGAATTTTAAAAGTCTTAATGTTGCAAAGCAACGATAATTTTTTCCTCCAAAATGGATCCCAAACCGATCCATTATCATTCCAACGTGAAAATGTAGTAAAGAAATATCTACAAGCATTCAGATTCTCATTTGGTTTAACATGACAAAATACATTTTGTACCAAAAAGACGTTCAAGATAATATTTTGGTTGCCTATAAAACATTCCATCCAATAAAAAAGCGAAAGAGGGGCCCAAAAGCTATCATAGCTTTATTGTTGGATCTTGGCAAGGTATGTGATAGAGTTTATCGAAATTAGACTTGTTCATGTGCTAGGTCGGTTTGTCTAAAAAGTGGAGGAATTTGTATAAAAATATAAGTTCAAAAAATGAATTTGGACAAAAAAATAAAACTTATTTTTTGCTCGGGCTGGGTCTTAAGTGATTTTTTTTTTTGGTTGGTCTGGATTTGCAAAAAATACTAATGTTGTTGTTTTACTTTCTTGCCATTGTTATCATTTTACTATTATATTGCTATTATTTTGTTGCTATTGTTTAGATAGTGCATAACTCTTGTTTTATTATTAATTTTGTTACTATTTTAGAGGTATTTGATTGCACTTATTTTAGTGTTATTTAAGTTATTTTTAAATTTTTTTATTTATTGGAAAATATTTATTTTAATATTTTTAGTGTATATTTTTAAAATTATTTTTATATAAAAATAATATAAAAAATTTAACATGGGTGGTTCGGGCTCGAGTTTTAGCATTTTTATCTGTGTTGGGCTTGGACAAAATTTTAGACCCATTTTTGGGTCGGACTAACCTCGGCCTAGAAAATAGACCTAAATTTTTACTTGGCCCGGTCTGGCCCATAAACAACTCTAATAGAGAGTTCCTAAAGAAATTTTTAGAAAAAATGAGATTTTATTCTTTTGGCATAATAATTTATTTGACTCTCCAACTTTATAAAAAAATTATTTCAAATGTATATTATAGGTGAAATCACGTTAAAATGTATCTACGACAAAAATGTATCCAATGCTTTTCAAAGATTCGATCAAGCTTATTTCACGAATACGGAACTCTAATTAAGTTGGTCTCTCTTTTCACAAGAAGAAAGTTAGACTATTTGAAAATTTTCCCATTGGCCCCCTAACATTAAGCGATAAACTGATTTGGCATTTCTTGAAGGATAGTTCTTACGATGTTCAATTAGAGTACCGTTTACTTTCACAACATTCTACCCCTTTGAGCTCAGCGTCATCCAGTGGTGTTGATGCGAATCACTCTTCTGGATGGTCTTCATGAAAAGTCATTTGCAGAGTCTGTCACGATGTTATGGCCACTAAAGAAAACTTGGTAAGAAGGTCAAGACATGGACAACACTGGTATCCAAAGGGATGTGAGGAATGTGAATCCTTAGAATATGCTTTACTCTTTTGCCCATTTGGGAAGCCTTGGTTTCAGCTATTCCTACGCAGGGAAGGTTTTGGAGGTTCTAAATAAGAAAGCAAAATCAACCAACTTCTTGTAGAGTTTAAGTAAGAAATTTGAAGTCAAATAACATAATTTATTTAGTACTAAAACTTTCATAAATATCAATTACTATAAACAATAAACAAATTATTTTTCTAATACAATATTTGATATTATCAGTATAAATCATATAATATCATCTCATTTGTGTTTATATGTATCGATAACATATCAAATATTTTGTCTTGTTTGATGGAAGTATAGAGCATAGGTGTATTCCTCAAAACGTTCCATGGCATCTATTTCATGATTATTTTATGTTAAACGTATTAAAATGCAGAGAAAAGAATTAGAAGATCACGTGAAATCTTTATTGCTGGTTACAATTGAACTCATATCATCTGCGGTCAAGAAATTTTCCTGGGAAAAAAAAAAAGACACGATGGAAAAAAATGATGTAAACAAGGCAAAAACAATCCCAACATTGCTTTGTAAAACATAGCAAAATTAGTTGCTCCACCTAATCTACTTATTCATGTTAATTATTTAGCCATAGCAACCATTATTAATTTTAATTTGTTTTGGCCATTTGCACGAGGAACAATATCATGGAGCTTTCAAGTTCCCTTGAAAGACAACATATAGCAGCTTTGCCACACACTGACGATGAATATGTTCGTCGTCCTTTAACGACCTCATCGCCGTTGAAATCTTTTTCTTCCTCGGCTATGGTGGCCAACATTGTCGTCAATGGACGCTTGGAAACCGAGATAAACCGAGGCGGGGCGACTTCGTTCATGAACTGGTCGAGGTTTCGGGACTTAC
Organism: Gossypium sturtianum; assembly: GCA_025698515.1. Classification (NCBI taxonomy): domain Eukaryota; kingdom Viridiplantae; phylum Streptophyta; class Magnoliopsida; order Malvales; family Malvaceae; genus Gossypium; species Gossypium sturtianum. The sequence continues at coordinate 152,705,946 of CM046943.1, forward strand.
GCTTTGTTGGTTCCATCGAACAGGTGAAAATACAAGCAAATTAATGGATTGAAGGTGGACAAGATAGAGGGAAAAGGTGGTGTAGAGGAAGGGTTGTGAAGGGTCATAAAATATGAAGACAGGGATTTAGGAAAAGGAGATTGATTCATGGCCTCCACAAGCACTATAGGCATTGAATTTATATAGGAAGAATTGAGGGTAAAAGTTAGAGAACTGAGATGATAGAGAGATGTAGCTTTAATTATGTCGGTTGGCATGTGCGAGCATATGCCTTTCTCTTTAACTAGACATGGATACTAATTTCTTACACATTCAACTTAATATATTTTTTATTAATAATAATTAAGTTTGGTTAGTATATATCATATTTAGTTTCCTCGTGCATTTAAGAAAATCTTTTACACGATATGTGTATTGTCGTCAATTTATAATTGACAAATGAGCTATTAATTGCAAGATTTTTGGCAGTAGGAAGGGACCATATTTCCTTTCTAGAAACACCTTCTCTCACCCAACATCACCAACAAAATACGAGAATTCAAGGCTTAATTCAATTGAGTGTTAGTTGATTGGTATACACATTGTTGTTAGTGCAGGATGATGTGGATTTAGGTGCGTTAAAGCGCACTATCCTTTTAATTATAGGTTGAGGAGAGACTATAAATAATTTTAAACATTTTGTAAAAAAAGAGTCTATAAATTATAATTTTTTTAATTTTTTAATATCATTTATTGCATGAAGTAAGAATGGAATTCTGCATTTGATTTTTCTTTTTATGGATGTTATTGCAAAAGTTAAAATAGAATAGGTCATTAAGTTCTCTTATTGATGACCCAAGAGTGCCCCAAAAGCCAAAAACGTATTATATCTGATAATTTTGAAATCGAATTCTAATCACTTCATTTCAGATTGATTTTGAGGTTTTTACATATAAAAAATAAAAGTGTTACTATTAATTGGTAATTGCTGTAACTTTACCAAGACAAAGTTTTGCCTTTATAAGTACAACGGATAGTTTGCATGTTTCTAAAATTTATTAGGTTACCACCGATTAAAAATATAGTATTATGATTGAGTTAATATCATAAGTTAATCAAACATGAACATAATTAAAGTAATTATCAAAACACTCTTAATTAAAGTTTTGTTTGATAAGCTGAAAAATTAAGTCTTGAATTTTAAATACTAAATTTAAGATAGAAAGTTATTTTGTATACTAATAAAATTAATTATTGAACACAATCATGTTGTTTGATAAAATTAAACCTTTTTTTTTAATATTTATCACTTAAATTAATCTTATTATTATGATATATTATTTTATTATGTATAGTTTTGGATAAAATTTAATCTTATTAATATGATATCTAACATTTTAACAAATAAAGAAGAGAGGTAAAAGTACAATGGAAGCCCTTATATTAGAAATCATATTGTTAGATCAAAGAGTAAGCTTATTTTTCTATTAAAAAATCCATCCATTTCTAATGTTAAAATTGGTCCCTATATGCTAGAATGAGATACACGTGGCACGCCACATGTAATTGTCTGAAGTTAGTTATACTAGTTTTTAACAATAGAAATGGATGAAATTTTTAACAAAAAAGATCAGTTTACTCTTTAATCTAACGTATATGTACTAATTTACATTTTTTAAATAATGAGGTAGAATTAACCTAATACAAAAATCTCCATGAACTTTTTAAATAACTGCAATGGGCAAGTACTGTAATGTACAAAAATATAAGTTTAATGCCGGATATTCTAATACAAAAACGGTTTTCTCCATTTTGAACTTTGGCTGCTGAGCAAATTAAGGATCCTGTTTTACCAACTGCAATGGGCAAGATGATACTGTAATGTAAAGAAAAGAGAAGTTTAATGCTTAAAAATGAGGATATGGTAAGTAAAAATTCAACAACAGATATGCTAGAAAGTGCAAGGACTGAACGGTTTTGAGTCTAGGCATATTTAGCCACCAACCAAAAGGTGTGTACAAAAAGAGAAGTTTAATGCCTGCTGAGCAAACAGATAAGTGCAAGGACTGAACGGTTTTGAGGACCCCAATATACTGTGGTTGTAAACTGGTGACTGCATCTACACGTCGTTGAAGGGGGCTACGAGGGGGACCGAAGACAGTTGTGTATGGATTGCCTTTGCATTTGTCCATCTAAACAGTTGTTTTCGTACTCTTTTTATACATTTCAAGTTGTTTTCCCCATTGCCGACCTTTGAATGCACAACGTGGAGACCTTTTACTTACTTTTCATGCATGTTGTAGTAAATGATTCGTAGGGCAAATTTGATGCTAAAACGAGAGACCCTGAGCCAAAAAAATAAAAACAATTATTTGCTATTTTACCTCCATTGCAAGAAACATAAAATATCTCGTCACACTTCCCAAGGTCTATCGACACAACCATTTTTTTTACCATCAATGTATTTTTCATATATGCTTTAGGGTTTATAAAGATTAAATAATTACTCCTCTTAATAATATTATTTTCAAAGAAAAAAATTGGTTTCGATAGCTATAGTATATGCAGCTTAATTTGTTTTTTGTCTCACCTGAATTTGCAAATGGTGGTGTCCAATGTCAAGTTGAGTCTCATATGTTAATTTTATATATATTAGATCATGACACACTTACGATATAAGTAAATTTTTTTATATATATATATTAAAAGTTTATGTAAAAATTAACATAAACTTTTAATCATTTCTCAATTGAATTGAAATATAATTGATGTATAACATCAAATCAATCAAACATTTAAAGAATAATATATATTATCTAAGTTTTCAAAATGAAATATAAACCTCTAAATTTATTTAAGCTATTATATTTCTATTTAAACCCTTTGAAAATTTTAATTGAATTAATTATAATTTAATCTTTATATTTATATTTATATTTATTAATTTTTAAGGGTAAAACCATGCTTTAATTGCCAAAAGTCAAGAAAACAAAGCTAGTCCAATGGAATAGCCAATGAGTCCCTTTATCTGCATGAAAATATTTACAAACCCATATAAATATTTTTATCTTTTTATTTATTTTGATACATGTCGCAATTTTAATAATTATAAAAATATCAATATTAACTTCTAACAATATGATTAAAAATATTTTAACACATCAATTTTTTAAAATATTGATAGTTTAATATCTCAAAAATATTATTTGTAACTTGGGTATTTGAGTTTCTCTAACATGTGTTTGCGTGAAGGATTTGTAGGAGAATTTTATTTATCAAGATTTACTTATTTGGATAAATATATTGAAAATTTTCAAAATTTATGAATAATTTTAAAACGGAATTTCAATGGTTAAATTTCCTTTTCTAATTCCACATAGAAAAGGAACTTTTTCAAAATTCCTCAATTTTATTTGATTTAATACACGCGGTCTCCCTATAAGATAAAAAATATAAAGTTCAAAAATATTTTTTATTTAATTATGATATATATTTTAAATTTTATTTAATTAAAACTATTTATAAAATTTTACAAAGATAATAATATTCATATTGAATATATTTTATATTATTTAATTTTAATATAATTATTCTTATTTTATTCTTATTTTTTAATTTATAAGATACCAATAACCCAATTTTTCTTAAATAAATTATTTATCCAAACTTTTTAAAAATCTAAAAAAATTTAGAATGTTTTCAAATATTTTTACTTAAGATTTTTTTTTTGGTAAAAATAAAAGACCTTATTTTATTAAAATAAAAAACATAAAAACTTACCTTGTACATATGCTTATCTATCCATCTCATGCTTTTGGAGACTTAGTGGGCTTTTTGTGAAACTTAGAGCTCAAAATGAGTCTTAAAAAGGCCTTATATAAGCCTATATAAACTAGTGCTTTTTTTTATTTATTTATAGTGGTTATAGTGTTGCTCCTTTTAATTGGGTGAGATGGACTTAGCACAACATTTGGGCTTTCATTTGCCATGTATTCAGCCATATTTTAGTGTACGAGTTAATAATAAATTAATTTAATTGATAATTTTATTATTTATATAATTTATTTTTTAAAAAAAAGACGATACATTTTTCTATTTATTTTGAAGAGGTTTTATTTATACAAGAATTTTTATTTTTATTTTTATTTTTAAGTTTAAAGTTGTACTAATTATTCATTATTTCAAATCTAAACTTTTTCCTCGTATTATTCCATAAGTAACGAAACCAGTCATTAGATGAAACTTAAATAAATCATATAATAGTTCTAATATAATTGCTTTCTTTACAAAAGAAATAATGCATTTTCCTAAATATTTATAATTATATAAAAATCTCAATTGTTTTTGTAATTCAACAACATTTTTTAATTCAAACCCTTAAATTAGAGGATACTCCGAATAACAATGTCGATCGAGTTAAGGTTCAATAATATTTTTCTTATCAATTAAGAATATATTTGATAAAATTGGACAATATTTGTGATATTTTATAAAAACCCAAAGGAAAAAAGGACACTCAGTTACAATTGAACAACCACATCTTTCATTTTCTTTTCTTTTTCCACATTGGCATTGATTTTCTATTTAGTATTATTTTAATATTTATCAAAAAAAAAGAAAAAGAAATTGATAGGTTGCTAAATGTTTGTGGAGTCTCCATGTTATCTTCCACAATCCAATAAGTGGCCCTCCTCCTCCAATTCAAGATAACCCATCCCTCCCTTCTTTTCACTAATCCAAAACCTTTTTCTTTCTCCAGTTTCCTCATTCATTTCCATTTCTCAACACAAATTTTCATCACCCATCAAGCTTTTCATCAATGGCTTCCCTTCAACAAGCTTCAATCTCTCTTCAACCCAAGCTTCTTTCATCTTCTCAACACCCCAGATCCTTTCCTCTCTCAACCTCTCTTTTTCAGCCACTTTCCCTTCCTCAAACTCTCCACCACTGCCCTCTTCATGGCGGTGCCAAAATGTCAGCCTCCGCCGCTTCCAGCTACGCCACCGCTTTAGCCGATGTAGCCAAGTCCAACAACACCCTTGATGCCACCAGCTCCGACGTTGAAAAAGTCGAGAAATTCTTCTCCGACCCACAAGTCCTCGAATTCTTCACCAACCCCACCATTGATGTCCTCAAAAACGTCAGGTTTTGATGAGATTGTTAGCTCCTCCGAGCTTCAGCCGCACACGGCGAATTTTTTGAACATCCTGGTTGATGCCAAGAGGATTGATCTTATCAAAGAAATCGTGAAAGAGTTCGAGTTGGTTTACAATCAGCTGACGGATACAGAGCTGGCGGTGGTGAGTTCAGTGGTGAAATTGGAGTCTCAACATTTGGCACAGATTGCTAAACAGGTACAGAAGCTGACTGGTGCTAAGAATGTTAGGATTAAAACTATGATTGACCCAAGTTTGGTAGCTGGGTTTACTATCAGGTATGGGAGTTCAGGGTCTAAATTGATTGATATGAGTGTTAAGAAGCAATTGGAAGAGATTGCTGCTCAGCTTGATTTGGGTGATATTCAACTTGCTGTATGAGTTTTGAATTCTTTTTTCTTTTTTTGAGAATTGGGTTTGAAACTTTTTTGGTTATTATTGTAATTGAAATGAATACTTTTAATGTTAATTGTATGAAATTTGTGTATGATGAGATTGTTTGATATGGGAAGTGATAGTAGTTTGGGATATTTCATTAGGAAGGGCTAGGTGGAAAGTTGATATTTTGGGCTAAATTCTTGCATCAGATTCAAGGATTCTAAGCCTAAATCTCATGAATTTAAAGCATTCAAGAAGTATGAAGCATTCATGAATGAGTCCTGAAACATGGGTATCAATTCATTTAGTAGAGTGAGATATCATTGAATTTGATTTATATTTTTAGAAACATTTAGTAGTCAGATTGTTCGCATAGCATTTTCTTGGTGGGATTTTGGGTTGCTAGACAAGAGTTATAGAAAACATTTTGTTTTGAGTTCTGCATCTCAGTAATTTTTGGGACATGGAGTCTACAGATTGAAATATGGAAAGATGAGTAATGTTGAAGAACAAGATCTCAATCAGTATAGGAAACCAATCCATGTATGCTTAAGCCTTTGAAAGTCTTGTTGGAATCTGTCAATACCATCAGTCACAACTCACTTTGTAACTGGACGATTCTGTAACTTGACATATATCTTAGCGCAGGCAAAAGCTGACATTCACAGTGCTTGAATGGAAACCAAATTAACCATGGAGAACAAGGAAATGGGTAAATTTTAGCTTGTAAAACCTAACTCTATTTCTAAGGCAAACAACAGCATTTTTGGAGTGTAACTGAATCGAGCCGAGTTTGAATATTGATAAAATAGAGTTTGAGTTTGATCAAATATTTATTTTTAAGCTCAAGCTCAATTTAAAAAATAATCATTCGAGCTTGATTAAATTTGTATATCAAATTTGAATTCATGTTCGATTAAGCTCGTGCATATTCAAGCTTGAACTCAACTTAGTAATTAAATTTAAAGTTAATAATATATATTAAAAGTAATAATGTAATTTAATAATATAAAATATCAATAGTATATATTAAGAATAAAAAGTTCGATACGAGTTGAAATTAGCTTGATCGACATCTTGAATTGTTGGAGCTTAATAATTATGGTTTGTGAAGACAGATAAACCAAAAGAACAAAGGGATCAGTGGATAAGTTTTGCCTGTTTAGTATTGCTCGAAAGCTGTACCACCAACAATTAAAGGTCACAATTACACATTGGAATACTTGAAGAAGCTTGTGGGTAAATGTAATAATGTCATTGGCTCTGGGTTAGGCTGCTTCTGGCCCATAATTTGACCCATTATAGCTCCTTTTGCATTAAGATCTTTAACTATACTTCTATTTAAATTTAATTTAAAATATGGGTATTAATTTTTTTGTTTTTCTTTAAATGTTACTATAATTAACTTCATAATTAAAATTAAAAAAAATATTAATGATTACATGGTGTGAATATTTTAGTGGTTAGAATTTTAATATTTGTCATTAAAAACTCTCTACTTGAAGTCAATTTTTGATTGAGATTCAACCTTTCAAGCTGATGGATACTCATCATTAATTTTGTATTGTAACAAACAAGTGATTTATGGCATGCCCATCATGTAGGTAGGGTCTAATCTAAATTTTTTTAATAGTGAAATTGAATTATAATTTTTTGAGAAATTAAAATATAATTTTATCACGTATTAATTTATAATTTTATCATTTTCGAATAAATAAATATATTTTTTTTCTCATTTTGAGGATGAAAGTACATTTTACCGTATATTAACATATAATTTTTCTGTAGGCATTATCATCAGTGCTGGGGGGTCAGAATTAAATTGTATATTTTTACAATAGAAAAAAATGTAATTTCATCATTTTAATAGTCTATAATTTTATAATTTTTAAAGGATTAAATTAAAATTTTATCATTTTGGAGGGGGCAAAGTGCAATTTTACCATTACTAATTTAAAAATTTATAAATTATAAAAGACCTAAATGAAAAAAAATTCATTTTAGGAGGACCGGGGCACTTGCCAATCCCCTTGGCTCCGCCACTGATTATCATATAACTTCACCATTTTATGAGAGAGTTGAATTGTAATTTTTCATTTTTGGGGGCTAAGGTCCCTACTCACTATCTAGGATTCGCCCCGGATGTAGGTGAAAAAATAATTTTGAGTAAAAATAATACAAAATATGAATGAGAGTTTAGTTAAAATAATAAACTTCATATTTTAAGCACTTTGATATCTTAGGTTCAAGTGCCAACTTGTTAAGGTTTAAATTATTTTTTTATAGATTTTATTTAAAATTATTCATAGCCCTCCCCAATCCATAGATAGGAGGATAATGCGGTTCAAAGATACTTGAACCTACATTCTCCTACATTGACAATAATACTCATACCAATTGAGCTAAGATTCAATCGCAAATAGTGTTTCATCGTGAATACATCAAACATTAACCCATTAATTTTAAATAGAACAAATCCTGTTAAGGATCAGAACAAATTTAGTTATCCTTCTTAGTTCGCATTCATATGTGAGGTTTCTAAAGAGCCCCAAATAAGAAGAAAAAGAGGCGTCAATGCAAATTTGGAATAGATAAGAATTTTTTTTTTTGAGGCTTTCATCAATCAATTGATAAAGACTGAAAATTAGAGTTAATAGAATGGTAAAAATACTATGGAAGTCTTGTACTAAGCGTTAGGTTGCATTTTGTCCCCTCTATTAAAAATTATTAATCTTTGTATGCTAGATCAGAGAGCAAATTAGTCATTTTGTTAAAAATTAATTTTATCTATTTTTGCTATTCAAACCTAGTTTCAGACATCAAGATGAGGTGCACATGACGACGATTATGTGTCATTGTTTGGTTATTTCATCACCATGTTAATTTTTAACACCATACAAATGGATAAAATTTTTAATAGAATGGATCAATTTGCTCTATAATCTAACGTACAATAGGCAAAATGTAATCTAACTCTTAGTATAAAAACCTCTATGATACTTTTATATTAATAGAATTGATTTAATGTTTGAATTCACACATGATAATGGAATGGGGAGAGTGGAGTGGAGAATGGGTAAAATGAAATTTATATGCATTAATGAAAATGTGATGGAGGAGAGAAAGGGAAGATAATAAGCATGGCTAGAAGATTAATATGAAATAACACCAACCATGTGAGCAAGAGAAAGGTGTGGGTTTTATTTAATGCACTTAGGAAAGTGTGGCCTCCATGCTTTGAATGCCATTAATTGCTTTCACCACCCACCTTAACTACAGCCATTAATATGGTATTCAAGCTTTGCCCCTATACATATAATTTTCCACTTAAACCAGCAACAAGAACCAAAAAGGGGAAGAACTGAGAATAATGGAGAAACGTGAAAAGGTTAGTGGTGTTGCTCCTGCTACAAGGTCTCCAATGGCTTTAATGGGGTCATCTAGAAATGAAAACCAAGAAGTGAATACCAGCATGAGAACTGCCGAGACCATGCTGCGGTTGGTGCCTATGGCTTTAGGGGTTGCTGCACTTGTTGTCATGCTCAAAAACTCACAGTCCAATGACTTTGGCTCCGTTTCATACTCAGATCTTGGTGCTTTCAGATACTTGGTGCATGCTAATGGTATTTGTGCAGGCTATTCCCTTCTTTCAGCTATTATAGCAGCTGTGCCTCGTCCTTCTACTATGCCTAGAGCTTTGACTTTCTTCCTCCTCGATCAGGTCACCTAATTAAACTTCCTTTTTCATTAACATCAAGTCATCAACCATTTATACCAGCTAATAACATCATAGTAATTTCAGATTCTAACATACATAATCTTGGGAGCTGCTGCTGTTTCAACTGAGGTGCTTTACTTAGCAAACAAAGGAGACTCAGCCATCACTTGGAGTGCAGCTTGTGGGACATTTGCTGGTTTCTGTCATAAAGCCACAATAGCCGTGGTCATCACGTTTGTTGCAGTCATTTGTTACGCGGTGCTATCACTGGTCTCTTCTTATAGACTTTTACCAAGTTTGATGCCCCAGTGAACTACTCCCAGTAAGACCATTGAAGCTACTGTTTTCCATGGTTGATTTATGTTATTACTGAAATTAATTAACCTTATATTTTCACATTCTGCTTGTAATAATAATAAAAAGGTTGCTTACAGTGTGTTTATGTTATATGATTAAATAGAGGTGTTGTCTTTGGTGCTTCTTTTGTAATCTTCTGACTGCTTACTAGAATCCCTTTTAGGTTGCATCATTTGGATCATGTAATGTCAAAATGAAAAAGATTTATAAGTGACAGCACAATATGCAAAACTCGGAGCTTATATTTTGTTGGTCCCTGCAACTATTTTTGACCCAATAACCATGCTGGTCATGTAATTTACGTTTCACCTCTACTTTATTAATTGAGTTCTTGCTGTTAAAGAGATTGATTAAATTAGTTACTCATTTTCTCTCTCAAACTTTTTCTTCTTTTCTTTTGATCTCTTCTTTCATCTTCTTGTCTTCTTTTCCTCCCGCAAACCCTAGCAGTTATTCTTTTTATTGTAGATGTTGCCGGATTCGAGTGGCCTTCACTGTCATTCGTCCCTTTTTCTCACTCGTCTTTCATTTCTTATTTCTCTTATGTTCTTTTTTATAAACCCCTAGCCGTCACACTTTTCTCCACCATCTTTGTTATCATCTGGTTAGGGTTAATTTAGATGTACGGTGTATTTATATGTAGTTAATGTAAACATAGTAGTAACAGTAAAATTAGATTTTATAGTGATAAAAAAAAAATTAAACTGATCACACAAAAGGTAATCGCCCATCCAAAGGGCCCTTAGTCTTTGTTGACAAAACGGACCGATGTTCTTTTTCTTTTCTTCTCTGAATAGTTTCTTTTAAATGAATGTGAAACCCTCAAATCTGTCGTTTAAATTGGAGCTTAGAACTCTCTCAATTTATACAAGCCACTGAAAGAGTTGGATGGCGGCTAGGTCGGGAAAGGTCAACTGAATCTGATGACGACAATAATAAAGACGGCTACTAGGGTTTGTGGGAGGAAAAGAAGAGAAAAGGAAATTCCAACTTAGCATTCAAGTACAATTTATTAGTAAATACTTGTTTCATTAATCTTTTAACAGTAAAGACCGAATTAACAAAAAATAAAAAATTAAGAGTGGTCAAAGTAAAATAATCTACCTTAATATTGCTTTTTGTATTTAAACTTTAATTTTATATTTTAGGCTTAAAGTGTAAAAAGCAATATGATGTTTTTTTTTTTCATTATTAATTGAGTACTTGAACTGTTAAAATGCATAAAAAAGACTCATTTGATTGTTACCTTTAATAGATGACTGTTAAAGTTAACTGCTCTTTTTTTTTTTTTAGTTAAAACCACTTCGTGTCACAGCCACAGCATGACATGTGGCAAAAAAAATTATAAAAAATAAAAATTAATAAAATTTTTAAAAAAAATATTAAATTTTAATACAAAATATTTAAAAATTGTAAAAAAAAAATTATGACACGTGGTGACTTTAACTAAAAAAAATTAGAGGCGATTAACTTTAACGGTTAAATGGTCTTTTTGGTGTATTTTAAAAGTTTAAGTACCCAATTGAATTTAAAAAAAAAATTAATTATTTTTTTAAAAAAATTGTGATTTTGACATTCTTAAGCTTATATTTTAATATGATACATTTCTCTAATGTCAAACTCAGCTAAAATCTAATATCACTTGACATGTCAAGTGAATCAATCCTATGTTGTCACATGACATTGATTGTCTAGTTCTTCTTTCCTTAATCATCTTCCTTAAAGTTCATGGAATTTCTAGTTGTTAAAAGGTTCTATTTTATTCTTCCTTTATTTTCGATATTCAAAATTTATTCTTTTCGAATTCACAATTGAAGAGCAAAACCTTTTCATTAAAAATATAAATTTATAAGAACATAATCCAAAAATAAATATTTTTAAAACTAAATTAATTGATCGAATTGAGAACTAAGTAATGCACCAGCTTGAAATAAGAGAAAAATTGTTTGAATCGAAAATCGGATTGAACAATTAAAAGGATCAATTTTTATTTATTTTGGGTTAAAAATTCCTAGCCCAATAAAAAAACCTCCTTTTTAGCCCAAATCCTTCATAAACCAGCCCAAGCATTTGAATTTGGGTTGCTCCTACCCTAAAAGTGATAAAACAAATTAAAAATTGTAAATGAAAAATCTAAAATTTTTAGGACTAAATTGATAGAATATATAAGTATAGAAGACTATATATGCAATTATACCAATTAAAAAGGTCATGCCATTATTTCTGTTAATAATTTAACAGAGGGTGACTAAAATAAAGTTTTGTGTAGTACAGTTGAATAAAACAATAACACGCTAATAGTAGGGTGACAAATTGTATATACTTTATCCTAATTTTTAATTTTTTTCAATTTCATTTTATTTTTAGTTTTTTTTTAATTTTATTACTTTATTTTTCATTTTAAATTTAGTTATATAAAATTTGATGTGTCGTTAAATCAATAGTTTTAACAATGAAGCTAATTGATTGATATATTTAAAATGAAAATGATAGATTAGGAGTGTCTATGCAATTAACTTAATTCCAAATTGACAACAACATTTGGTTGTTGGATGGGCCAACCAAGGTTTTGGAAAGGTAGCAAAGCAAGCTTCTAGCTTTAGAGCTCAATAAATGAGTTCTATTAGCTAATTAAACGAGCTCAATTGGACAAAATGCATTAATATTGTACACTTTATTATTTTTCCAAACCTTAATTAAACCAATCTATTGGAATTTTAGAGTTGTCTATAGATCGGGTCATTCAAATTGCTCAAAAAATAGGAGGATTTGGACAAAAATATAAGGCTAAAAATGGGTCTAGGCAAAAAATAAGGCTCGTTTATAAAATGGACTGGGCCTTGGATTAGATTTTTCGGCTTGGACCTGGTCGACCTGAATTTGCAATAAAAAAATTCATCATGTTGTTTTTTTTTTTCCATATTTTGCTGCTGTTTTCCCACTTTTTGCCATTTTTTTACTACCTTTTTCACTATTATGTTGTTACTATTTTGTTGTTAAGGTTTGGATATTGTATAACACTTGTTTTATTGTTAATTTTGCTACTATTTAAGAGGTATTTGCTTGTTAAGTTGCACTTATCTTACTTTTTATTTAAGTATAAATACTTTTAAATTTATTTTCAATTTATTGAGAAATATTTATTTTAATATTTTTAGTGTATTTGGTGTATTATATATATTTTTAAATTTTTATATAAAAATAAAAAGTAAAAAATAAATACATGGTCGGGCTTGGGCAAAAATTTAGGCCCATTTTTTTGAGTCGGGCCTAAAATTTTGTTAGAGCTCGACCCGACCCGACCCAACCCGACCCATGGATAACTCTAATTGGAATTTATTGTTTTTCTGAAAGTTGCTCAAATTCTATAAATATATTTTCTATACTTTGCTTGTAATTCTTTTCTAATTTTTAAATCAAAGAAAAATATACTTAAACATGTTTGAATACACGTTATACATTTTCATTGCTATAATAATAATTATGTCAAGTGAGTTATTACTGAATCCGTTGTTAATATTTATATAGCCTTGATTTGAGATCTTGATAGCTATTCAATATAGCTTGAACTATTATTTAAATAATAAAATTTAAATTTAAATTTATTTATAAAAATATATAAATATTAATATAATATTTTGATGAGATCAAATCGATTTTTTTAATTCAATCAGTCATGAATTTCTTGTTGAAAAATCCATTTTGTTAGATTTTTTTTTATAATGTTTGCATAAGTAAGTCAAACAAAAATGGCAGGTAAAAAAAGAAAAAAGAAAAAAGAAAAGGAGTTCCCTTTGTCAAAAGGAACTTTGACTATCATTAGAACCAAAATCTTCAAAACTCAACTGGTAGTTGCTACTGGAAAATATTCCATTTCTTTTTAATTTTCTATTTGTTTTGGCCTAACTTTGATTGAAAAAGGTCAATGGAAAATTGATCCCATTTGTCGAAACTATTTTTTTTTATTGGTGTAAAACGGGGTCGATTTTAAAAAAAACAAAAATGGAGTCCCCACCAATCTTTTTTTGAGGTGTGATCGGGTCACCTTGAGATTGATCGCTAAAACATTTTGATTTATTAAAACGATACTTTTGGCCTACGAAATTCGAGAAAGCAGGTTCGAGAGTCGGTTACGTACGAGGAAGGATTAGCACCCTCGTAACGCCCAAAATTGATACCGAATTGATTGATTAATGTCTTAATGTCAAAAATTTGAAAAGATTTTAAAATACGATCCTTTTTGTTAAAGAAAACTTGTATAAATTAAACCGGACACCGAGACCCGCTTATTTCGAAAGAATAAAATATCATACCCAGTGAGTTAGGATACGACATTTCGAATCCTCAAAACTAAGCTTGTCTTTTGCCATTTAAAACCCATATATTTAAATTTAAGAAGGATATTCGGTTATTTGGGTTAAATGAGAAATTGAAACCCAGTAAGTTAGGGCACTATTTCTCAAAATTCCCGAATACGGAATATTGCCTTTGTTTTTGTAAATCCTTATCTCGAGATAACAAAATGTCACATCCAGTGAGTTAGGACACAACATTTTCGAATTCCCGAGAATAAGTTTTTATTTAACTTATGTGTTTTAAAAAAATAATCGGTTCTTTAGACTCGACGAGAAAAATCGAAACCCAGTAAGTTAGGGTACGGTTTCTTTCGAATCTTAGAACACGAAGTATTTTCTTATTTCGAAAATCGGATAAAATATAATACGATCATAGTAGAATGAAAAAATGAATTTTAGTGCCAATATGCATAATAAAAATGAAGGCAATACTATAATTAATAATAATAAAGGCAAAAATAAAATAAAATAAAAGCTTGAGCCAAACAATCTATATGAAATAATAGATAAAAAAGAAAAGAAATAAATAAACAAAAGAAAATAATAATGAAATAATAAAAATACCATGTACAATAGTTTAAAAATAATAAAATAATAATAATAGTAAAAATACAATAAATAATAATAAATTTGATAGTGATAGTAATAAAAATAATTGTAACAAAAAATAGAAATAATAATACTAGTAATATTAAAAGTAATAATAATAATATTAATAATAAAAACAATAATGGTAATAATAATAACTATAATAATAACAATACTAATAATAAAAAAGTAACCATAATAATGAATACAATAGTAATAATAACATTAAGAATAATAACAATGATAAAATAATGACAATAATGGCAAAAATAATAAAAGAAAATAAAAAAATATAAATAAAAAAAGGACAAAATTAAACTTAAAATAAAAAACTTGGGGCAAATCTGAAAATAAATAAAAGGAAAGGGATTTTATTGAACGCGCGAATAACATGGAGGGGCTAAAGGGGAAAATATCCCCTCCCTCCAAAACGCGGCGTTTTATATGGGATCGAATTAAAATTAAAATGAAATTTAAGGGGAAAAATTAAAAATAAAAGAAAACCTAATTGCGTAACCAATTAAAAGCGGAAGGACCGACGGCAATAAGACCAATATGGAAAACACGCGGATCCCCGGTTGGGTCGGGTCGCGCAAGACGGTCAACGTTGAAACGGCGCCGTTTTGGCATTTAAATTGCTAAAGCAAAACGACGCCGTTTTGCTCCTAGAATAAATAATAATAAAAAACCCTTAAAAAAATCATTTTCACCTTCCTAAAAAAATTCAGATTTCTCCCTCCCCCTCTCGCCCCGGCGATTTCCGCCACAAGTCCGATCACCGCCGGCTAGTCGCCGCCGTGGATCAAGATATCGTTTGGCCACCGCACACGGTGGCCGGACCTCCAGAGAGTGAGTTTTTTCTCCTTTTTATATATATATATTTTAATACTTATATATATATATATAGTTTTGAAAATATAAAAATCTTTATATATATGCAATCACAGCCAAGTAAAGAAGAAAATGTAAATAAAAGAAAAAAATAGAACCTTATAATTTTTTGCTTTTATATTGATATTGTATCGTGAAAATTTGTAGGAATAAAGACAATGGTTTTCCTTTCAGATTTTATAGCCAAAATCCAAAAAATAAAATCAAATGATAAAACAAAACTAATTCTTCATTTGTTGGCCCTTTCTCGTTATTATTTGGTCGCCTGCTCTCGCCGCTGTTTTGTTTCCTTGTGCAGTGTGTGACGCAAGAAGTGGGCTTAGGGTACGAGGCCGACACGTGCGTGACGTGGCGGGATGGAGGCTCGAACGTCTGTTGCGACGACGCAAAGGGTTTGCCTAGGTTTTTGTTTTTGATTTGTTTTAGAATTTAATGTTTGGGCTTAGGATAGTATTGGGCTAAAATTTGGGCTTCGGGTTTGTATTTGTAAAAGAAACTGGACATTATTGGGTTTTTTTTATTTTTTGTTTTGTTTTTTGGTTTAAATTATTTGGTAGTTGGGCCCAAGCTAATTTTTGGCTCTTACACCATTGTATTAATATGTATAATTTTCTTTTGATTAATTTATCTCGATTCTTATGCATTTGGCAATGAGATTCGAGAATAAAAACAAGTTTAATTCTAGCTTTCTGCTTTTTCTTTTCCTTCATAGTATATATTCAATATTAACATCTTAGATGAGAAAACACAATATGAATATAATAAATATAACATTAGTACATTACATCTTCAGACATAATTGATATTCTATGTTTAATTACATATCATATTTACTGACTTGTGGCAATTTGAAGCTCAAACCTTATCATGTGTGGATTTGTTAATACGAAATTCGGTGGAGTTGTGTGCGATTTAGTGTCACGAGTTGCTAGTAGAGCTAGATGGAGGGTTTGGAGAGTTTGGTGATATATGGGTATAGTTTCGGTGATTGAATAGAGTTTGATCCTTTTAAGAGAAAGGAGGAGCCTTATATAAAAAAGGGGTTAAGCATGAGTCTTTCTGAACAAGCGACCTACTATGGTAGAGTCATGAAGTGCTCTACTTGAATGCGATTGGGTATAAAAGTAAGATGATGGGAGTAACTCCTAAATGGACCCTTGACTTGACCTTCTGACGGCCCACATGGCAAGAGTGTGCGTGCCTTTAGTCAAATGATCCCTTGTGTGGGTGAGTTCTCTTAAGGGAGCAGCTCTTGAGCGAATCTTAACATGACTTTGAGATGGCCTATGTGACAAGTGTGTGCATGCCTTTAGTTGAGCAAGCCCTTCTACGGAAGAACCTCATTGGTCGAGTAATTCATCTAATCCAGTGTCTTAAGTAAGGTGTGAAAGAACAAACTCTATATTTGCAAGCAAACTTGAGTAGTGCCAAAAGCAAGTTATAATCTAGTGCCAACTGCTTTAGGCACGAGTAAATAATAATGTAGAAAAAAAACGCACGATATGTCTACATAAGCCTTGCCTGTAAAGATAAGAAACAATCTTAGCAACTTATACAACAAGTGATTACAACCTTTAATATGCACTAGATTAGAGTCCTCACCTTTGTACCTTAGGAGTGCTTTCTTTAATGACTCATCATTGAAGACATCTAAACTTGGAGTCCGAGTGGTATTAGAACGATTTAATCTCTATCATGTAAGTAGTGTTCTAAAGATCAAGGATTACTGACTTTGAACAATTTATAGATGCTCGCTTGAAGAGGAAAGCTTGATGGTGCAACTCCTTTTATGACCTAATATCAAAGGATCCCTAATTTGGCTAGGTGGCTTTTAGATGATGAGGTGTGGCCCATCCCGGGTCCTTCAAACAACTATCCTACCGTAGTAGATCCGTGTGAAATGTTTTACTTGGATCTGACAGTATGGCTTGACTCTACCCTTATAGAGTCAATAGTAGGGTGACAAAAATTTTATCATCGTGTTCGCAGTAGCTTCCAAGTGGACGTCGACATGATTTTATGATGGTTAATGTGATGAGTGTGTGCTTGCCTTTAGCCTAGCAAGCTCTTGTGTGTTTAAGCCCTTCCTAAAGAGTAACTCATGAGTGGACCTTGACATGATCTTGTGACAACCCAAGGCAAACGAGTCCCCTTTGGTTGAGCAATTATTTTTAAATTTATTCTAGTTCAAGTTCCACTACTTATTGCTTAAATCTAAATTTGTTCTAATGCCTAGTCTGAAAATTTTACCATATTTGATGATTTATATTATATTAATATTTAGGTGACTAACATAAATTCCATGGTTTACTAAGTTTTTGAAGCCTTTAAGTGGAGTTGGCTTAACAAATTTGAAAAAAAGTATAACCAAAATATTCTTTTAGTCTTTCTTTCCCTTTTGTCAAATTTGTTGATTTACACATTTCTTCTTGACCGGACCTCTTGACTCCATCGGTAATAAAAACAAATTTGACAATAGGGTACTTTCTCCTTTTTCTTTCGCTCCATAAATTAATATTTATTTTACGGTTTATATTCAAAGTTTATAATTATTATTTATTAATAATATTATTTTTAAAATTTGAATTTACAGAGTTGAATGTAAATTTTCGCTATATACAACAGTTATTAATATAATTCATTAATTTTAATAAAATACTTGAAAGTGACATTAATTTTCAGTCAATTTTGTGTAACTTTTGTATTTTCTTTTGTTGGTTCTTCAGTGGGGCACATGTATGGTGTATTTCATTTTAACTTGTTAATGACGCTTACATGACGATTTGTTGGCATAAACAGATTGGATTGGTTTAATTTCAAACAAAAAGGTGTTTTAACTTTATCTTCCATTTTTCAACTTTTCTTGTATAAATTTTTTTTAAACAACTTTTAAATAGTCTTTTCAATGTGAAAATAAGGTGGCAAATTCATGATGGGTGCTCTCGTGTTTGTACTTAATTCTTAGTGCGTACGCGATTCGACATTCTAAACTGTTTTGATGATTAAAACCATGAAAATAAATAAAAATATTCTTTTAAAAATCTATGGTAAAGAATTTATATACAACTTATTAAACATGTTGATTCTTTGGATACATAGTTTTTAGTTATTTTATTTAAAAATTATATAAAATATAAAAGATAAAATATCATCATAATAATATTAATTATCATTTAAAAAGAGCGTGTATTAATTTAAGAAAATTCATGTCAAAATTCATGTTTAACTAAATTAAAATTAAGTTTTAAATGTTTAATTTATATTTACATAAAGAAAATTATTGAAAAAGAAAAAAGTAAAATAGAAGAAAAATATAATTATTATTAATAACACTTTTTGAAAATAAACTAACAATTTGTTAAAACCGCTCAAAAAGGTGTATTGATGTAAAGCACCGAGTTACATTATCACCTATGAAACTAATTCACAACTTACAAACTTATAGATTCCCTCGCTAACTAATTAACAGACTAAACTAACTAACTGTTAACCTCCTTCTCAACACTCCCCCTCAAGTTGAGGGGTGATACAAATCCTTAACCCCCAACTTGGACACTAGATATTCATGCTGCTTGATTCCAAGGGCTTTAGTCATCAAATCGACTAGCTGTTCAGTTGTTCCAACATGCTGCATTTGTATCAAGCCTTCTCCAATTTTTTCCCGTACAAAATGACAATCAATCTCTATATGCTTGGTGTGTTCATGAAAGACAAGGTTTGTTGCAATCTGCAATGCTGCCCGACTATCTGAAAGAAGTAGAGACTTGTCAAGCTGAATAGGACAAATCTCTTTCAGCAAACCATTCATCCACATACTCAAGCATCGCATCGCCATGCTTCTATATTCACTCATTGATGACCGAGAAATCAGAGTTTGTTTTTTCGATTTCCATGAAACAAGGGAATCTCTGAATTTGACACAAAACCCAAAGTGATGTGCATCGTCTAGACATGGGACATGAAGCCCAATCAATCACAAAAACAACAAGCTACGTTTACTATTTGTAGATAACAAAATACCTTGACCAGATTTTTTTAATGTATCGAACCACTCAAAAGCAATTTTTCCAAGTGGGATTTCTTTGGTTTATGCATGAACTAGCTTAAATGTTGAACCGCAAACATAATGTTTGGTCGTATTGTCGTCGTATAGCAATCGCCCATAAGCCGTTGATATATCAGAACATCACTAATTAATTCATCTCCATCAGTCTTCATTTGTACAGATTCATCATACTATATTGAAGTGAGCTTCTGATTTTGTTCAAGAGGCGTGTTTGCTGGTTTTGCTTCTCCCAATCCCATATGAGCTATTAACTCCAGCCACAGCATTTCGCTGATTCAAGATAATCCCTTCACTTGACCTCAACACTTCTATGCCAAGAAAGTATTTTAATGCACCTAAACATTTCATCTTAAAATTCTGATGCAAGACCTTTTTTAGCTCATTTATCATGTCAATATCACTTCCTATAATGAGCAGATCATCAACATACACAAGCAAGACAACTATACTACCACCTTATCTTTTTGAAAATAAGGAGTAATCATATTTGCTTTGTTTATACCCTCCTCAAAGAGTTGCCTCGTTGAGTTTTAAATTCCATTGTCGCGAAGCTTACTTCAAACCATATAAAGATTTGAGCAGACGACATACCTTGCGCTCCCCCTGTATGCGAAAACCATCCGAAATGTCCATATAAATTGTTTCACATAAATACCCTTGTAAGAAGGCGTTATAGACGTCCATTTGGAAGAGAGGCCAATCGTGGATTGCAGCTAGAGCGACAAAATTTCGGACAGTGACATGTTTAACGATAGGGGAGAAGGTCTCTTGAAAGTCAATTCCAGCTTGTTGATTGTAGCCTTTGCCGACCAGACGAGCTTTAAAACGTTCAACGGTGCTATATTCGAATTATACTTCACCTTATATACCCATTTGCACCCAATGAGAACTACACCAAAGAAGTAAAGAAACCACCTCCCACGTACTCATTGGCTTCCAAAACCCGAATCTCTTGTTGCATGGCATCGACCGCCTTGGATCCAATATAGCTTCATCATAGGTTCGGGGTTCAATCAAGGTAGAAATATTGGATGCAAAGAGTTGAGTGTGAACAGCAAATGTAATGAAGAATAAATGTAAGAAATTGGATAAGAACTCATTGTAAGAGAAGTAGAAGACCGGTTGGAGCAGACGTAATCTTTCATCCAAACAAGCGCCTTGACAACTAGTGTGGAATGGCGAATGGGGAAAAGAATCATCATAAGTGGAATCGGGTTCAGTGGGTAAGGTTGTGGAAGAAGGAGCCGACACAACGGATAATGGAGAAGGAATAAAATGGAAGGCAAATACTCTAGATGAAGGAAGGTAGAGTCAGCAATGCTATAGGAAAAGACAAAAATGGTTGGTAGGAAAGGCAAAGGGAAATATGGTATCATGAAAGACAACATCACGATTGACAAAAAGGTTTTGGTTTTAAGATTGAACAACGTGTAACCTTTTGAATGGGTGAATAACCTATAAATACAGCATTTTAATAGCCTTAGGAGAAAATTTATCATGATAATTGAGAGTAGTAGCATAACAGAGACACCAAAAACTCAGAAACGGAAAGTTCTAGAGGTTTACAATACAAAATTTCAAAAGGACTTTTCCAAACAAAGGAGTGGGAAGTCGATTTATCAAGAAACAAGCAAGCTTAACACGCATTCGCCCCAAAATTTACTAGGCATATGAGAATGAAACTTAAGTGACCTAGCAACGTTAAGCAAATGTCTATGTTTGCGCTTAGCGACTGCTTTTCATCGAGGAGTGTGAACACACGAACTTTGATGTATAACACCTAATGTAGTAAAAACTCAATGCATTCTGGGCTTTAAAAATTCATAGCCATTATCACTTTGAACAATTTTAATGCTAGTGGAAAACTCAATCTTTATCAAGGTAAAAATGTTTAAGGCATACAAGGGCATCACTTTTAAACCAGAGCAAATATACCCAAGTCATTCTTGAGTAATCATCAACAAGAGTTAAAAATATCTATGGCCACTATGAGTAGAAACACAATAAGGCCCACACAAATCTATATGAATTCGAGATAAAAAAGCAGTGTCAACACGAGACGTACTTATTGGAAATGGAAGTCGAGGTTGTTTTGCAAGAGGGCACATAGGACACTGGTAGATTCTATCTCGATTTGCAACCGTACAGGGAAGATTAGGCACTTTGTTCAACATTAAAACCGAAGCATGGCCTAGTCGGCATGCCAAAGAAACGATTTGCTCAACTGAAGCAAATCAAGCAATAGATGGAGGTGGAACCACACTATGCTATCGAGGCGGCTCTAGGATGTAAAGTCCACCTTGTGCCCTACCAACCCCCTCATCCTTCCACTTGAGAGGTCCTGTATAAGATAAAAATGAGGGTAAAATGAGACAACACAATTCAGGTCATTAGTAAGTTTAGAAACCGAAAGAAGGTTATATTGGAAATTTGGAATATAGAGAACTTTGATGAGTTGAAGACTGTGTTGAATGGTGCAAAGCAACGTGAGTAAAGGAAACAGAAGAACCATTTGGAAGTCAAACACAAGGTGAGTTCGATGCACATGCAACAGGAGATTCTAAAAATTGGAAATCAGAAAGCATGTGGTCAGTGGCTCCAGTATCCAAAATCCAATTGTGACTAGCATCAACCATACCTGCCAGTTTGCAACATGCCTTCAACGAAGTAGGCTCCTTGTTTAACATACTTAAAATTTGATGATACTGTGCCTCAGTGAACACATGTGCTTGTCTAACAGTAGGCATTTCAACATCCTCAGTCATGCCATTTTCATTTGTAGGAGCATTAACAGAGGCATTATTAGGAGCATTAACAGAGGCATTGTTCACTACAGATCCACCATTGTTGGCCTTCTTCTTGGTGAATTTAAAATCTACAGGATAACCAATTATCCGATAGCAGTTTTCTCTTTTGTGTCCTTTAATTTTGCAATGGTCGCAAGTTCCCGTAAATCGCTTCTTTTGTACCATATGTGCCGAGTGAAAAGATGTAATAACCCAAATTTCAGTGATATTAGAAATAGTGGTTCGAGACCATCAAATCTGAAAAATGAACTCGTAGATTGTATTATTTAATATTTACCAGCCAAATGTAGCTTTAAAAATATTTTTGAAATAGTAAATTGTGTTTTATAAAGATTTATTTGGTCAAGAAATCGAGAAAAAGAGGTATCGAGATCTCGGTGTTATAAACCGAGTCATAAATATTTTTATGAATATTTACGGAATGTCAATAAAGTAGTATAAAAATTTTGTTAGAAAATTTTGACGTTTGGGTGGTTAATTAAATAAAAAGGACTAAATTGAAAAAGGTATAAAAGTTGCTAGAAGGATTAAATAGCTTAATTGTTAAATGAGGAAGGACCTAAAGTGTAAATAAGCCCAAAGGAGATATTTTGGGTGGCAATAGCTGAGAAAAATCAGGAAATGGGTGAAATAAGGGTAAAATTGAAAAATTGCCAAAATTAGTTAAATAAATATGGGACCAAATTGGAATATCTAGAATTCTCTTCATTTCTCTTCAATTTCTTCAGCTGAAAACAGCCATGGAGAGAGTTCAAGTTGGTTTTCATACTCAAGCTTCATGTAAGTTTAATTTTGCTTTCTCCTTGAAATTTCTATGTTTTTGGACTTTTACAATTGGGTCCAACTTATTAATTCATTAGTTTTTATTCTATGGCAAATTTTTAAAGTTGATGTGGATTATTGCTGGAAGAATATGATGAATAAATATTTAATTGAAGCTTTAATTTTGTTATATGATGATTTTATCAAGTGAAATTGATGGAAATTGGTTTAGGACTTAATTGTGAAAGAGTTGAAATTAAGGCCTAGTGATAAAATTCTGATTTTCAAAGGTTATGAAGTAGTTTAAAATGATAGATAAAAGTATTAAATGAGAAAATTAGCTCAATTGAGGGGTGAATTGAGCAAGGACTGAATTGTATGAATTGTGGAATTTGGGACAAAATAGAAATCAACATGTTACACTAAAGCAGTTTTGGACAGCAGCAGTTGTCTAACTTTGAAAAATCACCAAAAATAGTATAAATTGAACTAGAAGTTTAATGAGATATAGAATTAAAGCTTGTTGAGTCTATTTTCATATAAAAGAAACAGAACAAGCAAATGAAGTCTACATATTGAGATATTTAAATTTTTGTAAGACTGGTTTAGAATAACTTCGTGATCCCCTGTTCTTAATTTAGAAATTCACTAAAAATTGTACAAAAAAAATTATGAGTTATAATTTATATTTTTGTATTCCTTAGTGAGCATATTTTCATTATAAATAATCGGAAACACTATATGAAAATTGTACTATGAGATAATTGATTTTTAGTGAAGAGAGGTCAGAGCTGTCGGACTGTGTAACAGAGGAGAACTTAACTAATAAACTGTACTAATTGGCCACACCAAAAATTCTGGAAAAATTATAGTAAGAATACATGTGAGTCTAGTTTCAAATAAAATTAACGGATATTAATTTGGAGTTTTGTAGCTCAAGATAAAAATAATTTAGTGACTATGACACAGATGGACAACTTGAATATTCACATAAGTAAATAGTGAAAATTATAAATAATGTTACTTACAAGTGTGTTGTTTATATTAAGGATGTGGATGGAGAGGAGGAGGAGGAAAAAATAATATATGAACGACTTGTGTATAAATTGATTACATGCTCGATTATAATTGATAAATGTTGAATTAGAAATGATATAATGTTTTATTTGGAATATTTATTATGAAACTATGATTATCGTTATAATACAAAAATTGAACTTGTGAGTTTATATGGCTAAATTTTAGTGATCATTTGTTAATTTTATGAACTTCATGATGTGTTATTTCATATGTATTGATGATAAAATCGTGAATAATGTAAAAGCATGAAAATTGAATAAATGATCAAATTGAGCACTTCAGTTCAGTGACAAGATGAATTGACGGAAAAGACCATAGTTGAACTATGGCAACAAGTGATAAGTGATAGCTTTAGCTACACTTATCTGATCAATGACAAGTGAAAGTGATAAGTGATAGCTTCAGCTACACTTATCTGATCAAGGACAAATGAAAGTGATAAGTGGTAGCTTCGGCTACCTGATTAAGTGAAAAGTGGTAGCTTCGGCTACCTGATCAAGTGAAAAGTGGTAGCTCCGGCTATCTGATCAGTGAAAAGTGGTAGCTCTGGCTACCTGATCAGTGGATAATGGTAGCTTCGGCTACAAGTGACAAGTGATTTCGGTGTAAGACCATATCTAGGATATGGCATCGGTGTGATACGTGTTTAAGATGTAAGACCATAGTTGGGCTATGGCATTCTAGTGAAAAGTGATGAATTGACGGATAAGTCCATGGTTTCACCATGGCATAATGATAGTGAAGATGTAAGACCATGGCTGAGCTATGGCATTCTAGTGAAAAGACCATAGCTATGTTATGGCATCAGTGATTATCAGTGAAATTCAAAGTGCATACTGGCAAGTGCAGACCAATTCCATAAGAAGTTCACTAATTTGACAAAGCTTGGTAAGTGTTACATAGAATTATGTGATATAAGGAAGTATGAGTTGATGAGACATGAACATTGAACTTGGTTGATGAATGAGTTCATTTGTGATTATATATTTGTACACCCTTGAGTGTATTATCCGTATGAATTGGTATTCCAAATGAGTTAATGAGAAGAGTTCTAATATGACATAATCTAAATTTGAAATGAAATATTATAAAAACGTACTTGGAATACATTGGTATGTCTTGTATATGTTATTTGAGTTCATAATGTGGAAAGTAAATGTATGTGAAAATATGAGGTGATGATACCTGTACATGGAATTTATTGGTGGATATGTACATCCTAATAGATTTTAGTGAACATTGACATTAGGCTCAATAAGTGATTTGTCAATTTAAATTGTGATTGGTGGGAAGAGTTAGTGAATTGCATGTTTATGAATTGTTACATGTATTTTTCAAAATACAAGGAAATGATGGTAATTGATACATGGAAATATGAGACTATAATATATAAAAACATGGAATATGTTTGATAAATGTGTTCATTCATAATTATAGAATTGTGCATCTCAAGTGCACTATATGTGTAAAGATGATGTTTCAAATGATTTGATAAGTAAAACTCAAATATGAAGTAGTTTGAAACCAAGACAATTTGTTATAAAAATGTATATGAAATACAGAGGTGTGATTGTTATATGTTATATGAATACATAGTGTGAAAAAGTATAAGTACAAGAGAAATTTAATGAGAATTGAACCCATATACGTTTCTTGTTATTTATATGAAGTGTACGACTAACAAGTGGTATTAAGTATAAGGCTCATTGAATATCTTAAATTGGTTTTTGTATGTATTAAATGTGGGGAAGAATAAGGATCAAATGAGAGAGAAATATGGCTTAGAAAATAGCCTAATTTGTGAAAATTAACTTTACCACACGGCCTAGCAACACGGGCGTGTACTAAGGCCGTGTGACCCAATTTCCTTCATAGATGCAAGTCAGAGAGTTATACGCCCCAGAGGCACGGCCATGTGAGCCACACGAGCGTGGGACCATTGTAAATGAGATAAACTTAGGGGTTTTGCGAAAAATTTCATACGATTCTGATTTAGTCCCGACCCAATCCCAATGCATGATTTGGATTTCAAGGGTCCGTTAAAGGAACTTTTATAATCAATTTTGATATTTGAGCGATAAATGGTTTAAATCATCTGTAAGTGTTCCGTACTCTTGGTAATGCCTCGCACTGCTTAGGCGTCGAATACGGGTAAGGGGTGTTGCAAAAGAAATAGGATCAGACCCAACACTACTAGAGCTATGTTGCCGTTGGGACTCCTCTTGCATAAGCATTGAATATGCATGATTAACAGACGGTAATGGACTCATTAACAAAATTTGACTACGCATCGCATTATACGCTTCATTCAATCCCATTAGAAATTGGAATAATCGCCTTTGTTGAATACGCTCAACATTTTGTCCGGATTGAGCACATCCGTATGAAGGAGAAGGCATGAGGATATCATATTCGTCCCATAACGTACGCAACTTGGTAAAATACACAGAGACAGAGGTAGTACCTTGCAAATGTGAGGAAATTTCCTGATGCAAAAAAAAAAAGATTCGAGAACCATCAATTTTGTAGAATCTTTCACCAAGATCACTCCACACCGCTGATGCACTAGACGCAAAAATAATTCCTGCCGAGAGCTCCTTGCTAACGGTATTCAAGATCCATGACAGAACAATGGCATTACACTGCTCCCACTGATAGCCCAACTCATCAGTTATCGAATCTTTAGTGCAAGTCCTGTCGACAAACCCCAATTTATTTTTGGCTAAAAATGCGATCTTCATGGTGCGGATCCACACATTGTAATTCTCGGCTCCGAGCAATTGATGCGACACTAGAAGGGTACACGGAGTATCGAAAGGATGCAGTAAAGAGGGTGATTAAAATCAATGATAGACTCGAGAGGAGTCACCATTTTCGTAATTTTCGCGTTGAGAAGAATAACCCGATAAGGGGATGCCAAAAAAACGAAATGAGCCTTAGAGAAGCAACAAAGTTCTACCCAATACCGTATTTGGGCTTATAAAACCCAACCAAGAATGGCTAAATCAATTTTCCAACCCAAAAACATACCAAGGCCAATCTTACAAAACGTAATAGACTGAAGTATCTGGAAACAGTTCTTGAGTAACTGTGAATGACCGAGAAAACGACGATCACGGATTGCCGGAAGAACAACTATCACCGGAGCTCTGATACCATGTTGAAAACCGTTCAAAAAGGTGTATTGATGTAAAGCACCCAGTTACATTATCAGTCTATGAAACTAATTCACACCTTACAAACTTATAGATTCCTTGCTAACTAATTAACAGACTAAACTAACTAACTGTTAACCTCCTTCTCAACACAATTAATGTTGCATTAGCTTAATGGCAATGTTAAAGTTACAGGGACTTCAAAATCCCTAAGTTCATTTATTATTCTATATAAAATTATGTGTGGACTCTTAGTCTATATTTATTGTAATTTATGACTCGCCATATACAGACTTTATATAGATTTATTTTGGTATAAATTTGAATACATTTTGATTATCAATCCAATCATGTTTTATAGTGATTAATTCTAATTATAATTATTTGGACGTATTTTTTATAATTGTAATAACGATCAGTATTTATAACTTTTTAAAAATACTTATATATATTAAATGAAAAACATGTTAAGTTTACCACATGATAATATTAAAATATAATTTAATTTAATACTAATTATAATTTATTAAAAAATTTAAATATAAAGATGATGGATAAAAATAAATATAATAAAAATTAATGATAGATGATGATGAGCTTTTATTTAAGATTCATTTAATACATAAATTTTAGGGGTTAGTGTATCTTTCACCAAACTTTTAAGTGGGTAAGTAGATATTTTTAAAACCATAGGTAAGTGAATTTTTTTATCAAATTTTAAGTGGGTTTGGATATTTTTCTAAATATTATTACAAAGGTGCTTTATATATATATATATATTCATATAAAATTTATAAAAATTAATTTAAATTTATAAATGCATATAATTTGAAATTTGACATTAAGTGTATTATTTTTGACCCAGCTCTTAAATGAAATCTAGGCCAGTTTGCCCACCCAAAATGACATTAAGAAAATAATTAAGAAAGAGTCATGGTCCACGCCTAAGCCCACTTGGGTCCGACTAAGAATGCTATCGAAGTCTAAGGAAAATCATAGCTTTTCCATTCAATCCATACAAGACTTCTTCAAATAGCATTAACTTTTTTAATTTTCTACATTTTCCCATTATATTTCCCCATTACCTGAGAAATTTTAACCATTTCTCTTACTATATATATGGTGACCCTTCCTATTGTTATTTCCATTGCACTATCAATTTTCATTACCAAAATTGATTAACCTTCTCAATTCACACACACAAAAAAAAATGGCCCCAAGTTTAGACGATGGTAGCTCTCTTTTTAACTTCGTCGTTCGAGATGGAAATGGGGTCAAAGGAATGGTTGATTTAGGGTTATCGACGGTGCCGAAACCGTATGTTCAACCTCCAAAAGAGAGAATTGACAAGCGAATGGCAACTAGACATGAGGGAGCACCGATTGATCTCTCGAGGCTCGATGGACCCGACCATGATGAAGTGGTCAAGGAAATTGTTATGGCTGCTGAAACTCTCGGATTCTTCCAACTTGTCAACCATGGTGTGCCGGTTGATTTACTTGAGTCGCTTAAGGATGCAGCGCATGACTTCTT
Source organism: Gossypium sturtianum (assembly GCA_025698515.1). Classification (NCBI taxonomy): domain Eukaryota; kingdom Viridiplantae; phylum Streptophyta; class Magnoliopsida; order Malvales; family Malvaceae; genus Gossypium; species Gossypium sturtianum. Next base: position 152,734,771 of record CM046943.1, read on the forward strand.
TGGTCAACCATCGGAAAAGAAAGCATTTTATCGGAAGGAAGTGAGTCCAAGCCCGTTGGTGAAGTATGGGACTAGCTTTGTCCCGGAGAAAGAGAAAGCATTGGAGTGGAAGGATTATATTAGCATGATTTATACCAATGATGCTGAAGCTCTTCAACAATGGCCTAAAGAGTGCAGGTGAGAATTGCCTCATATAGAATTATTATTTGATATACAAATGGAGGAGTTCTATTACCATTAATTTTGATTTTTCCAACAAATTATGTTTATACAGGGAAGTGGCACTTGAATACTTGAAGACATCAATGACCATGGTGAGGAGATTGCTAGAAATTTTGATGGGAAATCTTGGGGTTGAACTAGATGACACAAAGATTGATGGACTCATAGGCATGAAAATGGTTAATATGAATTTTTATCCGACATGTCCTGATCCGGACCTCACAGTTGGTGTCGGACGTCATTCCGATATGGGTACTCTTACCATTTTACTACAAGATGGAATTGGTGGTTTATATGTTAAAGTTGCAGAAGAAATCGCTAACATTGGAAAGAAAGGAGAGTGGGTCGAGATCCTCCGGTCCCTGGTGCTTTGGTCATTAACATCGGTGATGCATTACAGGTTGAAATCAAACATATCTTCTAAGTCTCTATTATTATATTTAATTACAAGGTTATTGATTTTTCTTTTTATTTTCTTGTTTTAGATACTAAGCAACGGAAAGTACAAAAGCGCAGAACATAGAGTTCACACAACGAGTACAAAATCAAGAGTATCGGTACCAATATTTACATCCCCAAGACCGAGTGAGAAAATTGCACCCCTTCCACAAGTCGTAGAAAAAGATGGAATGGCTTGTTATAGAGAGGTGATTTTTGGGGATTATATGAGAAATTTCTTTGGAAATGTTCATGACGGTAAGAAATCCCTTGAATTCGCACAAATTTAATTATCCTTAGTATGTCAACGCGATACTATATACCGTTTTGATGTGTAATTACTTATGTAACCACTTACAATAAGATAGATGCATAATAGTTTACTTTATTAAAAAGAGACAATATTTTTAAATAAGATGAATGATTAGGGATGCTGAAATTTGTGTTTTAAAAGTACCACATGGCTAATAATTTCAGCATTTGCCTACTAAGTGCTAACTGTGTCCATATATTTTGCTTAGTTCAAACTTCAATTTTTGTCATTTAAGTCTTTGTGCGCTTAGAAAAGTGGTTAAAACCTAACTTTTGAGCCTACACAGAAGCACTTAAAAAGTATACAATTTCATTCAACTCAGTTCAAACCTCAATATTAGAAGTATACGGAAATTGAAAAGGAAATTAATAATATTGAACCTGCTAATACCCTTACTGGCAAAAAGAAAAGAAAAGTATAATAAGTTATTTGCCTCTCCAATTTTACACAAAAATCATTTTAGCCCTCCATTTAATTTTTCTGTCTTTTTTAGCTCATGAACTTGCATTGTTTGTCAAATCACCTCAAAATAGATGGAAAAATTAACATCTCTTTAACTTTGTTGACGTGACATCCACATGGCAATATACATGTATGTCATGTTAGCAATTAATTAATTATTTATGTATTTAACGCATCAATTAATTAATAGAACTCTAAAAAATGGGGATAAAACACAAAAAAATAGATCCAAAAAAAAAAATAAAAGCATTAAAAATGTTATCTGTTTGGATAGTAATGCAACCAATTATTCCAAATAGGTTCCAAATCAATTGGTTTGGTCCAATATGAACCCTAAATTATAGTAAAAGAAATTGTTGTAAATGACTTGAAAGAGGGTACTTTTTTTTTCTTATTTTAATATCTCACATGGGTTAGCCGATGGGTTATAAAGTGCTGAAAATGATTTATTTTATATTTTTTTTATTTTTTAGTGTCAGGACTAAAATGATAGATTTTGTAAATATTGATGGTCAAATTTATTGAGCTTTTAGAATTAAAACTAAAATGAAAAATTTTGTAAATATTGAGTGCTAAATTTGTTGATTTTTTTTATATTTATGATCAAATTGATAGAATGTGTACATATTAGAGGGTTAATTTTGTTACTAGACCAATAAAAAAAGGCCCACATAAGCTCAGAATAACTAAAATATTTTATTTTAAAAAATTAGTGACTAAATTGAAAAATTAATAATTAGATGACCAAAATAGAATGAAAGGCATAATTGGATGACCATTTTTATAGTTTACCCATAAAAAATAATTTTTAATATTTTATAATTTAATAGAAAAGTTTAACAAAGGGACTAATTAGCATGTTTCGAAATATGTAAAGATTAATTACTCATTTTTTTAGTAGAAGAACCGAATCTACCATAAAATACAATGGCTTCCTGATTCTTTTAGTGGATGAGTTATTGTGAAAATGCTCTTCGTTGTATAATTACTGAGAATTTTCCCTTTAGAAACTTGGTTCTATTTTGGCTTTGGAAAGCTTTTTCAAATTTATAAATTGCAATTACAATATTGGCATTCTTCAGCAACACCATAATTATCACGATGAACATTTCATGTTGAAATTATTTTTCGTCTTGAACCATGAATGTATATAGACAAATATACAGGTTCCTCAAGATGGAAAAAAGGGAACAACGTGGGTCAGCAAAAAGTCTTGTTGAATTTTGTTGAATTATATCTTCTTACATCATGCTTGTCTTGAAAGTTCAGTGCTACATATTTTAAACTTCAATTCAATCATCTAAGAATTTTTGGATTAATTCAACTAATATATATCTGTGAAATTTATGTATTCAATGCATCACTTTTCTAAATTTACCATTTCTAATGAAATTCTAATATTAAAGTTTCAAAGTTAAGTTAGAAATTTTATAGATCGATCAGAGATTAAAATGTAATTTTACAATGTATTAATTTATAATTTCATTATTTTCAAAAGGATTCTACAATAAATTAACTTATAATTTTATTATTTCTAAAATGATTAAATAAAAAAAATTCATTTTGAAGGCCAAGAACTCGACCTGTTCTACTGGTGTCGCCTCTATAGGCGATCCTCAAACAATTCCATAATTACCACATACAAAATTTCACTATTAATTTCCTTAAACAACAAAAAGTTGAGATTGTTTACCGAACCTTCTTTAAGCATAAATGTTTAAAATATATTTAAATCAGCATGAGAATATAATAGATTTCAGTAAAGGGAATATCAGATTAAGACCACATAATATTATGCTTGACGACAATTAACATATAATAGATTTGCCATCTGACCAAACATACACACATTCTCCAGAATAATTTCAAGGGATATAGAGGATTAGAAATAAGCTGAAAATAAATCATAATATCTAACAAAAACAACATCAAGTTGCATAAAGAGATGGCTAGGTAAACAACCAAACAACATCTACCATTTGCTACACCTTGTCGACTCCTTTGGCAAAGCATAAACCCGCAACTATCAATATTACTCATATTAATTCGATACAATTGCTACCACTTTTCCTTAGCCTTATAACATTGACTATGAAAGACTCCTAATCTGAATTTTCCATTAGACTTGATTCAACACTAGGCCTCCTTTCTGTTGCTTTCTTCACCCTCATCTTATCTTTCAAATTGTTTTCATAAATTTATCACATCATACAACACATAATTTTCAATATGGTGTGCCGCCAAGATCTACTGACAAACCATTAATTGTAGAATTGCATTTTTGCCCAAGCCTACGAAGCATCGATCAACTTTATTAACACAAACCGAACATCGAATCGTCTTCAAATAACTCTTGAAGCCCTCTCTAATACCAATTGAAAAAACCTCAGTTTGAACTTTGTTCCACCTATGATGATCTAATTATTGGTGGAATTGAAAAGCTTGGTTAACAGCCGTTTGAAAATTAATTTTGTTCTAACTGCTGTTAGAACAAAATTTGCGCAAAATTAGAGAGTTTGGACAATCAATCTAAAACGCAAGTGAGTCAAAGAGATAAGAAAAGAGAGAATCGACACACGATATTTGTTAACACAATTTGGATTCTCTAATCCTACATCTGCAAAGCCTCACTCAAAAAAATGATTTTATTCACCAATTGTTTAGATCACCTATTAGCTTAAGCTCAATTTACCCTTACATAAAGAAGTAATTGTAGCCCCAATACTAACTCCAATTGTACACACTACTCTCCTCCAAATACCTCACTTAACATAATTACAAGGCCTTACCTAAGGTACCTATTAGAAGCATAGGACGTTTCAGAAAGAAGAAGAAAAGTAAAGAGATTAAAAATAAATAAATTCTCATGTTGTACATAAACCAAAAAAGTGTTTTGGACTAATTGTAGAAAGATTCCTAGCTTTAGTCAAAAGTAAAAAAGAAATGTCACGCGTCAATCATCCATTTGGCTAATGTGTCACGTCAGCAATTCATTAATAGATTAATAAAAAATTTAACACCAGTGACTAATTCGAACAATTATCTTAATTATAGTGAATAAATGAAAAAAAATTTAAATGACTAAAATAAAACAAACCCTATTTTAAAGTGATCATGTTTGTAATTTACCCATAAAGAAAATGTTCAGTGACATAGACCAAAGCAACCTTAATGTCTTGTTCTTTTAAGAATTTAATTAATAGCTCATTGCGAATTATAAATTTCAACAAACATAAAAACAATCCTTAACACTTTGGGTCCGTGGACAAACTTTTCGTCAGATTGGTTTTTGTTAAAGCCTCTAAAAGCCTATGTTGGCAATGCTCAGAAAACATTTACCCCTATTGTTCTTGTTAAAGCTGACAAAAATTTTGTGACTCTGAAATAAATAAAAGAATTTTCGAAAGCCTACTTGTTTTTTTATGGTATAGTAGGCCATAGCATATCACAGTGCTATAGGTGGCTCAATAATCTCAAATGAAAGGGTTATGTGCTTTTTCATGTGTTGACTCATGTGTTCATGCACACTGCCACCAGATAAAATCAGAAGCAAGAACAATATGGAGGAAGAAGAGGTCACTCCATGGGATTGCCAAAAGGGTAATGTTGGTCACATTAGACCTCATTGTTATAAGCTCTTTAATGATTTGAGATGAGAGTAAAATACAGATATTGCATGCAAATTTCCCACAAGACAAACAACAAGCAGACTTCACAAGAAAATGTGGATGAAAAAAGTTTAACCTTGCGTCAGTTATAAAGATCAATAAAGGATTATATTGAAAATATAGAAACTGTTATGAATACGTTGAAATTATTAATTAAGTATAATGAATGTAATTAAATTTGATTAAAGGAAAAGGAGATGAGGGAGATCATACTGAAAGATAATAATCTTCTAATTTATTGTGAAATAAAAACATTTGTCCACGTGTAAAAAAAAAGTTATACATGTAATCTTCAACTTCAAGCGGAGTTGATTTTTGCAAACTCAAGAGATTTTTTGTCATCATGTGCGTTTCCAAAAAAACTATTCATGTAATTTGAAAATATAAATTCTCTCAGAGTTTAGCTATTCCATATTTCTTCACAACTTGAGGCAATGGTACAATCTTTTGTATTGATTGTGGACAGGTAAATATTGGTATTGACACTCGAGATTTTGTACTTGTGGTGCGTACTCTATATTCTACACTTTTGTACCTACCATTACTCCATATCTGAAGAAATTTAAAAAAAGAAATTAAGTATTAGACTAGCATGTACAAATTTATTAAAATTTTCCATAAATATGAATGAAACCTAAAAATAAATATTGATTCGAACCTGTAACATATCACCGATATTGATAACTAGGGCACCGGGAATAGGAGGAATTTCTACCCACTCACCCTTCTTTTCCATGTCTACGTCTTCGGGAACTTTTACATATAAACCACCTATCCCATTTTGTAATAAGATTGTAAAGGTACTCATATCAGAATGACGACCTACACCGACTGTAAGTTCAGGATTAGGACACGTTGGATAAAAGTTCATAATAACCATTTCTTTCCAATGAATGCATCAATCTTGGAGTCATCTAGCTCCACTCCTAGATTTCCCAGCAAAGCTTCAAGCAATTTCCTCACCATCTCATGTGATGTCTTCAAATATTGAAGAGCAACGTCCCTACAAAGAGAATATTGATATTTACATCAAGTTCTGTTAATTAGGCTTCAAAATGCCAAGGAAAAAAAAAAGAAAGAAAAGAGAGTGCAGGACATATATAGTTCATTACCTGCACTCTACAGGCCACTGTTGAAGAGCTTCATCATCATTGGTGTAAGCCATGCTAATATAGTCTTTCCATTCCAATGCTTTCTCCTTCTCAGGTACAAAACTCGTCCCATACTTCACTAATGGGGATGGACTCACCTGTTTCCGATAAACAACCTTTCTTTCTGGGGGCAATGCGAAGAAGTTATGTCCGGTTTGCTTAAGGGACTCAAGTAGTTCTACCGGAACTCCATGGTTGGTTACTTGGAAGAATCCAAGAGTCTCAGCAGCTCTAACAATTTGGTTGGCCACTTCGTCATGCTCGGGGCCATCGAGCTTCGACAAATCGATCGGTGGTATCTTACATACGCTTGCATTTTTCTTATTAATTCGCTCTGTGGGAGGTTGAATGTATGGCTGGGGAACATTTGATATGCCAGAATCCACTATTCCTTTTATGCCATTTCCATCTCGTACAACAAAGTTAAAAAGGGGGGGGTCTCATTATCAAAACTTGGAGCCATTTGGTGAAAAATGTAAGTAAGCTGTTTGGGTACTTCCTTTGAATGTGCAGAGGGTTTGATTGAAATGAAAGTGTGTGGTGGCATCAACCAAAGGCAAGGAGGCTATTTATAGTGCATGGATGAATGATTATAAGTAACAAAATATTAATTTTCTGTTGACGTTTGTGATGCTAATGGTTTGAAATTTTCAGCAAGACCAGATATTGGGCGTTTAATTATGACAATTTTTACCTTTGAAGAAATCAAGCAATTTGTGAATTCAAAAGAAGCAGGCAAAAATCTAGAATGGGTTCTTCCAATTCTGACCAAAAAGTTAGCAAATATCAAAATATTTTTTTAATACAATTCCTACTATTATTCACAACTCTAAACTTTTAAATAGGAAAATAATAATATATTGAACAAGTTCAAATTCTCATCATCTTTATTAATTACGACAATAGTCAGGGGCGAAGCCAGAACAAATTTTTAGGGGGGCCGAATGAAAATTTAATTTTTTATAGTCTATATATTTATAATTTTTAAAGAATTAAATCAAATTTCTATAATTTTAGGGGGGGCAAAGTATAAATTTACCTTTACTAATTTAAAATTTTAAAAAAAAATTTGAGGGCCTAAATATAAATTTTCCATTTTAGGGGGGGCCAGGGCCACTGCCAGCCCCCCTTGGATCCGCCTCTGACAATAGTTATATTAATTCAACTAAAACTCAATTCACAAAATACCAATTATATCAAAAAAAAATTCACAAAATGCCAAAACATTAATTATTGATAACTAATTTAATTTCAACTATAATACTTCATAACTTAATATTCTTAAATTTGAACTTAGATATTAGGCATAAATGATATTTATAAATATTTTTAGAATATCAACTTAAGATATTTATTAACTTATAAATAGACATTATGTGCAATTTTATCTAACTGTTCTAGTGATGTATATTTGTTAGATTATTCCTTCTTTAATATTTAACATATGTTGCTTATCATCATTTGATCATCCTTGTTGATTGAGTTGTTCATCATCATCATATGAATCTGTATCATTAATATTATCAAGACCTCCTCCTTCCATGTATTATTCGAAGTATGGATTATTCCAATTCTACTTATGAATAAAGTTATGAAGTATGCAACGTACTAGTACAATCTAACCTTGTTTTTTTAATGTTATACTAAGGTGATGTTGTTAATATGTGAAATATTTTTTTAGAACAATAAATGTCCTCTCAACCACATATCAAAAGCCTTGAATGTCTCAAAATAAAGAGTCCGCGAGTCGTTTTTTATGCTTATATCTGGCTCCATTCTCTCAAATGGTATCATACCCGCGATGCAAATAGCCTGTAGTTTTGATTATAAAAAATTATATAAACTTAATTTAGAGAAAAACTTATGCTAAGTTATAACTTTTTTATAATAGGTAATTTAAGTAAAAAGTAATATAAATTTATAATATATAACCTTTATAAAAAATGTTTTATAAAGTGTCCAATAACTTTTATAACCTTTCTTATAAATAATATGATTTTTTTATCATAATTTAAAAAAAATTATAAATAAGTTATGATAAAAAAAAAGTTTTATAACTTTTTTATGAACAAGTATTTTTTTTTTTTTTTATAATCTACAACATGCATACATAAATAAGCTATTTTCATACTTCTTGATCATAAATTTTTATAAATGAATATAATATAATACTTTTATAATAAACATTATAACTTTATAAAATACACATAAATTATTTTTATAATATAATTTTAGGATTTATAATATAAGAAAATTTTGGCCAAAACTATCCTAAACACTCTAACGTATTCTCACCCTCCCACCCTTAAGAATTAGAAATTGGGGTGCTTCAACTACACCCCATTCAACGAGACTTACCAATTACAATGATTACTCAAATACGTCACTCCTATGTAATTACAAGCAATTACACCTAAATCTAATTATTGAGTGGTTTTCCAAACACAATCTTATTAAATTTGATTATATGATATATATATATATATATTGGTTGAATTATTCCACAAAATCTTAGATGATTGAATTAAAATTTAAAATATGTAGCAATATAACTTTGAAGACAAGAATGATATAAATTATAAATTTGGAGAAGTCATGCGTTGAATACATAAATAATGCCAACCGGTGTTTTCTTGGAAAGCGAAAATAGAACCAAGTTTCCAAAGAGAAAAATCTCAGTAATATTATAAATAATATACAAGAAGAGCATATTGACAATAACTCATCCATGCAAAGTCTCAACAAACAATGTCTTTTGGAATTTTGTTGAATGATATCTTCTTACATCGTTCTCATCTTGAAATTTTTGTACTACATTTAAAATGTCAATTCAAACCTCTTAAGATTTTGTGGATTAATTCAAACTAAATATTTATATGTATGGAGGCTTACAAATGAACTAAATATTGAACAGATATATATATATAGCAATTATTTAATGATTTTATAACCTTCGGAGTGGTCTTATTCAGCAACAGCGGCTGCCGTTGGCGTCAAAACCATGCACTATAAATAGCACCCGTTTCCCTTTGGTCCATCCACCACACAATTTCATTCAATCAAACCCTCTGCACATACAAAAGAAATACTTACATTTTACACCCAAATGGCTCCTAGTTTCGATAATGAAACCTCGCTTTTTAACTTTGTCGTCCGTGATGGAAATGGCGTCAAAGGAATTGTGGACTTGGGTATATCAAAGGTGCCCCAGGCTTACATTCAACCACCCGCCGAGCAAATTAATAAAAAAAATGCGAGCAAATGTGAGATACCACCTATCGATTTGTCGAAGCTCGATGGCCCTGACCATGATGAAGTGGTCAACCAAATTGTTAGAGCTGCTGAGACTCTTGGATTCTTCCAAGTTGTCAACCATGGAGTACCAACAGAACTACTCGACTCCCTTAAGCAGACTGCACATAACTTCTTTGGATTGCCTCCAGAGAGAAAGGCTGTTTATCGAAAAGAGGTGAGTCCATCCCCATTAGTGAAGTATGGAACGAGTTTTGTACCTGAGAAGGAGAAAGCATTGGAATGGAAAGACTATATTAGCATGGCTTACACCAATGATGATGAAGCTCTTCAACAGTGGCCTGTAGAGTGCAGGTAATGAACTATATATGTCCTGCAGTCTCTCTTCTTTTTTTTTCCTTGGCATTTTGAAGCCTAATTAACAGAACTTGATATAAATATCAATATTCTCTTTGTAGGGACGTTGCTCTTCAATATTTGAAGACATCACATGAGATGGTGAGGAAATTGCTCGAAGCTTTGCTGGGAAATCTAGGAGCGGAGCTAGATGACTCCAAGATTGATGCATTCATTGGAAAAAAGATGGTTAATATGAACTTTTATCCAATATGTCCTAATCCTGAGCTCACAATCGGTGTAGGACGCCATTCCGATATGGGTACTCTTACAATCTTATTACAAGACGGAATTGGCGGCTTGTATGTAAAAGTCCCACAAGATGTAAACATGGAAAAGAAGGGAGAGTGGGTAGAAATCCCTCCTATTCCCGGTGCTTTAGTCATCAATATTGGTGATATGTTACAGGTTTATATCGATACTTATTTTGAGACTTCTTTTAATTTCAAGAAATCATATTAAGATATAAGAATTTTAGTGAATAGAAGACTCTAGTCTAATACCTAATTTGTTTTTGTGCAGATTTGGAGTAATGGAAGGTACAAAAGTGCAGAGCATAGAGTTCGCACCACAAGTACAAAATCAAGAGTGTCAATACCAATATTTACAAGCCCACTACCAACTCAAAAGATTGCACCACTACCCCAAGTGGTGGAGAAAGATGAAACAGCTCGTTATAGAGAATTTTTGTTTTCAGATTACATGAATAACTTCTTTGGGAATGCACATGACGGCAAAAATCTCTTGAATTTGCAAAACCAACTCTGCTTGAAGTGGAAGACTTGTGCCAACTTACTCTTTCAACTACTGGGGTTTTTAGGACATCTATTATAAATTATTGGCTTTAGGACAAATGCTCTCATGTGACAACAAAGTAAAAGATTATGATGTTTCCATTTATTCTTTCTACATTCTTTTGAATAAAAATAACGTATGTCTACAATTCCTAAAATTGGTTATTTGATTATCCATTTTAAATATACATCAATAGTTCCAAAACTCAAGATAGCTTAAGCTATTATTTGATTCATAAAAAGTACATTGGATATATTTTATTTCTGAAAACTAATTATGCTCTATGGTTCTCGAGCTTAGCCAAAAATCCATAGTTTTCTAAAAGATTTATTCAATGCATATGGTTTATAACAGAGTGGTTGAAAACGTGTTATGAAGATAAGGCCAATTCCCGGAAAACCATCCCTCGATGCTCGAAGTTCCTGAATTCATCAAAGCTAGCACAAGCTGGACTTAGCACAATGGCATCACCTGTTTCAATGTCAATGTGTGAATAAAATGAATGTTGTTATCATTAGCAACATCCCCATCTAACAGACTAGGGCTGCACCTGAGAGTCATTGTTGGCTGCTAGAACTAGAAGCAAAATATGACTACATGACTAAACAAACATATCAAACCGAAAATCTTTGAAGAGAACAAACCATGTTTTGCCATCTTCCTAGCTTGCTCGACTGCATCCTTCAGGTTTGTGGCTTGAATACAAGGAATGTCAAGACCGTTACCGGACAATTCCTGATGAATCATGGTTCCTGAAGCCCCAAACTTTGGGCATTCATGCAAAAGCCAGTTTAGAAACAAGCCATAAAAATATAAGAGAAGAAAACACAGGAAGTAAGAATTTTGAATAGGAAACTTGCATATGTCAAGAAGAAGCATCTCACATACAGTTATTACACATCTATGGCCCGTTAGTGGCTTGATCAATTCTTCAAAACCATTTGACGCTTGTCCGACTAAGACCTGAAAAAAAAACAATAAAAACAATCGACCTATGTTTAACATGGTTATAGTACACGAGCAAATGCCTATAATGGGTCCAGAGAGAATTAAGGAACAATAAAAGTAAAGGGAAACCATGTTTAGGACGGTAAGCAAAGTCAAAGTTCAGCCATGTACAGAGCTCGGATTCAACTTTAATGATACAGAAAAAGGAAGCAAACACCACAGTGAAGGCACCAAAGCAGTTATGAATAAAATTATATTAAGAGGAAATGATGAATACCGAACCTTAGCAAGGCCTCCAAGTAGAATCACTGATTTTTGTCCCTTCAGACCCATAAGCCCTGCATACGTAGCTTCAACATTTGTTGCCTTGCTGTCATCCACCCATGTAACCCCATGAATATCCTTGTGTACTACATGATGAATGCCAAGAATCAGAAAATAATAGTCTTGCTTAAAGCTCAGGTACCAAGGAAACAATCCGAGATTAACTCATAAAGAATTCGCAGTTTAAACACTCAAAAACTCGATATAAAAAGTGGAATTAACTTCATATATTAAGAGGTCGGAGAGCAGGTAAGCAAACCAAATAATAATAAAAAACTTCATAAAATACTGCATCTACAAGTAAATCATATGCCATTCAACTTCTTAGATGGAAATTGTTTTCTTACACTAGACACATGTTATACTCTAATATGAACACCAAATTACTGGTCAGCTTAATGCCATTTTAGCAGTTGCTTGTGATAATAGAAGCTTTTTCTGTTTACTATTCTCAATACAAGAGTAATAAGATATTAAACTTTGCATGGCAGAAAAGTTACAACCATCATATTCTTCCATCATGACAGTAGATCGATGAGGGATTTTACAAGTATAATAAGACTAGAAGAGTAGTCGAACCACCAAAATTTCTAAAAAGTCAGTCAAGGTCAACTGTAAGAACAGTAGAAGTCCAAGGTTAAAAAGGTTTCTATCAAGACTAGGTCTAGCCACATCATGATTGTTCCAAGACGGAAGTGGCTGCTGTTACAGCAAACCACGAGTTGGGGCTCAACCTGGGAAAATCCTTGACTAAGGAAAATAAAATCCCTATAATCTCTAGCTTATTATAGATGAAAATTCCACACATCAATTAGTAATCCAAATATGTCCAAGTATTACAATGTATTGACACTTACCAACTTGCATTCGATGAGGCGGTGGCCTCAGTTTCTCAATTGTTGAATTGATGTCTTCAATATGTACGCCAACATCCAGTCCAGCCACAGACAATGCAGCCACTGCAGCATTAAAATAGTTGTGCTTCCCCATGGCTCTCATGCAACCAAGTTGCAATTGTGACTCAATTCCTATGTCAGGAACTTTGAAGGTAGCAATTTTTGCCTCCGTATCAATCTTTTCCAAGCAAGCAATTGCCAACAACATTACATTCAAATGAATCACAACGAATAATAAAAACGATACTTTTCATACCAATTTTTAAACCATGAGTGAATCTAAGTAAACGACTGTGATTCTTAGCAAATAAAGTTTGTCCAACAACTGCAAGTAGAGTAGTATTCTTACTTCCAAGCCAGGGAAAGCTCCTATCCAAGCAGGATTAAATTTATTCCAATATTTCTTAACTGCTTCATCCAAGTGCTGGTTCCCTAGAAGGAATTATTTGATTGGCTGTTAAAAAGAAAGGGTAACTACGATCTCCATATGATAGACTAAGCTTTAGACACATCAAGGACTTACAAGTCCAACACTTAAACCTGTGGAGAATAAGTGTTATTTACTTATTTTATATGGCAGCGAAAAGGAACATACCAAATGAAAGAAGTCCCAGCTTGGAGTTGGTCATGTGAGAAAATAGACGACACTTGTGCTCTGCATAATCAAGCATTGTCTTGTGCCTTTCTAAATGATCAGGGGTAAGATTTAGTACCACAGAAACCTACAAAGAATTTTTATATCACCAGATTAAAGTCAAAAAAATTAAATCAAAGCACTTCAGCAGTTGTCAAGAAATCTCCCAAGTCTACTCACCGAAGGACGGAAGTACACACAGGGAATTGCCATTTGATAGCTGCTGACTTCCACTACTGCAACCTGGAAAATGTTGGCATGTATATTACAAGCAAACAAAACAGAAAAAGGAAAGAGAGAAAAGATCAATTAGACTCACCTTAAGCTTACATTCTTGTGCGGGCGATGTCACATGCTGAATTGCAGCCTCAGAGAGTGAAGTTCCAAGGTTTCCCCCCACAAATGTATCAATACCAAAATGATTAAGCATCTGCCATAAAATGATCAGGGTAAAAATAAAACACAGGAAGACTGTAGGTAAGCTCATATCACAAGATGTGATGGCTAGAAAGGACAGGTATATAAAGCTGCCCCATTGACTAATTTTTTATGTTGTTGATAGTGACATGGCTGTCAGTTTAAATGACGTCTCTTCCCCATATGAACACCCATATGAATACGATGGAGGAGTAAGTTGCAGGTTCAATTGTTCTTTGCTCCATGAATTAATTCTTCTATACAATAAGGAAATGGTAATGAGAAAACCTTGTTCCACAACAACTGACTATGACATGGATAACACGGCTTCCATACATAAAAGAGCTAAGTAGGTGATGATTAAAGAAAATAAATGTTAGAGGCAGTGTTCTACTAATGCTAAACCGAGCCTGTTTTCAGCATGCATGTTCATTTCAGCTTCTAATTTGTCTAACTGGTCTTCTATAGCAACATGTCTTAACATTGAGGAACATGATGAGACCTATTATATCAAGAATACAGAACAAGTGTAATGCGTTACTACGATACAAATATATATAAAATCAACTAGAATAGTAGAGAAACCTGTCCAGCAAAAGTAACAGTAGTGGATTTCCCATTGGTCCCTGTCACTGCCAAAATTTTGACACTTTTTGGGAGGGCTTCTGCTGCAAAATCCAACTCGGACATGACCTGTTTTCCCTGCTAATAGACAGAAAAGGTTATCACAAGTTATCAAACATAAAAATAGCAGGAAAAGATGGGAACTAACAAACTCATCATCGAATATTTGTAGGAACAAAGGTGCCAAAATGCAGAAGTATATTGTATCTTCATTTGCATAAGGTTATTTATGGAAATAAATCATAAATGAACGTATGACAGCATCAGAAAAGTAGAATACATATGACATGATTATTTAACCCCACCTTATAATTCATAAAATTTCAGGCCTGCCAACTCTTATTTCTCAAGAAAATAGATGCTGAAATTAAGACACGAACTTACCGACTGTAACAAATATGAAAGGCCGTATTTTTCTAGGGGAACTCCAGGAGAAACAACTACCACATCTGCATCGTTAAGCAGATTCCAATCAAAGTTTCCAAGGACCGTTTTGAACCCAGTAGAGTTCAATGCCATAAAAGAAGGATCGTGCTGTAACCAAGAGCAAGTTAAGCATTAAAATGGGGTACAAGGAACCAGTTTAAGTGACCACAACAAATTTAAGAACATAAAGGGATAAACAATAATATACCTCTAGCGAACTCAAACTCTCATCCTGATCAATACCTACAACCGAAGCACCTCGTGCAAGAGCAAGCCTTGCAGCAGCTTTTCCAGATATTCCCAAGCCAATTACCTGCAATTCAACTGTTATATGAACCATTGTTGGATTTAACAAATTCCTTCAAGAACTCATTGTCTACCAATATGACGAAGACACAATAAAATGACTGAAACAACTTAACCAACAATAAATTAAACTATTGTTAGTTGAGAGGGACTAAAGTCGTTATTATTCCATTTCCCTTTTTAAAGTAATGTGCACCATCAGGATTACTCATTTTAGCTCATTATGAACTTTGGGTTTTTGCCTTCAACCACTGAAATCTTATAGCGTGATTAAGAGCTTACTGAAAGAAGAGGGTATTTGGTGATAAAATGAACAATGTAATACAAAGAAGGGGGGGGAGTGCTTACTGCAACAGTTCGGCCTTTGAGGTCCTGTCTGGGAGAGCAAGCTCGAATGGTTCTGAAACAAGTGATTTTGGGAGAGGGAGTGGATTTGAGAGGCAGGGTTTTGTTTCCATAGTTGAGAGGTAGGAGCTCCATGGTTTTTCTACAGACAAAATTTATCGGTTTAGGCCTTTGGGTTTTCAATTATTTTATGCTTCTTGTTTTTAATTTGTTGTACTGCATTTGATTTTCCATAATGGGTCATTGAAAAAAACAAACAAAAAAAAAAAAGACAACAGAGATTAAAGGTAGGTTTGGATAGGCGATTGAGTGCGGTGCGGTGTGTTTAACCTATTTTTTGTCTCACGCTACAGTATCGCTACAGTATTTAATCTCATCGCCACCACTATTTTTACACTAACCGTAGATAAACGTACCGCCTATCCAAACTCACCTAAGTGAGCTACCTAAAAACCAATTTACTGTGATTGAGAGAGACACAAATTTTAGGACACCTGAAATAAGAATAAAATAAAAGTGCATGATTAACAAATGGTAGACATGAAAGTGTCAAAATATAAAAGCCATAAATACAAAATATGAAGAATATAAAAAAAGCTAAGAGAAATAATGATAATAAAATGTACTAATAATAGCATGGTGATGATCACATTAATTACTATTATAATACTAATAAAATAATAAAGGAAAAATAAATGATAATGAGAATAATAACAAAATATGAAAAATACATAAAAGGAAAATAAATGAATTTTAATTTTAAAAAAGATTGAAGAAATGGTAAATAAATAAAATAGTAAATAAAACAGTTTTTTTTTAAAAAAAATTAAAGTTTAAATAAACAAGGATCAAATTGAAATCAAAATGAAATTAAGGAGTATAAATTAAAAAAAAACTAAAAAAGGACTAAAACATAACACGCTAGAGAAGAATAGGGGCTGAAAGGGAAAATATCTCAAAGTTCCTGTCCGCAGCGTTTCAGAGGGACTAAAACGAAATAAAAATAAAATTACGTGGTAAATTTAAAATAGAAAAAAAAGAAATAGAACTGAATTGTAATTAGTCAAAAAAAAGGAAGGGCCTGAATCGTAAATAGACCCTTCCGCTAAAAAGGGCACGGATCCTATGCGGACGGCTCGGGTCGGTTCGGTTCAGCCCCAGAACGACGTCGTTTTGGGCGTCTGAGGCCAGTATCAAAACGGCGTCGTTTTGACGGCCTATATAAGTAAAAAATTTCCCCAAAAAAATCATTTCACCATTGTCTTCAAAAAAAAAAAAAAATCTGAAAAAAGCTCTCCCCTTATTCTCTCCCCAGCCTCTTCGGCCGGCCTTGGCTCCGGCCATCGGCCACCCTGGCGGCCGCCGGTCACCGTTGACGGCGACGCCGTCCGCGGTTGCCGGGAAATCTATTTTTTTTTTTGGTTTTTCGGCTTCCCGAGCCCTAATCCGACGACCTCCGACCGAAAAGTTAAAAAAAAAATCTGATTTTTATCCTTTTATTTATATATATAGATAGATTCAAAAAAAAAAGAATCACCTTCTCCTTTTTTTTGTTTTCCGATTTCTTTTCTTTTTTCTCCAAAAAAAGTCTCCCTGTGCGTTGGAAATGTTATGGCTTTTATAGCCATTTTACAAAGCTTTTTTTAAACTATTTTCTACTGTTTGTTGCCAGGGTTGCTTGCGTGAGTTGTTTGCTGATTTTGCAGGTGGTGGTTGGGAGCAGTTGGTGGCAGACGCGGCGGTGGCGTGCTGACGTGGGAGGAGCGGCGGCGCCAGGGCTAGGGGTGCTAGGTTGCGGCGGCTAGGCTAGGGGCTAGGGTTTCTGTTACTAGTTTAGGTTATGGGCTAGGGTTTTATTATTATTATTTGGGCTATTGGTCTTGTGCCTGCTTTTTTTAATTGGGCTGTTTTATATTTGGACCTTTATTATTATTATTTTTGGTTTTATTTATAATGAAGCCCACGTTGGGCTAGCCCATCTTATTAAGTAGCCCTAAATATCGCCCCCAAGAAAGTAACAAAAAAAGGCTATAAATACCCTCATTTTCTTCCCTCACTCGTCCGTGGCTGTTTCAAATTACAAGTTAGGGTTTTCTTCCCTCGCCGCCTCTCTCCATTGTTCCCTTTCTTACAAATAATTCGAGCAAAAATTTATAAGATGAAAAGCGCAGCCCCTTAAGATCGCCTTCCTTTTCAAATTCAGTGGAAGCGTTTCGAGTCATAGCTGCGCAATAATAAATGTTTTAGGGTTTTTCTCTTTAGGGTTTTCCTATCGAGATTCTCCCCTTTTTTTCCCTCCTGGGGCTTTTTATTCTTGAGGCATTTCTTTCTTTTGGATTTGTTCCCTTTTTTTTTTTCTCAAATTCTGGAATCAGATATGAGTAGAAAAAAGATTAAATTCCAATCGAGAATCTTAGGTGCTCTCAACTATTTCAGGCGGGAGACAATATTCGATTGATTTTATTTTTTTTTTTTTTGTGAATTTTTCTTGAAAAAAATTGTTGGAAAAAAATAGGAATGGCAAGAGTGATGAATCAATTAGATGTGTGAATGGGGATTAAAAAGTTTTTTTTTAATTTCCCATTTTGAACTTAATTTTTTGAGGCATTATAATTTGTCTGACTTGCCATTGTTATCTTCATTTCTACATTTTTAAAAAGAACGGTTTATTTTAATTTCAAAAAAATAAATATTTCGTAATTTAAAAACCCATTTGATTTTAATTATCTGTATTCAGCTATGCTGCTTTGATTTTTAGGTTATTGTAATTTTACATGTTTGTTGCAGTTAAAAAGGATTATGAAATAGATACGTTGTGGTATTAATTACCAAAAATTAAATGGGAGTTGTTAGTTTGAATAATTATTTTATCTATGGTGATCCAATTGAAAAAAGAAGAACTAAAATAGAGTGATTAAAGAAAAGCGAGCTCGACAATAAGACTCGAAATATATGACACTACCTTTGTACACAAGAGCACCCTAGAATACTTGTGTACTAATTCTTTCACGTGCATACATGTCACTACCTCAAATACTTGAGTTCTTTTTGTTTGATACACACATGAGCCCCGATTAAAATTGGAGTCAAATAAGATCAAATTATCCACGAGTGAGGTTTTTTGATTTCTACAAGCTCCATTGTTGGGCTGAAGCGTTGACTGAATTTGCGGATGGAAGGAATCAACAAAGCACTAGCGAAGCTGTGAATGCATATTACTCTGCTGCACTAATGGGGTTAGCCTGTGGAGACTCCCATCTTGTTGCAACTGGTTCAACACTTGCAGCACTGGAGATTCAAGCAGCAAAAAAATGGTGGCATGTTAAGGAAGGAGATAATCTATATGGAGAAGAATTCACTAGAGAGAACAGAGTTGTAAGTGTTTTGTGGGCCAACAAGAGGGACAGTGGTCTTTGGTTTGCCTCTCCTGTCTGTAGAGAATGCAGGCTTGGAATCCAATTGCTACCAATATTGCCAATCAGTATTGTTCTCTGACATTGAGTATACCAGACAGCTTGTGAACTGGACATTGCCAGCACTGGGAAGGGAAAGTGTAGGAGACGGATGGAAAGGGTTTGTATATGCCTTGGAAGCAATTTATGACAGTGAGAGTGCTTTGAAGAAGATAAGGAACCTGTCTGGTCATGATAATGGGAATTCACTTACTAATCTCTTGTGGTGGGTTCATAGCAGAGGTGATTAACTTGAAATTCAACATGGTGCAGAAGGGAAATGTTACTGGACTCGGTTCCTGCCATTTTCTTTTGTAACTGCTGCTTAATGGTATGTATGATGCTTGCTGAGTATGATGTATAGATCCAAACTGAAAGCACCTGTCTATCTATCTATCTATCTATATAAAATTCTTAATATTAATATATACCCTGGTGTTTCCATTTAAGCGAATTAACCAGTAACATCAAATGTCTTCATGTGATGAAATATGTTCCCAAATTATCTCAAGCATCAAATTAGTGGTTTTCAAATGGAAGCTTTATTTCACAAATAATAATGATACTGTTTAAAAAAGTATAACAAAAATGATTTGGAATGAACAGTGTCGGGTGGTGTAAATATCCAAAAAATACATATAAAAAAATAATTTTTTTATTCCCGACCCAATCAGGCTGCTATTATTACACGATAATAGATTTGTGTGCTTGCGAGGGGGTGAAGACACTGTCGGATACTGTTCATTCTTTTCATTTCATTTTAAATTAAGTCATTTTCGTAAATAATTAATTTTTTTTGGGTCTGTTGTGAAAAAAAAAACGCTTCTTTTCGTCATTTAATCTCAAATACACCAACTACAATTGAGGCCCAACGGGCAACCATATTAAGCAACTTAAAGCATATAACCTCTCATAACAGGCAATGGCAGATTCCAAGTCACCACTGTTTTTATAAATGACACCCATGTTGCAATATGCTTCGGCATACATGGGTCTCTCTAGTGCAGCGTTCTCATAGCAACTAAGGGCGGTATCATATCATATTGCATCATCTCAGAATAGACAACACCGAGGTTATAATATGCAGGCTGTATGAATGAGGTATGAGGATATAAATATACGTTCAACCTAAAAAGGAAGACTATATAACAGCACAATATGGGAAAATGGGAATTAGAAAGACCAAGCTACAACATAGTTTAACATGGAGGATGAGAGAGAATAGCTTACAGCATAGTGCGGATCTATTTTAAGAGCTTCATAATACTTCTGGATTCCCTCCTGTGTATTGCCAGCTAGCTTTAAGCTAGTTCCAAGATCAGTTAAAACAATGGCTAAGCATTCCGCAGCTGGTTTGTATGAAGGGTCTGCACTCAGAGCTTTTTGATAAGACTGCACAAATAAACAAGTGAACTTCGATAACTAAAATAAAAGTGTCTTAAAAGTTGACTGACTAAATTGCAATGATTTTATTTTGGGTGACCAAAATAAAAGCGCTCTAAAAATTAAGTGACTAAATAGGTAGTTTACCCAAAAAAAGTATAATTATATTTGGTCCCCAAATTTTAAAAATTTCTTAAAGTACCTTATATTATTTATTTAAGATCTAAAAATTAAGTGACTAAATAGGTAGTTTACCCAAAAAAAGTATAATTATATTTGGTCCCCAAATTTTAAAAATTTCTTAAAGTACCTTATATTATTTATTTAAGATATGTTGATATTTGATTCCTTAAAAAAATTTTAACTTGATACCTTGTAGAATATTTAATTTGAAAATATAAAGGGATAAATATCAAAATTATACATGAATTTTAGTCTATTATATAATGTTATATACGAATTTCAATTTTGTACAATTTTATACCTATTTAATTTAATTCAATTTTCACAAATTATTAATAAAGTTATTAATATAACATCATTTTAAGTTTATACGTGCAACAAACAACAAATAATTATATTTATTCAATAATTTTATAAACTTAAAACCTTAAAAAATAATCCAGGCAACCATTCCCTTTTAGCAAACTGATCAAATCCCATTAAACCTTAAAACCCTAACAAAAAAACTAAAAAAAAATCCAAACCCCCCATAAAATCCTAAACATTTAACCATTTTCTAATTAAAAAAACAATACTTTATAAACCCAACAACCAAAAGAACAAGAACAAAAATTTAACACTTACTTTGAAGCAACCAAACTTCGCCAACTCCAAACTAAAACTGCATATCTAATGCCATAAACTACTCAAAAGAAAACTGAAAGAGGGTGTAGGATAAGAGAAAAATGTGGGAGTAGTTTATGAATAATAATGGGTTAGTCGAGTTTAAGGAAAAAAGGGATAAAAAGGGTAAGCTTTAGACTAAGCCTCCTTTTGTTTGCGACTCAAATATTTTCCGAAAAATAATTTTTTAAAAATAATTTACTTTTTTAAAAATGATTTAGATAAATTTGTGTAAAATATTTTCTGTTGTTTGGCAGATTTTTTAAAAATATTTTATAAAAGCTGTTTTAAATTAAACAAATATATATATTTAAGAATTTATTATCTTTTCATTGTTTAATTGAGTTTATTATATATATATATTAATAAATTTATATTTTAAATTGTTTGTACATATATTATAATGATTTATTTATAAATAAATAAATCAAATTAAATATATAATAATACTCAATTATTAAGCTAGAATATTAACCGTCATAAATTGAAAACAACCAAAGTCAAATAAATTACTTCTAATTGTGTTATAAAAAAAAAAACAAAGATTGAATAATTATAAATTAGCTTCCAAACCACAATTAATACTAGAAATTAATAATATTATCCAAATGCATAATTAGTAGTACACCACATGATAACAACAACATTGTCCAAGTGCATAACTAATATTACACCACATTAAAGTATCAATATCTTCAACCTTCAGAAAAATTTTGAAGCCAAATTTTTCTATGCTTCTTACTTTTAACTAAAAAAGCTTTTGCCTTGGATTCATGACTCACAAGATAATCAAACACACTACAAAGGAAGTCATCATCAAATCCTTCTACCTCCATCGACATCACTTCTTCGTAAAGATGCGGTGTCTTATCCACAATAAATTGTTCCAAAGCATTAGCAATTTTGCCAAGTTGTTCACCCACAAATTTAATTTGTTCATCAACGACACTTTCTTGAGCATTTTTTCTTTTACGTTTAGATGTGCCAGATGGAGATACTTTTGTTCTTACCTCCTCAATCTCTTCATTGTCGCAGTCTATAGGCACTGAATCTTGGTTACCATCATCCAAATCTATGTCAGCAAATGTTCTGGCAAAACTCCTTGTTGCCATATATTTGCCAACAACCAAAGCCATTTCATCATAATGATCAATGTTTTTATTCAAAAATGGTTCATACTTCTTGTGTGCTTGTTGGATATTATACAAAATTAAAATAACAAGTAAGAAACAATTGAAATATACTTAACATATATATACATATATTACCATCATTGCTGCATCATATGTTGCTCTATCACATGTGATCATTTTCATGTTATCATCCCATCCAAAACCACTTTCAGCCCAAATTGTGCATATAATCTACCACTGGTTTTTTACAGTCCTCAAATGATTTTCCACATGCTTTGGATCGCATTGGACGAAATCTTTCAGAAATAGCTACGGCAACTCGATTAATAGAAACTGCTTTGAAAGTGTTAGAAAGCTTATTTCCTTTCTGGGCCTCCTCTGCTAGAATTTCAAGAAAAAGATGTTCCATCGGTTTTGTCCACCTGAATTGCTTGGAGATCCCTTCTTTGTTGCCCTTACCCATTCTACATTAATAATTGTCATTGTCAATCATTTCAATATCCAACAAGCTTAAAACATAATAAATTCAATATATAACAAATTCAAGACATAATAATTTCAAAATCCAACAAACTAATTTCAATATCACTATCCAACCAACATTAACAAAAAAAAACAATTTTAATACTAAAACATACATAACATAGAAACAATAACCATAATCCCTAAACCTACCTAATATTTCTAGCCATATAATCAGTCCACATAGTTTGTGCAATCTCCTCCCTCTTGCTTCTTCTCGCTCCGTAAGAGTTGGTATTATCAAATCAGACTCAGACTCCTCATATAATTCTTGATTAAGTAAATCACTAGGATCAACTCCCATTATATGATTATGAACAATACAACAAGCCAAAACTATATCTACTTGAGTTTGAAAATTCCAAAATGGCTCAGCATCTAATACACGAAACTGTTTCTTCAAAATCCCAAAAACACGTTCAATAGTGATTCGTAATGGTGAATGACGAAGATTAAAGAGTTCCTTTGTATTTTGAGGCCCTTGAGTACTAAACTCTTTTAAATGATATCGGACACCACGATATGGGGTAATATATCCATTTCGGATGCCATATCCAGCGTTAGCAATATAATATTTACCTACAACTTTACAAAACATAATTATTACTAATAAATTATGAGCTTACTAGAACTATTTGGTATTTAATGTTAATTCTTACTTTCCGGAATTCTTAATCCTCTTGGGTGTGAAAGTGCATCACTTAAAATACGAGAATCATGTGCACTACATTCTCAAACTAGCTAGAACATAGGAAAATTTCAAATCAAATGCAATGGAAGCCAATACATTTTGTGTCGTCCCCCCTTTACGACTACGAAATCCTCCTTGATTGAGATTCAGGAAGGGAAGTGGATGAAGAAGGAGAAGGAAGTTGAAGAACAGATTCTTCAACAACAAAAAAAAAGGAAGAAGAATTATTAAAAGAAATTGTATGAAATAAAGGCAGATTAAACAAAGGATAAAAAAGTTACCTTGATTGAGATTTAGGAAGGGAAGTGGATGAAGAAGGAGAAGGAAGATGAAGAACGGAAGGAGGAAAGAATTTTTCCGAAAAATGTCTTACAGAAATAAAATCAGTAAGACATTTTCCCTAAAACCCATTTCATTTACCCGTGTTTTAGAAAAGGTTTTCCCAATATAATTTATTTTCCATCAAACAAACACCGAAAAATAAGAAAAATATTTTCTGAAAAATGTTTTACTGGCAAACAAACTGTAACAGTCCGGTTTAGACCCTAGTCGGAATAGTGGTTTCGGGACCACAAATCTGAGTTAGAAAATATTTTAATATTATTTTTCCGTGCCTTTGATACGTGATTAGTATGTGTGAAAACTTCCATGAGTTAGTTTGTCCGTCTGTGTAATTAATTGAGCAAAGAACTAAATCGCATAAAAGGTAAAAGTAGCCTTCTATTTGATTGAGTGGCTTAATTGGTGTGTCTTCTTTTATATGGGGATTTATGTTTCAAATTGGCCACAAATGAGATAGTGGACGGCATTAAGTATTGATGTGTATATATATATGTTTTTTTATATATTAAGTTTATAAGATAAAATTTATATTATATATATTATAAGTTATTATAATAAAAACAAAAGGCATTAAATAAAACCATTGTTGTCATCTTTGTGCTGAATATCAAAAAGAAAAAGAAAAGAATAAGAAAGCTAAGTTTCGGCTACTTCTAAGCTAGATTAAGGTATGTTTTGGTTTCGGTTTTTGATAATTTCTACGTTTTTGTAATCGTTGCGTTGCGTTGTATACTACAAGACCCATGCTTAAATTTTGAGAATTGATGAATATTTTGTAAAGTGCCATTGATGAGTTCATAAGCTTTGTGAAGTTTTATGATGAAATAAGATGTATTTGTAATTGATTAACATGTTTTGTATTTGAAGTTTTGTTAAATTTGAGTATTTTGGACTCAATTGAGAAAATAGTATTTTGAGGGACTAATTTGTGAAATAAATGAAATGTATGGACTTGTATGAGATACATGAATATTCGGCTAAGCATGGGTGTATTGAAATTTGATGTATTTTGTGATTTTGTGAAATAGAGACTAAATTGTCCAAATGTGAAATGTAAGGGCTAATTTGCAAATTGCCCTAAATATGTGTTCTTTGATTGAAATGAATGAGTTAGTGAATAAAAGAGTGAAATTTGAATATGTATAGATCAAGAACCGAAGAAAATGGACTTAGATCGCGGGAAAGCGAAAGTAATCGAGTAGCCGTATCCGTTTCCGTAAAACTGAACTCGAGGTAAGTCAATATACAAATAAATGTATCTGTATTAAATTATGAATGTCCATATGATTATTGATAATGGTAAATGCATATGAGATAATGTATATATGAATTCCGAGATAGAATCGACATAATGTCAATGTCCGAGAAGTCTCGTTTGAACCTAGGAATAGATAGGATAGTATATGTCATGACATAGGTGTCTGTTATGTGATATCATGTAAGACCACGTCTGGGACATTGGCGTTGATTCAAGATTTCGTATAAGACCACGTTTGGGACGTTGGCATCGATAAGAGATTTCGTGTAAGACCACATCTGGGACTTTGGCATCGATATGAAATTTACGTGTAAGACCATGTCTGGGACATCGGCATCGTATTTGATTCGTGTAAGACCCTGTCTAGGATAGTGGCATCGATATCTGATTACATGTAAGACCACGTCTGGGACGTTGGCGTTGTACGACCATTCCGAACACTCTAAGTATCCTATTAGATTCCAAACAGTTCAACGGGTAAATCTGAGATACGAATGACCATGTGAATTGTATATCCGTTTCAGGTACGTTTGGTATGTACACTAAGTGTGTATGAAAGGTAAGTATCTATATGAACTTACTAAGATGATTATGTATATGAAATGATGAGATTATATGAGAATATATGCTTGAAGGAGCTATATGTATATGTGATAATTAAGTTGAGAAATATGGTAAGTTATGGCTAGGTAAATGAGCCAAAGACTATATGGGATGAATTTGCTATGAGAATCAATAATGTCATTGTACCAATATGGTTATATGCATCTTATGCTAAGTTTATTTGTATATGGCTTACTAAGCTTTTGAAAGCTTATTATGTGTGTGTCTACTCTATTTTATAGATCGTCAAAGCTACTGAAGGCTCGGGGACTGTCGAGGATCACCATCACACTACCTAAACTCATTTTGGTATCTTTTGAAAATGTATATATTAAGTATGGCATGTATAGGCTAGTTATTTAGTATATGTTTGAGATGTAAATAGCCATGTGATTTGGCTAGTTAATGTTGGTGATATGCATGAGTAAATATGACTTATGTTGCATGTTTGGTATGGCAAATTAGCTATTAAAATGGCCAAGGTTATGGTAAACATATGGATGTATTATGAGTATACATGTTTGATCAAAAGAATGTTTCTATGAAAGGTAAATGTGGTTAAACCATGCTTATGTATATGCATGATCTAGTTGTGCAAATTGGCATGTATGATAATGAGTTTGGATGTGAAGAATTGTTGATCAATTGACATGATTTTGGTTGTTATTTGGGCATAAAATGAATTGGTAAGTAGCTTGTAGGGTAATCTCAAATGTAGGTGGCATATTAACATTGCTGAGGGCCTGTTTTGCTTACGGTTATGGCTGCGCGGGCGTGCCTAATGGGCTGTGGGATTAAGTCGATATCTAGCTAAGTGTGCACGGCCTAGGGTACATGGCCGAGTGGTACGGGCGTGCTGCAGTAGGCGTGGGGTTAAGTCGGTATACATGCCTGTTTGGCACGGCCGGGACACATGGGTGTGTCCAGTAGCCGGCGGAGTGGGAGGCACACGGCTTTATTTGCAGAGCGTGTGACCCTGCAGATGTTCGAAAAGTTTTAAATTTACGAGAATTTACGTATGTGTTTGGTTGAGTCCGACCTTCCTCTAAAGCATGCTTAAGGTCTCGGTGACCTATCTAAGGGACACTATGATTGAGATTGATGACTTGTATTATGAAATGTCTGTAAATATTTTTGATCTGTCCGGTAATACCTTTAACCCTAATCCGGCGACAGATACGGGTTATGGGTGTTACATTTGGTTGGTATTAGAGCTACGGTTTAGTCGATTCTCGGACTAACGTAGCGTGTAAGAGTCTAGCTATACATGGCATATATCTAAACTGTGATAATGTGATGAATCCTGACGTGTGAAATGTGATTTTCGTATAGTAATAGATCCCGAAAGAGCCGTAGCTGAAGATGTAGAAAGTAATGCGCCTGCTCCCGCTGAAGGGACAGCGCCCTTTGATCCGAGACCAACTACGAGCAGTCAAGAGGGAGAAGCTAAACAAGCTTTTTTTCAAATGATGAGTGAGTGGTTCACTCAGTTTGTAAGAAATAATCCGGCTGTTTCACAACCTTCGCCCCCGTCTAATCCCCCTCAGACATCTGCTATGCCTCCGATTATGAATCAAAATCTATTGAATAAGCCCCCAGTCGATAAAATCCGTAAGTATGGGGCTGAAGAATTTAGGGCTACTAGTGAGGATGATGCCGAGAAGGCCGAGTTCTGGTTGGAAAACACAATCCGGGTATTTGATGAGATGTCCTTGACTCTGGAAAAAAGTATTAAATGTGTTGTTTCACTACTTCGAGATGCAGCTTATCAGTGGTTGAAGACTCTGATTTCTGTTGTTCCGAAAGAACGAGTGACATGGGACTTCTTTCAGATTGAATTTCGCAAGAAACATATCAGTGAGAGGTTCATCGATTAGAAATGGAAGAAATTTCTGGACTTGAAACAGGGTTGTATGTCTGTTACTAAATACGAATGAGAGTTCGTGAGACTGAGTCAGTATGCTCGTGAATGTGTATCTACTGAGGCAATAATGTGCAAAAGATTCGAAGATGGTCTTAACGAAGACATTCGTTTACTTGTTGGGATTCTGGAAATAAAAGAGTTTGTGGTACTTGTTGATCGAACGTGTAAAGTCGAAGCCCTCAGGAAAGATAAAAAGAAAGCTGAGTTTAAAGCTAAAGATATGAGAAAGAGATTTTAGAGTAGATTATTTCAGTCTGCATCAAAGAAATTTAGAGATGAACAGAACCGTTCAAGAGCTAATATGGGACAAATGAGTAGAGATCGAGCTAGATCACAAATGAGTTCCAAAACTCCGGCAACTTCAGTAGTAAGTGTTGGAAATGTTCGATCCGAACGACCTGAGTGTAAGCATTGTGGTAAAAGATATCCGGAAAGTTATAGATTGAATGACCGGGCTTGTTTTAGATGTAGATCATTAGATCACTTCATTCGTGATTACCCAGAGTCTGTTGAACTAGAGACTATTCAGAATTCGAGATCAGATAATGCTTCAGTGAGATATAGACCTTCGCAAAATACAAGAAATATCAGTGGTAGTCAGAGAACTACGAGAGATACTGTTGCGAGATCTGAAACTAGAGCGCTTGCCAGAGCGTATGCCATTCAAGCTCGTGATGAAGCTTCATCTCCTGATGTTATAACTGGTACATTTACACTTTATGATACTTCTTTGATTGCATTGATAGACCCTGGTTCTACTCATTCGTTTATATGCATGAATTTGGTATCCAGTGAGACTTTGCTTGTAGAGTCTACTGAGTTTGTTATAAAAGTATCGAACCCCTTAGGTAAAAGTGTCCCGGTTGACAAAATATGCAAAAATTATCCGTTAATGTTTCGAGATATCTATTTCCCTGCTGATCTGATGCTATTACCATTTGATGAGTTTGATATAATTCTGGGTATGGACTGGTTGACATTGCATGATGCTGTTGTGAACTGTAAAAGAAATACTATTGATTTGAGTCGTCAGAATGGTGAAATAGTTCATATTGAGTCGAATGATTTAAATGGATTGTCTGCTGTGACATCTATGTTGAAAGCTCAGAGTTATATGAAAAAGGGTTATGAAGCTTATTTTGCTTATGTGATTGATTGAAAGTGTGCGAAAAGAAAGTTGAATTAGTGCGAGTTGTTTGTGAGTTTTACGATGTATTCCCTGAAGAATTACCAGGATTGCCTCCGATACGTGAAGTTGAATTTGGTATTGATACATTTGCACAGTACGATTCCTATTTCGATAGCACCGTATAGAATGGCACCATGAGTTAAAAGAGTTAAAAGTCACGATTTGCAAGAATTGGTAGCGACAGGATTTGCGGATCCGAGTTTTTCACCGTGGGGTGCTCCTGTTCTATTTGTGAAAAAGAAAGATGGCACGATGAGAATGTGCATTGACTACCGTCAGTTGAATAAAGTGACTATAAAGAATAAATATCTGTTGCCCAAGATTGACGATTTGTTTGATCAGCTAAAAGGAGCTACCGTATTTTCAAATATAGATTTGAGATCGGGTTACTACCAGTTGAGAGTAAAGGATTCAAACATTCTGAAAACTGCTTTCAGAACGAGGTACGGGCATTTTGAGTTTTTAGTTATGCCTTTTGGACTAACGAATGCTCCTGCTATTTTTTATAGATCTAATGAATAGAATTTTCAGATCGTACCTAGATCGATTTGTTGTTGTATTCATTGACGACATTTTGGTTTATTCATGTGATGAAATTGAACATGCTGAACATCTGAGAATCGTGATGCAAACTCTGAGAGAAAAATAATTGTATGCAAAATTTAGCAAATGTGAATTTTGGTTACGAGAAGTCAGTTTTCTGGGACACATTGTATCGGCTTCTGGAATACGAGTTGATCCGAGCAAGATTTCTGCTATTCTGGATTGAAAACCTCCGAAGAATGTATCTGAAGTTCGTAGTTTTCTGAGACTTGCTGGTTATTACCGCAGATTCGTAAAAGGTTTTTTGATGATAGCTACTCCGTTAACTAAACTACTTCAGAAAGATGTGAGATTTGAATGGTCAGATAAATGTCAGAAAAGTTTTGATCAGTTGAAAACTTTGTTAAGTGAAGCTCCAGTGTTAGTACAACCAGAGTCGGGCAAAGAGTTTGTAATATACAGTGATGCTTCGTTGAATGGTCTGGGATGTGTATTGATGCAGGAAGGCAAAGTAATAGCTTATGCCTCGAGACAACTTAAGCCTCATGAAAAGAACTATCCGACACACGATCTTGAGCTAGCCGCGATTGTGTTCGCATTAAAAATTTGGCGACATTATCTGTTCGGCGAGAAATGTCACGTATTTTCGGATCATAAAAGCTTAAAGTATCTGATGACTCAGAAAGATTTGAATCTGCATCAGAGAAGATGGTTAGAACTGTTAAAAGACTACGAACTTGTAATAGATTATCATCCGGGTAAAGCTAATGTAGTTGCCGATGCATTGAGTCGAAAGTCACTGTGTACATTACGTGCTATGAATGCTCAATTAGATCTGTCTGATGATAGCTCAGTGTTAGCTGAATTAAAAGCGAAACTATTGTTTTTACATCAGATATGTGATGCTCAGAAAGTTGATAATGAAATGTTAGTGAAACGAGCTCAGTGTGATTCGAATTCTGATTCTGAGTTTCGAGTTGTTGATGATTACTTGAGATTTCAAGATCGTATCTGTGTTCCGAGAAACCCTGAGTTAATTCAGTTGATTTTGAATAAAGCACATAATAGTCGCCTATCTGTTCATCCGGGTAGTACAAAGATGTACCATGATCTGAAGCAACACTATTGGTGGTGCGGTATGAAACGAGATATCTACGATTTTGTATCGAAATGTTTAGTCATCGTCGCCAAGTAAAAGCGAGAACATCAAGTTTAATGCAGGTTATTCTGACCAATCGATTCCCGAGTGGAAATGGGATAGAGTGACAATGGACTTTGTTACTGGATTGCCTCTGACTCCGAGAAAGAAAGATGCTATTTGGGTCGTAGTTGATCGATTGACGAAATCTGCCCATTTTATTCCAATACGATCTGATTTCTCACTTGAAAAGTTAGCTGAACTTTACATTTCTGAGATTGTGAGATTGCACGGAGTGCTATTGTCTATTGTATCTGAAAGAGATCCGAGGTTTACATCACGATTCTGGAAGAAATTACAAGAAGCTTTAGGCACGAAATTACATTTCAGTACAGCTTTTCATCCGCAAACGGATGGTCAGTCTGAACGAATTATTTAGATTCTTGAGGATATGTTGAGATGCTGCATTCTTGAATTTGACGGTACGTGGGAATAGTACTTATCACTGATTGAATTTGCATATAACAACAGTTTTCAGTCGAGTATCAAAATGGCACCTTATGAAGCTTTGTACGGACGCAAATGTCGTACACCTTTGTATTGGACCGAACTCAGTGAAAATAAGCTACACGGGGTTGATCTGATAAAAGACACTGAACAGAAAGTGAAAGTAATCTGTGATTGTCTAAAAGCAGCATCTGATTGTCAGAAGTCTTATGCGGACTTGAAACGAAAAGATATTGAATTTGAGATCGGTGACAAAGTGTTTTTTAAAGTATCTCCGTGGAAGAAAGTACTCCGATTCGAACGTATAGGCAAGTTGAGTCCAAGGTTCATTGGACCGTATGAGATCATTGAGCGTATTGGACCTGTTGCGTATAGATTGTTGTTGCCAACTGAGCTAGAAAAGATATATAATTTATTTCATGTTTCGATGCTCCGTAAATACCGATCCGATCCCTCACATGTGATTGCTATGTCTGAAATTGAAATCCGATCTGATATGACTTACGAAGAAAAGCCGATCCGTATCTTAGCTCATGAAATGAAAGAATTGAGAAACAAAAGAATTCCATTAGTTAAAGTGTTATGGCTTCGACACGGAACAGAAGAGGCTACGTGAGAGCTTGAAGAGTCAATGAGACAACAATATCCGAATCTGTTTAACGGTAAGATTTTCGGGGACGAAAATCCCTAAGGGGGGAGAATTGTAACAGTCCGGTTTAGACCCTAGTCGGAACAGTGGTTTCAGGACCACAAATCCGAGTTAGAAAATATTTTAATATTATTTTTCGTGCCTTTGATACGTGATTAGTATGTGTGAAAACTTCCATGAGTTAGTTTGCCCGTCTGTGTGGTTAATTGAGCAAATGACTAAATCGGATAAAAGGTAAAAGTAGCCTTCTATTTGATTGAGTGGCTTAATTGGTGTGTCTTCTTTTATATGGGGATTTATGTTGCAAATTGGCCACAAATGAGATAGTGGACGGCATTAAGTATTGATGTGTATATATATATGTTTTTTTTATATATTAAGTTTATAAGATAAAATTTATATTATATATATTATAAGTTATTATAATAAAAACAAAAGGCATTAAATAAAACCATTGTTGTCATCTTTGTGCCGAATATCAAAAATAAAAAGAAAAGAAGAAGAAAGCTAAGTTTCGGCTACTTCTAAGCTAGATTAAGGTATGTTTTGGTTTCGATTTTTGATAATTTCTACATTTTTATAATCGTTGCTTTGTATACTACAAGACCCATGCTTAAATTTTGAGAATTGATGAATATTTTGTAAAGTGCCATTGATGATTTCATAAGATTTGTGAAGTTTTATGATGAAATAAGATGTATTTGTAATTGATTAACATGTTTTGTATTTGAAGTTTTGTTAAATTTGAGTATTTTGGACTCAATTGAGAAAATAGTATTTTGAGGGACTAATTTGTGAAATAAATGAAATGTATGGACTTGTATGAGATACATGAATATTCGGCTAAGCATGGGTGTATTGAAATTTGATGTATTTTGTGATTTTGTGAAATAGAGACTAAATTGTTCAAATGTGAAATGTGAGGGCTAATTTGCAAATTGCCCTAAATATGTGTTCTTTGATTGAAATGAATGAGTTAGTGAATAAAAGAATGAAATTTGAATATGTATAGATCAAGAATCGAAGAAAACAGACTTAGATCGCAGGAAAGCGAAAGTAATCGAGTAGCCGTATCCGTTTCCGTAAAACTAAACTCGAGGTAAGTCACTATACAAATTAATGTATCTGTACTGAATTATGAATGTCCATATGATTATTGATAATGGTAAATGCATATGAGATAATGTATATATGAATTCCGAGATAGAATCGACATAATGTCAATGTCCGAGAAGTCCCATTTGAACCTAAGAATAGATAGGATAGTATATGTCATGACATAGGTGTCTGTTATGTGATATCATGTAAGACCACGTCTGGGACGTTGGCGTTGATTCAAGATTTCGTATAAGACCACGTTTGGGACGTTGGCATCGATAAGAGATTTCGTGTAAGACCACGTCTGAGGCGTTGGCATCGATATGAAATTTACGTGTAAGACCATATCTGAGACATCGGCATCGTATTTGATTCGTGTAAGACCCTGTCTGGGACAGTGGCATCGATATCTGATTAGGTGTAAGACCACGTCTGGGACGTTGGCATTGTACAACCATTCCGAACACTCTAAGTATCCTATTAGATTCCGAACGGTTCAATGGGCAAATTTGAGATACGAATGACCATGTGAATTGTATATCCATTTCAGGTACGTTTGGCATGTACACTAAGTGTGTATGAAAGGTAAGTATCTATATGAACTTACTAAGATGATTATGTATATGAAATGATGAGATTATATGAGAATATATGCTTGAAGGAGCTATATGTATATGTGATAATTGAGTTGAGAAATATGGTGAGTTATGGCTAGGCAAATGAGCCAAAGACTATATGGGATGAATTTGCTATGAGAATCAATAATGTCATTGTACCAATATGGTTATATGCATCTTATGCTAAGTTTATTTGTATATGGCTTACTAAGCTTTTGAAAGCTTATTCTGTGTGTGTCTGCTCTGTTTTATAGATCGTCAAAGCTAGTGAAGGCTCGGGGACCTTCGAGGATCATCATCACACTACCTAAACTCATTTTGGTATCTTTTGAAAATGTATATATTAAGTATGGCATGTATAGGCTAGTTAATTGGTATATGTTTGAAATGTAAATAGCCATGTGATTTGGCTAGTTAATGTTGGTGATATGCATGAGTAAATATAACTTATGTTGCATGTTTGGTATGACAAATTAGCTATTGAAATGGCCAAGGTTATGGTAAACATATGAATGTATTATGAGTATGCATGTTTGATCAAAAGAATGTTTCTATGAAAGGTAAATGTGGTTAAACCATGCTTATGTATATGCATGATCTAGTTGTGCAAATTGGCATGTATGATAATGAGTTTGGATGTGAAGAATTGTTGATCAATTGACATGATTTTGGTTGTTATTTGGGCATAAAATGAATTGGTAATTAGCTTGTAGGGTAATCTCAAATGTAGGTGGCATATTGAACTTGCTGAGGGCCTGTTTTGCTTACACAGTTATGGCACACGGACGTGCCTAATGGCCGTGGGATTAAGCCAGTATCTAGCTAAGTGTGCACGGCCTAGGCACACGAACGTGCCTGGTAGCCATGTGATTAAGTCAGTATATAGCATAAGAGTACACGGCCAGGGTACACGCGCGTGCCTGGTGGCCGTAGGGTTAAGTCAGTATACATGCCCTATTTTGGCACGGTCAGGACACATGGGTGTGTCTAGTAGCCGTGGGAGGCACGGCTTTGATTGCGGGCTTGTGACATGCGATGTTCGAAAAATTTTAAATTTCTGAGAATTTCCGTATGTGTTTGGTTCAGTCCCGACCTTCCTCTAAAGCATGCTTAAGGTCTCGGTGACCTATCTAAGGGACATTATGATTGAGATTGATGACTTGTATTATGAAATGTCTGTAAATATTTCCGATCTGTCCGGAAATGCCTTTAACCCTAATCCGAAGACGGATACGGGTTAGGGGTGTTACACAAACGGAGCCTAAAAAAGGTGTTTCTTCATGGTGTATTCATAAAAGAAAGAGGGAAATAAAAATGGGAGCTTTAATGGCGAGGCACCCTCTTTTTTCTTTTTTCAGAAAGAGAAGTGTGGGAAAGTGGCCTTGGGCGTTTGAAAGGGGGTGTTTTGATGTCTACCAAAGAGAATGAGACCCGGATTGGTGTAATGGGTCAGATCGGGTCGGGTCGGGTCATGATTCAAGATTATGTTATCGAGAATTAAGTAGCCTATCTTATTAAGTAGCCCTAAATATCGCCCCCAAGAAAATAACAAAAAAGGCTATAAATACCTTCCTTTTCTTCCCTCACTTGTCTGTGGCTGTTCCAAATTACAAATTAGGGTTTTCTTCCCTCGCCGCCTCTCTCCATTGTTCCCTTTTTTACAAATAATTTGAGCAAAATTTTATAAGATCAAAAGCGCAGCCCTTTAAGGTCGCCTTCCTTTTCAAATTCAGTGGAAGTGTTTCGAGTCATAGCTGCACAATAATAAATGTTTTAGGGTTTTTCTCTTTAGGGTTTTCCTATCAAGATTCTTCCCTTTTTTTTCCCTCCTGGGTTTTTTTATTCTCGAGGCATTTCTTTCTTTTGGATTTGTTCTTTTTTTTTTCTCAAATTCTGGAATCAGATTTGGGTAGAAAAAAGATCAAATTCCAATCGAGAATTTTAGATGCTCTTAACTATTTCAGGCGGGAGACAATCTTCGATTGATTTGATTTTTTTTTTTTGTGAATTTTTTCTTGAAAAAAATTGTTGGAAAAAAATAGGAATGGCAAGAGTGATGAATCAATTAGATGTGTGAATTGGGATTAAAAAGTTTTTTTTTTTTTTAATTTCCCATTTTGAACTTAATTTTTTGAGGCATTATAATTTGTCTGACTTGCCATTGTTATCTTCATTTCCACATTTTTAAAAAGAACACTTGATTTTAATTTCAAAAAACAAATATTTCGTAATTTTAAAAACCCATTTGATTTTATTTATCTGTATTCAGCTATGCTGCTTAGATTTTTAGGTTGCTGTAATTTTACATGTTTGCTGCAGTTAAAAAGGATTATGAAATAGATACGTTGTGGTATTAATTACCAAAAATTAAATGGGATTTGTTAGTTTGAATAACTATTTTATCTATGGTGATCAAATTGAAAAAAGAATAACTAAAATAGAGTAATTAAAGAAAAGCGAGCTCGACAATAAGACTCGAAATACATGACACTACCTATGTACACAAGAGCACCCTAGAATACTTATGTACTAATTCTTCCACATGCATACATGACACTACCTCAAATACTTGAGATCTTTTTGTTTGATACACACATGATCCCTGATTAAAATTTGAGTCAAATAAGAGCAAATTCAGTGTTGTTTTTATTAGATTAAATTGGTTGGTTGGACTTTATTGTTTGATCAGATTGAGAATTGTCTTGGGTATTGGTTTGAAGATAGCCACTAGATTAATGGACTTATGAATTAGTATAGATCGATTGAATTGGATAATTAAATCGATCTTTTAAATATATATTTTTAAATTTTTAATGATTTATATAATTGAAGTAGACCGATGAATTGGATCGGATAAATTTCAGACTTAAATGCTAAAAAACTCTTGTAAAACAATTAAAATCAATCATGCCCTTATAAAAAAAATGAAAAAAAAGGGCGTAAATGAATGTATGTGATAAATCAAAGGGTTCTGTTGTAGCCCAATTTTACCCGGGGTACACAATCCCACTTAGCCCAAATTAAAAACCCAAACCAGTGGCCCACTAACCCACTACACCCGAAGGGCCCAATAACTCTGGAACCCTAGGGAATAGGGCGC
Source organism: Gossypium sturtianum (assembly GCA_025698515.1). Classification (NCBI taxonomy): domain Eukaryota; kingdom Viridiplantae; phylum Streptophyta; class Magnoliopsida; order Malvales; family Malvaceae; genus Gossypium; species Gossypium sturtianum. Next base: position 152,771,383 of record CM046943.1, read on the forward strand.
GCGAAGCAATGAATGGCACGACCATTCGGCTACCTACGACCCGGCTCGGCGCCCACTTGCCTGCGACCACTGCTGGCCACCGCGCTCCACCGCCCTTGCACAAGACCGCCTCTAACTCGCAAACAATAAACGAAAGAATGAAAAGCGACAAGTTGTAAAAAGGCAAAGGCTATAAAAGCCGATTTATTTCCTAAAAAAAGGGGTTCCTCTTTTTTTTAAAAAAAAAAATCAATACAATGCTAGAGATTTAAACAGAAAACGGCAAATCAGAGACTAACGAGAGGAATCAAAATAAGAAAGCATCGAAAACGCCAAAAAAACACTAAAAAAATCGAATCAGAGACTAAAGGTGATTATTTTTTTGTTTCGAAGCCTTTTCTTTTCATTTGCTTTTGTATACACACATATACTGCTATTATTTTTCTAAAATTTCTGTAATAAAAAATACGTTTTACCTTTTCCGGCCACCGCACGCGGTGGCCGGAGCGATGGCTCTAGCGACGGTGACTCGCCGGAATCCCCTCCTCCTTTTGGACCTGCAGAGAAAAAAAGGGGAGAGGGGTTAGTTTTTTTTTTAAAAGCAAGCAGCAGAAATGAAAAAGAAAAGGAAAAATTTGCATTTATAAGGGGACCAAAACGACGCCGTTTAGGGCCTGTTTCCGTGGCCCCAAAACGACGTCGTTTCACCTAAACCGACCCGAACCCGACTCGCCTACCCGAAGATCCGCGTGTTTTGCCGAAAAAATGGAGTATTTATGTGCGTAGTCCTTCCGCTTCTCTTTTGCTCTACAATCAAGTTTTAATTTCTTTTAAATCTGCCCCTAAAGTTTAGCACCGCATTCAATTCGGTCCCTTTAAAACGCTGCGCTTAAACACTCGGGGAAAATTTGCGCTCCCCGTCCCCTGGATTTCCGTGCGCATTACAATGTGGCCCTTCCCTCTTTTATTTATTTTAAATTCGCCCGAAATTTTGCTTTTAATCTAATTTAGTCTTCCTTTTTATCATTTTCCCTATTTACGTATATATCTACATATTATATTATCACATACTATTATTATTATTATTATATAGTGTTATTATCATTCCATGTACGTATACATTATTATTATTACTATCCTTACTATATTTTTATTATATTACTATTATTACTAGGTCATTATTATTACTATTATTGGTCATCCTATTATATTATTATTAATACTACTATTGCTATATTACCATATTTTTATACACATATATTATTATTATTACTATTGTTATCATTACTACTACCATTATTACTATGACAGTATTATTATTATTTCCATGCACATACATACTATATTATTATTTTATTATTGCTACTATTATTATTTTATTTTCATTATTATTATTATTATTACTTATATGTATATTACTATTACTATATTTCTACTATTACTATTATATTAAACTATATACTTGCTTATTCTTTTGCATGTGTTATACTATTTACTTATTAATCACTATTACTATTATCAATATTATTATCTCATTTTTTACGACGTATGTTACTATACTAATGTTACTATATTATTACATTATTACTTGATATCATATTATTATTTTACGTACATATATTATTGACTACATCTATGCACATATATATTATATTTATCACTATGTTATTACTATTATTATATTTTGCTTTCATATGTATATATTTTTATTTATTTTATATATTACTATCATTATTATTATTATTTTTATCATACATATCACCATTTTCACGATGCTTTTCTCGTCGCCATTACTCATATTCTCATCGACATTTCATCGTTCTTCGACCTCTCGATTTTATAACGACCGATATTTCCGTGTTAGCAATTCGGGAAAATCGAGCCCTAACTTATTGGGTTCCGATTTTTCTCGCTTAAGCTAAACAACGGAAGATCCCTTTAAAATCACAAATTCGATTTTAAATCGACATTCCGTATTAGCAATTCGAGTGAATCAAGCCCTAACTTCTACTGGGTTCGGTTTTCTCTCGTTTAAAGCTAAACAACGGGATGTCCCTTTTGAAACCGCAATTTAAATTTTTAAACAAAACACTTAATCTCGGATATTCGAAATGTCGCGCCTAACTCACTTTGGACTCGACATCTAGATATTTCGGATAAGTTTCTTCTAAAATGGAGGCAATATTCCTAATTTGGACCTTCGAGAAAACGAGCCCTAACTTCACTGGGTTACGATTTCTCGTTTGACAAATGACGGAGATCCTCTCCAAAAATAAAACCAAGTTTTAAAAAGCGAGCTTCGTTTCAAGAGTCTAAAGTGTCGCGACTTAACTTACTGGACATGATACTTTATCTCTTTGAAAATAAGAGAGCCTTAACGTCTCTTCCAATTCCACCAAGTTTTGGAAATAAAAAGTATCCATTTGCAAACCATTTCAAAGTTTTCAACATTAGGACATCAATCAATCAGTTTGGTACCAATTTGGCGTGACGAGGGTGCTAATCCTTCCTCGCACGCGAACCGACTCGAGCCCATTTTCTCAAAATTCGCAGACCAAAAACATTGTTTTAGTAAATTGAAATATCTATTAAAACAAATGTGATCCGATCTCACCCAAATAAAGATCGGTGGCGACTCCCTTCTTTTTCATTTTCAAAAATCGAGTCGACCGCGTCGTTTACCTGTTTTATCAAAAAAATGGTTACGACAGGTTCAATTACATGTTGTTTTATTAGAGATATAATTGAATATTTTAAGTTATTTTACCGAGACTTCTTTTGGAATATTCAAATTTTAAAAAAAATATATAAATATTAGTATAATTACAATTACTATTATAATTACTCGTACAAATAATATGATATTAGTAATTAGAATTAAAATCAATTGTTTTAAAAAACACAAACAATTTGATAATCAAAATAAAATTCAGGTCAACATTAAAATAAATTAAAATAAAGTTTATACATAATAAAATTTCAATATCAATTTGATGTCCAAAATAATATCTGACTATATTTTATTTGGATTTAATTTTCATTATCATACTTTTAAAATGGCACATTTACTCGTGAGCCTAAATTTAATGAGAGAAACATGGCATTATGATGCGTCGTTGAATGCACCAAAATATATCCTACTCCCTGCAAAATAATGAAAATAACAGTAAAGGGCAAGTAGGGTCGAATCATGAGGATCGGATTATACAAATGTCATTTCTCGAGATCCGGCGAGAATCGTGCCCAAGAAAACTGTGTTCTGAAAAATAAATAAAAAAACAGAATTAATAATTTTCGATCTGGAAAAATAATAATAAAAAAACAGAATTTAAGGCAATTGAAATTATGAGAATAAATTACGAGAATTAAAATGAGGAAAATAAAAAGAAAGGGTTAGAGAAAAGTTTCTTATGTGGAGATATTCCGACCTCCCGTTGTCTCGTTCCTCCTTGGGCTCCGTCTTGGCTTTTGGATGACCCTTCTCGCCCAAGTAAGCCGATTATAGTGGAAGAGGACGCCTACGACCACCAACTCCAAGAGTTTAAACTTACGGATTTAGGGAGCCTGACTCTAGCTTGCGATTGCTTTTGTGGAGTCATTTACGCTAGATCAACGTTTCTCAATGGCGAATCCCACGCCATTTTGCCTCTTGGGCTCGCTAACCTCTGACGCAGTAAGCTCACGAACCGACGGTGCAATCCTCCCAAAACACACAAAGCGGCCGCCTTTGCATACGTTGAAAGGGTTACTTTTAAAGGGACCTGGACGGAAGCGTCAGCCCCATAATGCGGAGAAACGATGAATACTTGGGTGAGAAAGTTAAGTGCGGGTTCTAAGCCTCAAGAACCTTTTTTTGGGGAATTCGACAACCTTCGGCTAGATGGAATTTAATGGCTCATATTTGTGGTGGAAAAGTAAATAAAATATAAAAATATGGAAAAGAGAGTTTTTATTGAAAGGAAAATAAAGGAAGCACAAAAACTTATGGGGGAGGAGTGTACAGAAAAAGATGAACAACCAAAATGAGTCACTCCATCCCCTATTTATAGTGCTTAAGGTAGATGGACTAGTCCTACTCAAACTCCCAAAGATAATTACAATTTAATTAAAGATAAATAGAGATAAATAAAGAAATTAAATAATCCTAGATAATTATCCTAATATTAATTATCCTAATATAATTAAAATAGAATTTGATAAAGCAAAGTCTCTTCTTTTTGCATTTCAATCCCTCTGCCCTCCATGTTTGCACTTTTGGCACCATCGTTTCCCTTTGTTGCACATTGGTCCATTTTTATCTTTAATTTCACGATTTTGGCCCTTAATTTTGCATTGGTCTCCAATTTAGTCCCTATGAGATAAAAGTCCATAAATAGCCCAAATTAGTAGAATCACATTCAAAATTAATATACAATTAGCACATAAAAACATGTCATTCTAGAGTGTTATCAAATCCCCCCTACTTAGCCCATGCTTGCCCTCAAGTATGGTTCCTATCCACTGTGAAAACTAGATCCTGAAAGAAATTCTACTCCAAAGTTTTATAAAGATTAGTCAAAAATGCATATGAAAAATAAAGAGAACTTCTACGCTTGCTTTAAGTAAAATAGAAAAAGTATTCTAATTAACACACACAAAAATTAAAATCGTCTTGAATTATTTCATGACAATTAGGTGATTTACCAAACTTACCGAGACACTCTACTTATTCCCACTTTTAGTCCTTAGCTGAAATTTTATTAGTACTTTTTTTCTTCTTTTTTTTTGGAAAAGAGATTATTTATTTTCTTAGGAATATATCGAACCTTTTTACGCGAAGAGAAATGACAACCCAAGCACCCCACCCCGGTTACTCAGCTCAACATACTCCTAAAATTATTTATTTTCGGTTAGCGGAGTTTTACTCGTCACGTCACACAACCTTTTGACGCGAAGTAGAATGACAACCCAAGCACCCTACCCCGGTTACTCAATCAGTCACGTTCTGAGTCATACTCATAACCTTGGCTAGCGGAGTTTTACCTATCACGCCACACACAACCTTTGACGGAAGTAGAATGACAACCAAGCACCCTACCCGGTTACTCAGTCAGTCACGTTCTAAGCTGTACTCATAACCTTGGAAATATTTATTAATCACAATTTTCGCGGAATATAAACTTCAAGAGGACCTAAGAGAAATAATCAAGTGTCAAAAATAAGTTTTAGTAACCACCTAATGGTTATGAACATAACTTAAGCATGCAAACGTATTAAGTGTCCACTTGATATTAAACTTGATCAAATTTACGAAAAGCAAGATAGATTTAACTTATTAATCATAAATATTATTGGCCTAATAAGAATAAAACAATAGAGATAAAATCAAACAGACAGAATCAGAATTAACTCAGTGGCCAAGAATCATGCATGTGGGTCAAACAGTGGCAAGTCGTGGGCAAATTCTTGGGCATGATTAACGACAGAATGTTTTTTTTTTTAAAATATGGACAACCTAAAAGAGCCTCAAGCAGCAAACACAAATCTCAGCAGAATATGAAGAGTACCTCCCCCCTACTTAAAACACATTGTCCTCAATGTGGGCGCAACAGAAATAAATAGGAAGAAAAGTTTAGAAAAACTCCCCGCTAGGCTACTGAGCTACTATCGATTGCGGAGGAGAGCGATGAGTTCGGTGAGCTGCTCGCTAACAGTGTCGAGTCGAGCCTCAATGCGCTCTAAACGTTGTTCAACAGTCGATGGTGGTTGGGCTAAAGCAGTTACTGGTGCGTCAGGTTGATGTCGTTACTGAAAGACGCATTCGGATGGTGTAGAACGAACACCCGGGGGAACAAAGTGGAAGGAGGACGGAGTGCCAAGTAGTAGTCCCATGGAGTCGAGGCAACGAGCATCTAAAGGATCGGCCTGACAAGCAACATGTAAATCTGAAATATGAACGTTAGAACTATACAAAGAAAACAACAGTTGTGTAATAATAGAACCTAAAATGAGAGGTCGTTTAGCTTTGATAACATGCTCGAATTGAAGTGCAAACCAATAGCCCAAATTAACCGGACGACCGGTATACATACACCATAAAAAGAAGAGCTCCGTCTTTGAGACGTTTGCCGGAGCGTCTCGACGGCCTGAAAAATTATAAGCTAAATAACGATGTATGTAACATAAGGCAGGGTCACGAAACCATAAATCCTTTGATATTTTTGGGCTATATATAGTCTCGACATTATTAGTTAACAAAGAAAAAGCCTCAATAGCTTTGAAAGCGATAGGAAATGTACACAAACTGCTCGAAAATCCCGAGACATAGCATACTCTTGATTACAAAAGATAAAGCAATATTAAAATCAATAAGAGATAAACTATGCATCGTACCTAACGGTAAATTTGACAACACTGGTGTGTCAATCAAAACAGATTGTGCCGATTAAATTGAAAGGTAGAGTAGAATTCAAAAACAAGTTCATAATAGCGAGAATAAGGGACATCAAAATTTCCAACTCAGCCAATATTCTTGAAATAATCGTTAACAGCAGTTTCAATATTCAAGGCAGCCAAAACAGGAGTCGACAGACACTTACAAGGCACAATCACTTTATGGCGGAGGAAATCATACTTGTTCCGAGCATAGAGGATGTGAAAGAAAGGTTACCGTACAAATAGCCCTCCGGGGGTAAAACGTTGACGCGAGAACGATAGGTTCGGCCTCGAGAAGGTATCGCGTGGTGCTCGTCAGTCGGACTTGAAGAGTCGGCTGCATTGCTAGAGGAAGAAGCCGAGGCTGCCATTGGTGTGGGTTCGGGTCGACGTCGTGGTCGTTGGGGATGCGGCCAGATCAGTTGGTGGTGCGGCGTCCATGTCGCATTCGGGTAAGGGTGGTGACGGCGGGGTTTCGATGGCTTGGGGTTCGGCCATGAAAGACGAGGAGGGGGAGGAAGGAGAGGAAAAAAGAAAAGAGGTTGGGGCGTCGACCGGCGGTGGGGATGAGGATGAGGAAGTGGCGTCGGTGAGATCGATGGCTTGGGGCGCGGATAGGCGACGACGGCGCGAGTTGGCGGTGAACGTGGGTTTGGCGGCGACGCGACTCCGGGTGCGGACCATCGTGGTCGGTCGGCGGCGAGGCTTGGCAGGTGAACGTCGGGTGGGAGGGGGTAGTTACTTGCGGCGGTTATGGAAATGGGGAAGAAAGGAAATGGAAAAAAAGTTTAGGTTTTGGGGTTTTAATTGGGTGATAGGGGTGTGTGGTGCAGGGTTGGGGTTCTGTTGGAATAAGCTGTTCTTTGGCTGCGAGGATATGGAATTTCAGACGGGAATAAAACCGGAATAGAAGCCATTTGGTACCTTGGATAGGGTTGTTTGGTACCTTGGATAGAAATTTTGTTTGGCTCTGTTTTGTCCCCTTTCTTTCTTTGAATCTTTGCTCAGTTCGACTGATAAAAGAAGAGAATTTTTATTAATATTAAAATAAATGAACCATAAATTTAAAAATAAAAGAAAAGGAAACAATAAATAATGAATAGAGACAAGAACGAAAAAAATAAAAGAAAAATAAATATTGGAAGTTCCAAATAAATTTTTTCAATTGAGTGAGCCTGAAAATTTTCATAAAATGGTTTCAGTCGCTGGCCATTGACTATGAATCGCCTTCCTGACTCTTCACTTTCTACTTCAACGGCACCATGAGAGAACACTTCAGTAACAACGAAAGGTCCTTGCCATTGTGATCGAAGCTTACTTGGAAACAATTTCAACACAGAGTTATAAAGTAAAACCCGTTGTCCTACTGAGAAACGCTTTTGAGCTATTTTCCTATCATGAAACAATTTGGTCTTGTCTCTATAAATACAAGCGTTCTCATAAGCATCGTTACGGATTTCCTCCAATTCTTGGATATCTAATTTCCTCGCCTCTCCAGCATGGTCTAGCTCCATATTACACTGTCGAACCGCCCAATAGGCTTTATGCTCCAACTCCACTGGAAGATGGCAAGCTTTGCCAAAAACGAGCCTGTATGGGGTCATTCCAATTGGTCCTTTATATGCCGTTCGATAAGCCCACAGTGCGTCATTAAGCCGAAGACTCCAATCTTTTCGGTTGGGCCGAACTGTCTTCTCCAAAATAGCTTTTATCTCCCTATTTGAGATTTCGGCTTGTCCATTCGTTTGGGGATGGTATGTCGTAGCTATATGGTGATGGACTCCATATTTCGCCAACAGTGCCTCCATGATTTTATTGCAAAAGTGGGTGCCACGATCACTAATTAGGGCTCGAGGTGTGCCAAACCTGGAAAAAATAGTTCGTTTTAGAAATTTCACAACGGTCTTGGCATTATCATTGCGAGTAGGCTTTGCTTCAATCCATTTAGAAACATAGTCTACCGCGAGAATTATATACATATTGCTAAATAAAGAAATAAATGGGCCCATGAAGTCGATGCCCCAAACATCAAAGATTTCGCATACATGAATCGGGGATAAAGGCATCCGATTTCGTTTAGTGATGTTACTCATGACGTTGGCATCTTTCGCAAGACTTACGAAGTTATACGCATCTCGAAAAATTGTGGGCCAATATAGCCCACATTCGAGCACCTTATGAGCGGTCCTCTTAGGGCCAAAATGTCCTCCGCAAGCTTCAGCATAACAAAAATTAAGGATAGAGATTACCTCATTTTCTGGGACACATCGTCGAATCATCTGGTCCGAACAGTGCTTCCACAAGTATGGGTCGTCCCAAATGTAGTATCGAGCTTCTCGTCTAAGCTTATCTTTCATGGAACGTGTTAACTCAGTGGGTAACGAGCCTGTGGCTAGAAAATTTACCATATCTGCATACCATGGGAGATGTGCTTCCGTTGAGAATAGACTTTCATCAGGGAATTCTTCCTTGATAGGGACGTCGTCAAAAGGCACTTTAATTCTGCTCAAGTGGTCAGCCACTAAATTCTCGTATCCCCTTTTGTCTCAAATTTCGACGTCAAACTCTTGGAGCAGCAAAATCCACCTAATGAGCCTTGGTTTTGCATCCTTCTTTGCGATCAAATACTTGAGTGCTGCATGATCAGAAAAAATAATTACTTTAGATCCCAATAAATAAGGTCGAAACTTATCTAAAGCAAATACTACGGCCAAAAGTTCTTTTTCGGTAGTGGTGTAGTTACTTTGTGCCGCATCCAAGGTTTTCGAGGCATAGCAAATGACATGGGGTTCCTTATCTATCCTTTGTCCTAACACAGCTCTTACACTACGTTCACTTGCGTCGCACATAATTTCAAATGGATACTTCCAATTCGGCGGCTGCACTATAGGAGCAGAGACCAACTCCTGCTTAAGTGTATCAAAAGCCTCCTTACATCAAGCTAAACTCGAATCGCTTATTTTTCTCGCAACAACTCACAAAGTGGTTCTGCTATTTTCGAAAAAAAATTATAGAGCGCCTGTAGAACCCTGCATGGCCAAGAAAAGAACGAATTTCCCTTACAGTAGAGGGATAAGGTAAAGAACTTATAACGTCAATTTTGGCCTTATCGACCTCAATTCCCCTAGAAGAAACTATGTGCCCTAGAATTAAACCCTTGTCTACCATAAAATGACACTTTTCATAATTTAAGACAAGATTGAATTCTATACACTTGCTCAAAATTATCGTTAAGTTTTTAAGGCATTCATCAAAACAATTCCCATAAACAGTAAAATCATCCATAAAAACTTGATAATCTTTTCCACATATTCGTAAAATATACTCATCATGCATCTACGAAAAGTAGCCGGTGCATTGCAAAGACCAAACGGCATCCTCCTATACGCAAATGTACCAAAAGGGCACGTAAAAGTGGTCTTCTCTTGGTCCTCTGGTGCGACTGGTATCTGAAAGAAACCTGAATATCCATCAAGACAGTAAAAATGAGTTTTTCCAGCTAACCTTTCAAGCATTTGGTCAATAAAGGGAAGGGGAAAATGATCTTTTTTAGTGTAGGAGTTCAACTTCCTGTAATCTATGCAGACACGCCACCCATTTTGCACTCGGGTTGGCACCAAATCACCTTCGGCATTTTTCTTTACTGTCACACCCGTTTTCTTGGGCACGACTTGCACCGGACTTACCCATCTGCTATCCGAAATGGGGTAAATTACATCAGCATCCAAAAGCTTGATTATTTATTTTTTTACTACCTCCATCATATTCAGATTTAGCCGTCTTTGCGCTTCTCGCCTCGGTTTCATGCCCTCATCCACGTAGATCCTGTGTGTGCATGTCAACGGGCTTATTCCCTTTAAATCTGCAATGCTCCAGCCAATTGCCTCCTTATGACTTTTCAATACACGAACTAAACTTTTCTCTTCATGGGAAGAGAGTCGATTGGAGACTATGACTGGTAGGGTATCACTGTCACCTAAAAACGCATACTTGGATGTTCAGTAGCGGTTTCAATTCCACTCGTGCTCGCATAACAGAGGGCAAAAGCTTAGTACCTGGGGATAACAACTCATTAACGGATTCAAATTTATCAAAATCAAATTTAAAATCATAAATGGATTCAAAATTTTCTTCCACTAATGAGTCGATTATATCGACACAATTCACGCTCAAAATTTCACTGGGGTGGCTAATGGCATCGTAGACGTTAAATTTCATGATCTCCCCATCAAACTCCATCGTGAGAGTTCCACTTCGAACGTTAATTTTAGTACTAGATGTACTAAGGAATGGTCGTCCCAACAAGAGATCTGAAGATCCTGGAGCACTGTCCTCCTCCATTTTTATCACGTAGAAATCTGCAGGAAAGATAAGTTCGTTAACTTTTACCAACACGTCCTCGAGGACTCCTTCGGGATGCACAACGGACCTATCTGCCAACTGAATAATAACACCTGTTTTTGTCAAAAAACCTGCGTTAAGTGATTCATAAATAGAATAGGGCATTACATTTATGGAGGCTTCTAGATCACACATAGCCTTTTTAATTCCCAAATGTCCTATTTTGCATGGTATCACAAACATACCCCTATCCTTACATTTTACCGGCATTTTCCATTGTAACACTGCAGACACATTTTCACCAACATTCACCCTTTCATTACCTGTTAACTTTCGTTTGTTGGTGCAAAGTTCTTTAAGAAATTTAGCGTACCTGGGTATTTGCTTGATGGCGTCCAACAGTGGAATGTTAATTTCGACGTTCCTAAATGTTTCGAGGATCTCCTTATCCTCCTTACCTTTTCGACATTTGTTGAAACGTTCTGGAAAGGGAGGTTGAATTTTAGGCAATGGAGGCCTTGGTCGAACCTGTTCGTCTTTCTCAGATTTTTCCTGGGTGATTTCTTGGGCACGATTCCTGTCGGGAATCGATTCCAGAACTTTTCCACTTCGCAGTGTTACTGAATTTGCGTTTTGCCTTAGATTTGGCTCTGTTTGGGACGGCAGCTTCCCTTGAGAACTTATTCTCTCTATTGACGTGGTCAATTCCCTTATGGACGCCTCGGTTTTCGTTAAAACTCAAGAACGTTAGTCGCTAATTTATTGACAAGAGCCTACAGGTTGTTACACAGGTTTTGTGGTCATTGTAGAGTCGATTTTGGTATGGGTGATTGTACCGTGGATTAGCCCTATAACTCAGATTAAGATGATCCCTCCACCCCGGGTTGTAGGTATTAGCGTAAGGATCATAACGCCTTTGTGGTGGGCTGGGAAAATTCCCACGGCATCCAAATGAGCCATCGTGTCGTCATTCAAACCTGGGACATACATCGGTTGTGTGCTCAGTGTAGCACATATTCCACATAGCCGAACCGGTTTAGCTTTTTCTCGCAACAAGAGAACTCACAATATTAGTAAGTCTATCAAGCCTATCCTTTAAGGAAGAGTTACTTAGCATTTGGTGAACCCTTCCGGGAGGTTCGGGATTGGCTCGGGAATCGCGAGAATTTGCATGACCATTGTAGAGATTAAGTCCCTTGCTTGTTGGGGGTCATGTTGACCAACGCTCCTCCACTAGCAGCGTCTACCATATTCATCTCCATTGGTTTCAAACCTTTATAAAAGTACTGGAGGAGAGATTGCTCTGTTATACCGTGTTGCGGGCAGCTTGCACACAACTTCTTAAACTGCTCCCAATAATCATAAAGAGTTTCTGCTTCTTTCTGCCTGATCCCCACGATCTCCCTTCTTAGCTCAGCTGCTCTAGATGCTGGGAAAAACCTGTTAAGAAACAAACGAGATAAATCAGCCCAAGTAGTTATAGATCCATGAGGTAAATAAAATAACCATTCCCTAGCTGAATCTGCTAGGGAAAAAGGGAAAGCGCGCAATTTAATCTGATCCTCAGTTACGCCTTGAGGTTTCATACTCAGACAAACCATATGAAACTCCTTTAAGTGTTTATGGGGGTTTTCATTCTGTAACCCTCGGAATGTTGGCAGCAACTGAATCAACCCTGATTTCAGCTCAAAGTCGGTATCCATGGTAGGATATGCGATGCATAGTGGCGGTTGTTCCGTCGGAGCTTTGGCTAGTTGCCGAATCGTTTGAGCCATTGGTTCCTGTGCCAAATTAGGGTTTTCATCAACCCTAGCGTTGAACACTTCTTCAAATGGATCGACTTCTTCTGCTTTACTTTCAAGCGTTTGAGTAGGGTTTTCGTTAACCCTAGACTCCGCTTCGTCGTCGGTCCTAATTTCTGGTGGTGGATTGCTTCGAGTCACTACCACCGCTGACTACTTTTTCCTCAACTTAGTTTCTTTTCGATTAGCTTTCGCAGTCTTTTCGATCTCGAATCAAACGCAAGAATGCCCGGAGCGAGATCTGGTCATAGAAAACAAAAAAACAGATTAGTACGTTACGGTCCTCAAAGAACGGCGCCAAAATTTGATGCGTCGTTGAATGCACCAAAATATATCCTACTCCCTGCAAAATAATGAAAATAACAGTAAAGGGCAAGTAGGGTCGAATCCGCAGGGATCGGATTATACAAATGTCTTTCTCGAGATCCTCGGCGAATTGTGCCCAAGAAAACTGCGTTCTGAAAAATAAATAAAAAAAAGAATTAATAATTTTCGATCTGGAAAAATAATAATAAAAACAGAATTTAAGACGAATTGAAATCACGAGAATAAATTACGAGAATTAAAATGAGGAAAATAAAAAGAAAGGGGTTAGAGAAAAGTTTCTTATGTGGAGATATTCCAGCCTCCGGTTGTCTCATTCCTCCTCCTTGGGCTCCGTCTTGGCTTTTGGATGACCCTTCTCCGCCCAAGTAAGCCAGTTATAGTGGAAGAGGACGCCTACGACCACCAACTCCAAGAGTTTAAACTTACGGATTTAGGGAGCCTGACTCTAGCTTGCGATTGCTTTTGTGGAGTCATTTACGCTAGATCAACGTTTCTCAATGGCGAATCCCACGCCATTTTGTCTCTTGGGCTCGCTAACCTCTGACGCAGTAAGCTCACGAACCGACTGTGCAATCCTCCCAAAACACACAAAGCGGCCGCCTTTGCATACGTTGAAAGGGTTACTTTTAAAGGGACCTGGACGGAAGCGTCAGCCCCGTAATGCGGAGAAACGATGAATACTTGGGTGAGAAAGTTAAGTGCGGGTTCTAAGCCTCAAGAACCTTTTTTGGGGGAATTCGACAACCTTCGGCTAGATGGAATTTAGTGGCTCATATTTGTGGTGGAAAAGTAAATAAAATATAAAAATATGGAAAAGAGAGTTTTTATTGAAAGGAAAATAAAGGAAGCACAAAAACTTACGGGGAGGAGTGTCAGAGAAAAGATGAACAACCAAAATGAGTCACTCCATCCCCTATTTATAGTGCTTAAGGTAGATGGACTAGTCCTACTCAAACTCCCAAAGATAATTACAATTTAATTAAAGATAAATAGAGATAAATAAAGAAATTAAATAATCCTAGATAATTATCCTAATATTAATTATCCTAATATAATTAAAATAGAATTTGATAAAGCAAAGTCTCTTCTTTTTGCATTTCAATCCCTCTGCCCTCCATGTTTGCACTTTTGGCACCATTGTTTCCCTTTGTTGCACATTGGTCCATTTTTATCTTTAATTTCACGATTTTGGCCCTTAATTTTGCATTGGTCTCCAATTTAGTCCCTATGAGATAAAAGTCCATAAATAGCCCAAATTAGTAGAATCACATTCAAAATTAATATACAATTAGCACATAAAAACATGTCATTCTAGAGTGTTATCACATTAAATCTACACCATATCTCATTAGAAAAAATGTTAATTTTTCATTTCTAGCGATAATTTTTTACTGTTTGAATTCTACATTTTTTTTTTGCATTAGTGTCTAATTTTTTTTTCTAAGTTAGATCTTAAACTTGACAATTATTCTCACATAAAGGCTTAAACTTTTCTTTTGTTCAAGTTAGGGCTTAAACTTAGCAATTATTGCCACATTGAGATTTTAACTTTTTTCGTCCAATTTAGTCTCAAATGTTTTCATTGAAAACCTTAAAGTTCAAGCCCAAACGTGAGAGCAATTGTCAAATTCAGGCTCAAAATGAAAATAACTATCAAGTTTAGGGCACCAATATGAGAATTGTAACACCTTTATACCCGACCCAATTGTCGGGTCAAGATATAGAAATGCTACATATTTGTTGCCAAAGCAACCATAATCATATTCTAATAAGCTTGACTTTTTACCGAGAATATTTTAAAATCTTGATTTTGACTAAAATCTATTAAAATTATTAACTAAAATTTGTTTCGACAACTAAGTATAGAACACGATAAAAGTATCCGCCCTATAAGTATCGATACATTTACTTAAGTAATTTGAGTTTCGAAGTTCAGAATAAGAAATTTCAAGTTTTTGGGACAAATTACATGTTTATGCCATTATAGTTATTCCAAAATAACCCAATATGTTCAAATATAAAATATATTATCAAATATCGTTATCCAACAACTCTTTTCTTGAACACATGATATTTTCTTAACGAATCTTATGAACATGCCATTCGTACCAAAGCTTATATAATTATTGAAAACTTACGAATAAATCAATTAAAGGAACTGAACTTATAAAAGTTTGATAACCGTATTTTAATAATTTTTTTTACTTGAATTTATATTTTATTTATATTTCTCATGCTTGTTCGTATATTAAATTTTCATATTGTATTTCTATTCCATTAACCCAAATTTCTATTAAATAATTTTAAACCAAATCATTTATTAGTTTAATATTAAAGACATTTAATTATAAATTATTAAAAATATGTGAATTTAAAAATTCATTTAATAAAAAATTAATTTTAAAAAATTAAAATCATATTGTAATGGTAAATATATGTGTTTTGAATAATTAAAAATATATTTATTATAATAAAAAGTTTATATATTATTATATAAAAATAAATCTTATATAATAACATAATTATTAATGCCATTTCTTCCTATAATTACTATATAAATTTGGTGCAATACTATAATATAATTAACTTTTATGGTTAAAAAAAAAAAAAAAAACAGGTTAAAATGATAAAAGGCTAATCCACCGCATCTTCTTTTTCTTTACTGGAGCTCCATGCTTCAGTCCAAAACGAAGTGCCCAGCAGGCAATGAAATCTCTGTCACTGGCAAAAGTTAATGTCATCCAAACGGATGACTGAGGTGCGTTGCACCATTTTCAAGAACAAGCGTGCTTCACTGGAAGCAAACGGGCATCCAAACGAAGCACGTGGAAGCATTAAATGGGACTGGCTAGTGGTCAGTCAAGTGATTTATACCAGTCCTTTCAGTTCGCTATATCTCTTTAATCACCAAACCCTTTAAAAAGCCTAAAAAGCCACCCGCTAAACCACCATCTCCAACCATGTCTCATAACGACCCTTTTCTCTTCCCTAAAGTACAATCCTCTGTTCTCTCTGACCCTTACTCTCTTCTTCTCCCGAAACCTCCTCTCATCCCGTCTCCCTACTAACTCTTTCTTCCAAAACTTCACTCTCAAAAATGGCGACCAGCCTGAATACATCCACCCTTATCTCATCAAATCAGCCTGCTCTTCCATTTCTATTTCTTACCCATCCTTCTTTCACAATCCTCCTTCCATTTACCAAAAGTTCGTCCGTGATTTAACCATCTTTGCTACCGATAAAACCACCTCAGCTTCGGATAAAAGCCATGTTATCACTTCTTACAGTGATCTCAGTCTTACTTTAGATATCCATTCCTCCAACCTCCGTTTCTTTCTTGTTCGAGGTAGTCCGTTTTTAATCTGTTCTGTAACCCGCAAGACACGGATATCAATCTCCACTGTTCATGCAATTCTCTCGTTTTCTTCCAATAGTTCACTCACCAAGCATACCATTAAGCTGAACAATGGCCAAACTTGGATTATATATGCATCGTCATCCGTCAGTTTGAAATGTCGAGTAGTTGTATGTGAACTCCATGGTTTACAACTTGGAAGAATCCAAGAGTCTCAGCAGCTCTAACAATTTGGTTGGCCACTTCGTCATGCTCGGGGCCATCGAGCTTCGACAAATCGATCGGTGGTATCTCACATTTACTTGCATTTTTCTTATTAATTTGCTCGGCAGGTGGTTGAATGTAAGGCCGAGGCACCTTTGATATGCCAGAGTCCACTATTCCTTTGACGCCATTTCCATCTCGGACGACAAAGTTAAAAAGAGAGCTCTCATCATCCAAACTTGGAGCCATTTGGGTGTGAAATGTGAGTAATGCTTTTGTGGTATTTCTTTTGTATGTGCAGAGGATTTGATTGAAATGGAATTGTGTGATGGCATCAACCAAAGGCAACGGGGTCTATTTATAGTGCATGGATGGAAGATTATAAGTTATAAAATCTTATTTTTTTTCTGTTGACATTTGTGATACAAATGGCTTGAAAATTTCAGCAAGAGAAAGTATGACCATTTTTAGCTTTGAATAAATTTAGCAATTTATGAATTCAAGAGAAGTTGGCCTATTTGAAGATGACAGCAGCCTCTATAACTCAAGACCTCTCCAAAGGCTATAAAATTACATCCTTTTAACACTTTCTTCATAAAAAGAGTTTCATAAATATATATTGGTTGAATTGAAACTATAAAAAATATTTCTAAAATTTCAAGTCAAGAATGATATA
Organism: Gossypium sturtianum; assembly: GCA_025698515.1. Classification (NCBI taxonomy): domain Eukaryota; kingdom Viridiplantae; phylum Streptophyta; class Magnoliopsida; order Malvales; family Malvaceae; genus Gossypium; species Gossypium sturtianum. The sequence goes on from CM046943.1 coordinate 152,788,481, forward strand.
ACAAGATATCAAAGACTAATCTACAATAAAGAGCATTTTCATAACCTTTAACGTTAATTCAAAACTCTGTTTATATAGTCTGACATTCTTTATATTTCTAGAGTACTTTCAAACCTCTAAGATTTTGTGGATTAATTCAAACTACATATTTATATTTATAAAAGTTTTCACATGAACCAATTATTGAAGAGATATAAAGCAATTGTTTAATGGGTTTTTTTTTTAAGTTTAAAAAATATAATTTTATAACCTTTGGAGCGGTCGTCTTCAACAATAGCGGCGTCTATCACCGTCAAAGAAGCCTCTATCTGTAATTCCAATAAAGAATGGATTATATCATTATTCTTCAAATAATAATCGGTTTTTTTCGTTAATTTCCATTGTGACAATTTTGCTTAACTTTTATCATCAGAATTGGAAATTGTAGCAGCTTTCATGAATTTATAGACTGCTAAATTTCTTCAATGGTAAAATAATTGTTTAAGTAATTTTTTTGAGAGTATTGTCAAATGGTCAGAGGAAATTCCAGTTCATAATAGGGTTGCCTGGATATCTTGCTATGGAGTACCGCTACAATCATGGAATGTTCAAACCTTTATCAACATTGCCGAGAGGTATGGTGAATTCGTAGGAGTTGGTTCTGCTACTCGGCATTTCAACTCTTTTGTAAGGGAAAATGTTCAAATTATTACGGATGGATCATCAAAAATTGATGAGATTATTCGCCTTAAGAGTGGAAATGCTTTTCATGATAAAGGTGAAACGATCTGCATGGGTGACGACTCAAACTCAGATGATTTCTTATCGACCAAGTCAGATAGCTCGGATGGGGATTGTTTGGAGAAGAGGGGAGTTGAACAGCCGAGATTGGAAAATGCTCCGATTGAGAATGGAGATAGGCTATGACATTTGCATGGGGAGTATCAAGTGAAGAGACGGGATTGATTGGAAATATGGGCTTGGCTCTTGAAAGTGTAAAAAAATTTAATGAGGGTGTCACATCCTAAATTTTTATTGTAAACTTTGCATGGTTGTAAAAAAATTGAATTACTTTTGCGATTTGAGTTTGATTTTTTATTTTCAGTATTTTTGGCCAAAAATACTAGTGTGTCGTCCATATGCTTCTAAACTCTAGTATATAGCATATTTTTATTTGTTATTCAGCCTCTTTTGCTCTCTTTTTGCTCCCTTGTTGTCGCTCATTATTCCCTCTCAAACCCTGATCCTTTCCCTTCTGTTCTTGTGTCGTCCCTTCTGTTCTTCTCTTCTTTCTCCATTTTTCTTTTCTTTTCTTTCTCCATTGAGGGCTGAACCTCTGCTCTCCCCATTCTCATTTTCTCCATTGCCGCACCTTTGTTGTCGTTTTCCACCACTGTTGTCGTCGCCCTGTGTTTTCTCCTCTCATCATCTCTTTGTTTTTCTTCCCTACTGTGGCCGAATCTACTGTTTATTTTTAGCTTAATCTCCTTTGGTTTTTGGTAAGTGATCATTCTTGTTACTGTATTGTTCGTTATCATATATATATGAGATACGAGAAGAGTAAGTTGTGATGGATAGATTATTTCGAGATTTGTTAACATAAGAAAATCTATTACAATCCCAATAAAACAGTAATAAGATAAGCTAAATACAATATAATATTAACAAGTAATGTAAACATGGATTCTTGAGAGTTAAGTAATCAGAGTTTCAATCTAGTCTAATATTTACTATTCAAGGGATTAGATGGGATGATCCAATTTGATCTAATCTCCAAAATATGTTTCCACAAGTGATAAAATCTTCATTGATGGATTATACTTATCATTCTATAAATGGTTAACATCTCAAATATAGAAACTATTTTAACAACTTCAATGATAAGGAGCGTCTCCCTTGATCACCACTTCCTTATTTTTCAACAATCACTTTACAACCATTTCCAATTCGCCGTCTTAGGCCCTATCTCAACACTTCTTTAGAGTGCAAAATACGTCTCCAAATGTAAGAAGAGTTGGATGCCATACGAGCTTCCGTAAAACCACAGGAAAAAAACATACTTGTTTTGCTTGTAAATTATTCCATGTTGAACATATGTATGTCCTCCAAAGCCTAAATTGCCCTTCGATTTTGGTCTACTAGTAGTATCCCAATTGATCTAGAAAATTCTTCTTCAACTAACTTTAGAGACTTGCCAATATCGACAAATGACACCAACAATTTCATCACGGAGAGTACGCAATAAAAGGAAGCAATTCATGGCATACATGGGATAATGGTCCATTGGTTTTGGATTTTTGTTATGCTTTTTGTTGTGATGTTCTATGCCCGGTTTCTGGGTGTAAGGATTTAGGCTACTGGATTTTCAGTTTTCAGGTGTTGTAGTTGGATATTTGCTGTGTTGGGTGTGGTTTGATCCAATACTTTCTCTATTGTTATTAGTAAAGAAAGTCTGGATTGCGAAACGAAAACCTTGAATTGTTGTTCATGTAAAGAACAATATATATAAAGAGAATGCAGACATAAAATCTTCAATAACTAAAACAAATTAATAAGTAACTTAACCACTACAGCCATAAAATCTTCAAAAATTAAAACAAACTAACAAGTATCTTAACCAAAGCAACAACATAATTAAAAAAAAACTAACAAAAACCTCCAAAACCTAGAATAAAAAAACATTTCTAAAATAATCAGCTGAGATTTGTTTTACGTCCCCTCAAGTTGTTGTTGAGATTGACAACAGACAACTTGAAAAAGTGACCATCAAAGGCACCATGAGGTAAGGGCTTTGTCAACAAGTTCGCAACCTGGTTAGCTGCATGTTGATGTCAAACTTCCACCAGATTAGCTTGAACTTGGCCATGAACAAAATGAAAGTCAAATGCAATGTGTTTCATTCTGTTGTGAAAGACTAGATTTTCACGAAAAAAAAAAGTAGTGCTAACATTGTCTTAAAGAATCTTTGGCAAGGGAAATCAAAGTTATTGTTCAATATTAGGTATCCAGTTAGTCTCAACCATTGCTACGACAACAACCTTATACACCTCAAACAAACTGCAACGTATGCATTACTTCTTGTTAAAGAAAATGGTTATCGTCTGCTTATCGTTTCCAACTATGACTGTGTTGGTGACCCAGTTGAAGGAAGTTCTACAAATACAATCAATTATGTTGTTTATCTGGGTTTCTCCCCAATCTCTTGGACATCTAATAAATAATGAGCAATTTTTCGATCATCTACCAAGGCCGTACTAAAGCAAGCGCTTTAGTGCATGCCGATGAATGTTTGTCAGACAGTGCATGAACTGAGTAAGCTTATTGATAGTGAAGGAAATGTTGAACAATTGGTTACAAAAAGGAGTTTTGCAGCAGAAATTTAAATTTTTTTGTTGTAAAACCAAACCTTCTTTGTATTATCTATGATAATAATTTCACCAAATTTAGTACTTTTGTTTTGATCTAGTAAGATTTGTATATCTTTTAACTTTTTACCAAATGATCTTTTTCGTTATTATCGTATCCTTAGTTGCTAAAATTTCAATTTTCCAGTAAGAAAACTTAGTTTTCTCTATAATTACCCAAATCAAAAAACTCAAGTACTTATAAAATTTAGAATGTATTTATAGCTAATAAACCCTAAATTTTGATAGAGTAACCACGTCTGTATGAATATATGTTTTTCGGCTTCCCATGGTTCTTTTATATAGTGAAAAAATACAAGAGTTCTGAAAGAAAAACAATATTTTAATCCCTCTAAGACACTATGTGGTAAGCAGCACACACTGAAATTACTCGGTGTGCCACTCACAGCCTAGTGTAGGAGAGATAGACGCAGACTAAAGGCATTCAGAATTGTCTGTTCCTATTGTTCTAAAGTTGCATGTTGCGGCTATCAGATAGACATGGGAGCACCAAAAAACTAGTAAGGATGCACAACCGTGATCAATTGTTAATAGTAGCACCCTAGTCTCATTACCATCAAATTTCGTTGACCATAACTTCGGTTAATAATAATGTTAGAGGTCCCCAAAAGACTACAACAATGGTGATGCACAAAACCAGTCTCAAAACTAAACAAATATTGATCACATTGGGCTAAACTCTTTTAAATCCCGAAATCAATTAAAAAACACTAAAAATTACTACTACTAACACTACCACCACTTTCAAAGAAAACAGAACGTATGACTATTACCACCATTGCTTTTTGGAGAAAAAAATGGAGTTATTTATACAAATACTTGTGTCAGTAGCACGCAGCAAAACTCACCCATTAGGAAAACTCACCCATTAACTATATCCTATGTTTCAAGTGATATTTTGTTTCTATGGTGGTTTGTTTCTGGAGAGGCAATGTCTTATCCCAAATCTCAAAATTAAAGCAGCTATAGAAAAGTCTACAATAGAAAAATATTCAAAATTTAAAGTCGAAATTTCCATTTTATTATGGATCAATATTGAATTTTACCATTATTCTTCAGTTTGGTTGAATTTTTTCTCCAAACTTCTCGAATCTGTTTTGAAATTTCCCAATTTTCCTTGAAACTTGGTTTAAGTATTTTATTAATAAAATCAAATTAAAAATTCAACGCTTGTATCTTCAAAACTATAATTTTCAATGAAATTATGGCATTCGCTAAATCCGAAAATAATAAGAAATCACGATTTACTAATAAAACTATTCATATTATGCATTTATCACATGTATTTGTATGTTCTAAATTACTAAATATTTCCAAATTATAATTACTTATTTATTTAAAGTTTAGAAGTTTTATAATACTAAAATAATTTTAGAAAATCGTTGAAATTTCTATAAGAAAATATTATCCAACAAAATTCTACAAAAGACACTTTTCACACCCACGTAAATCAATGCATGTCGTAAGCAATGAAAGAGGCATATCACAGAAAAATATATATAATACAGATAAAAAAAAGTAATAATACACAAATTGATTAAATTGTGACTTAAAATTATGAATAATTAATGCATGAAGACTCTTTTTTTTTTGGATTATTTTCAAACAAGCATAACGTCAAAATTTTAAATAAAAAAAATAATTATTTTTAAACATTCTAGACACTTTCAAAAGTAGTTGTAATATGTTTTAAATTGTATTATTAGATTGATCAATTTCTTCAAAAAACAAAGTGTTGTATCTAAACGCCCATTTCCTTCTGTTGAAAATTTCTAAACTATTGACCATCATAATGGTCAACAGAAAAATTAAATTTTTATTACTTATAAAATAATCACCCATCCATGCTTTATAAATACACCCCATTCCCTTTGGTCCATCCACCACACAATTTCATTTCAATCAAACCCCTCACCACATACAAAAATACTTACATTTACACCCAAATGGCTCCTAGTTTCGATAATGAGAGCTCCCTTTTTAACTTTGTTGTTCGAGATGGAAATGGCGTCAAAGGAATAGTGGATTCTGGCATATCAAAGGTGCCCCAGGCTTACATTCAACCAACCGCTGAGCAAATTGATAAGAAAAATGCAAGCAAATGTGAGATTCCACCGATTGATTTGTCGAAGCTCGATGGCCCTGATCATGATGAAGTGGTCAATCAAATTGTTAGAGCTGCTGAGACACTTGGATTCTTCCAAGTTGTCAACCATGGAGTTCCCCTACAACTACTCGACTCCCTTAAGCAAACTGCACATAACTTCTTTAGCCTGCCCTCTGAGAGAAAGGCTGTTTATCGCAAAGAGGTGAGCCCATCACCATTGGTGAAGTATGGTACGAGTTTTGTGCCTGAGAAGGAGAGAGCATTGGAATGGAAAGACTATATTAGCATGGCTTACACCAATGATGATGAAGCTCTTCAACAGTGGCCTATAGAGTGCAGGTAATGAACTATATATACTCTGTATTTTCTTTTCCTTTTCCCTTGCCATTTTGAAACCTAATTAAGATAGATTGTTGTAAATATCAATATTCTCTTTGTAGGGATGTTGCTCTTCAATTTTTGAAGACATCACATGAGATGGTGAGGAAATTGCTCGAAGCTTTGTTGGGAAATCTGGGAGAGAAATTAGATGACTCTAAAATTGATGCATTCATCGGAAAGAAGATGGTTAATATGAATTTTTATCCGACATGTCCTAACCCTGAACTCACAGTTGGTGTAGGACGTCATTCTGATATGGGTACTCTTACAATCTTACTACAAGATGGAATTGGTGGGCTATATGTAAAGGTTCCAGAAGATGTAGACATGGAAAAGAAAGGGGAATGGGTAGAGATTCCTCCTATTCCCGGGGCTTTAGTCATTAATGTTGGCGATATGTTACAGGTACAAATTAAATCTTACTTCCATACTTTTTTCAATTTCAAGAATTTACAACTTAAAGATAGTATGCTTTAATCTAATTCCTAATTATTGTGTTTTAAATTTGTTTCTATTCAGATATGGAGTAATGGAAGGTACAAAAGTGCTGAGCATAGAGTCCGCACCACAAGTACAAAATCAAGAGTGTCGATACCAATATTTACAAGCCCACTACCAACTCAAAAGGTTGCACCATTGCCTCAAGTAGTGAAGAAAGATGGAGTGGCTCGTTATAGAGAATTTGTATTTTCAAATTACATGAATAGCTTTTTCGGAAACGCACATGACGGCAAAAAATCTCTTGAATTTGCTCAAATTAACTCTAATTGAAGTAAAGGATGAAAGTGCTATTAATTATAGAAGTAGCACAATTTTTTTTTTTCATTACAATAAAAAGAGGATGATTTAGGTACTATACCACATCTCTTCTTTCTGTATTTTTTATTAGAAGTATTAAATAAGCTTTTTAATTGTAATTGAGTTCACAATTATATTTATTATATAAGTAGACCATTTTTCTTTTTTCTTTTTCTTTCATGCTAGTGGATTTTTCACATATATTTTAATTGTAATTGAGATTCACAATTTTTCCAAGAAAAGAAAAATCAAATGTTACATTATAGATTGATAAAGACTCTAAATATGCACTATCGATTAAAGATAAAAAAAAAGAAAAGAAAGTAGTTAGTAAATCTTCTGATTTAGAGTTAATTTGATATTATTCTAATAAATTACAAGTACAATAATCATATTCGTAATTCAATTATAAATAATACAATTTGAATAACTATAATTAAAATTAATACTTATAAAATATAATTAAATTAATAATTAAAATATATTCAAATTTAAATCATAAATAAAACCTTTAACCAAAATTTATGTAGAAAATAATAATATTATAATTCAATTTCTAATGGTTTCAGATTATATATTTTAAATTTTCTTTTTCACTAACAAATATCTACCATCCTAAACCATAATCTGAGTAAAGAAGAATAGATTACATAAAGGTGTTGCAAAATAAAATAAAATCAGTACAAATTTTAAATCAATGAAAAAAATTGAACATAATTAGATAAATTTCACACATGGTAATTGCACATCGTGAAACTCGAAACTCACACAAAGTTATTATGTATAGTAAGACTCGAACTTTTAGGTACTCAAGAACTCTAAGCCAACCTTTGCCAACAATATAAAGGTCTCATTTGGTTAATTAGTATTGAGAAAACGAATCTAAACTGTGGTGTTTTGGACGGTTTATAAAATAAAAAATAAAAAATTGTAATTACCTTAGTCCAATTGAATTCTATTTTTTTTAATTTATAATTAATTTTAATTTTTATGATATAACTGTCGAAACCATTTTTTTGAAATAGACTTTTATTTAAAAAAATAAAAAAAGGGAGTCGCCACCAATCCTTTTTTATGAGGTGTGATCGGATCACCTCGTAATTTAATTGTTTTAATAAAATATTTAATTTATTAAAACAACGATTTTTGGTCTACAAAGTTTAGAAAACGGGTTCGGGAGTCGGTTACGCACGAGGAAGGGTTAACACCCTCGTTACGCCCAAAATTGGTACCTAATTGATTACCTAATGTCTTGGTGTCGAAAGTTGACAACTCGAAAAGAATTTAAAATACGATCCCTCCTTATATTACGTTATTTTTAATTACTCGAATAAAGCAAAATGTGTATAAAATGCCTTCTTATCCCGAAATAACAAAATGTCACATCCCGTAAGTTAGGACACGGCACCTCGAATCCTTGAGAATAAGCTTGCCTTTTATTATTTTTTACTTAAATCTCATGTATTTTAATTTTAAGAGGATATTCGATCATCTAGGTTTAACGAGAAAATTGAAACTCCGTAAGTTAGGGTACAACTTCTCAAATCCCCAAATACAGAATATTGCCTTATTTTGAAAATTTTTGAACAATAACAAGTGTAATATTTAAACGATGTATATTTCTCTTATTCGGGGCATAATATAAAATGGCCTATTATGGATAAATATGTTTAAACGCGATTTTTTACGTGATTTTTAATGAAATGATGAAATGGCAATGTTGAAAATGGGACGATGATATACGAATGAAATGTCGCGTCGATAAATGACACTAATATAAATTACTAATAGAACATTTCGTAATGCACATAATGACAATTATCACATAATATATACTATTTTAACACTAATATGAACAATTAAAGAAAAATAAAATAAATAATGAAGTGAATAATAATAATGATAATAATAATAATAATGACAAAATATGCATATGAAATGATAATACCAATATTTAAACATAATAAAGAAAAGAAAGAAAGAAATAAATAAATACATAAATTAATATTGAGGAAAATCGTTTATAAAATATTGAGAATAAAGGACCAAATTAGAATATAAAAGAAATTAAGGGTACAATTTATAATAAAATACATAAATAAATAATAATAATAATAGATAAAATAATAATAATAATAGTAATAAGAATAATATATATATAAGTAAAAAAAACCTAAATAATCTGATTTTTAAAAGTATGTAAAAAAATGGGTAATAAATAAATAGATGAATAAATAATAATAATAATAATAATAATAATAATAATAATAATAATAATAATAATAGTAATAATAATGAAGGCATAAATAAAATAAATAATCGATGAAAGAAAATAAAAGTTAAGAAAAATGAAAGAATGATAAATAAACGAATACAAGGATTTTAAAAAAATAAAAATAAATAAATAAATAAATGAATGAGTAATATATAAATAGACAAGTAAATGAACAAACAAATGAATAAAATAAAATAAATAATGAATAAATAAACAAGTAAATAAATAAATGAATACATAAAAGAATTAAAATAAAAAGGCTTAATTGTAACTTAAACGAAATTAAAGAGACAAATTGAATAAAATAAATATCAAAGGGGCTAAAATATAATGCGCGAAAACAAGCGAGGGCCAAAGGAAGAAATAACCCAATCCTCTGGACACGCGTCCCTTCTATCAGCGAGCCAGGGATTAAATTGAAACGCACAAAAAAAATCGATGGCCAAATCTATAAAAATAAAAAAGTAAAAAAAAAAAACTAAATTGAAGCGCGACTCAAAAGCGGAAGGACTATTCGCGCAAATAGCCCAAAAGTTAAAAACACGCGGATCCTCAAGAGCGGGTCAGGTCGCGCGCGGGTCAGGCTCAAAACGGCATCGTTTTGGCGTTAAAGGGCCCTAAGTGAAACGACATTATATAAATCAATTTTTTTTTAAAAAAAAATCATTTTCACTCATATTCTTCAAAAAACAAAAAAAAACTCTCTCACCCTATCCCTTTCTCTAGCCGTCGGTCCGGCCATCGACCACCGTGGCAGTCGCCGGTCGCCGGCTTCGGCGCCGCCTTACACGATGGCCGGAGAACCCAAAATCCCGTTTTCGATCCCCTTTTAACCCCTTTGTTTCAAAAATAAAAAAACCCAAAAAAAACTTTCGATATCCCTCAAAACCGTTGCGCCGAACCCTAATAGTCCTAGGTTTTCGACGCCGAAAAGGGCCTCCGACGATGGAGGGAGACGAAACGCCTTGGGTAACTTTTATTTTACTTTTTATATTTTATATAAAAGATAAAAAAAAAAACATAAAAAATCACCTTTTTTTTTAATATGTATTCAATTTTCTCTTCTTTTTTGTATTCGATTTCCTCCTCCCCTTTTTTACAATCTGATTTCTAGCTTTTATAGCCGAAATATAACAACGTTTATTATTATTTTTGCTATTGTTCACTACTGCTAGTTTTGCCTTTCCTGTTCTGTTCTCTTTTTGTTCTGTTTTGCAAGCCTAAGCGAGGTCAACGGAGAGGACCTTGCCATTTCGGTGCAAGGCGGCCAGGCCTCGGGCGGTGGGCGCGCTGCGGAGGCACGTGGGGGTGGCAGCAGGGGGTGCGGCGCATTAGGGTTTAGGTCCCCTTTTTTTTTCTAAAATTTTTTTTAAGTATTTTGGGCTATGGGCTAGAGTTAAATTTGGGCTTGAATATAATTGGACTGTTGGTACTGTTAATATTTTTTTATTTTTTCTGTTTGGTTTTTTTGTCTGGGCCCGGGTTAAATTGAGCCTCTACAATAACAATAAATAATTACTTGAAAATCTAATTCTTATAGAAATATTTATGAAAAAAAAATTAAAACTTCACTAAATAATATAAAAAAATCATAAAACAATGCTTGTTTTGTTAAAATATATTTAAAAACTCATGTCTAAAGGTATAGAAAAATCGTATCAAATTATCAAGGACGATTTGAGAAATTCAAAAAAAAATCTAAATCATTTGAACTAAACTCAACGACTAACAACTAATTGATGATCTCTTTTTTTTTTTTGTGAATTACAAGAAGAGGGTAAAGCCCTAACAACAATGTAACTAGCGTGACTTGAATTCAAACTATACTTGAGACAGTTAACACATTAACCATCAGACTAACCTACGAGATTCATTGGTGATCCATTTTAAATAGCTTGCAAATTAATCAAATACCATTACACTCAATTGTACTTTGATAAGTCTTAGACTTTTGAAATTTGGATGCTTAATTGAATTCCAATTATAGTAAACCCATATAAGAAGGGAAAAAAAAAAAAAAAAAAAAAAAAACAAGTTTTTCAAAGAGTACATGTATTTGAGTATTGAATTTCATCTCTATATATTAATTTCCATTTAGATACGTATGGGAGGTAAAGGTGGAGTAGGGTTTGAATTTTAGACCTCCAGTTCTTCAACCTATTAATTATTATATTAATATCATTAAACTAATTTAAATTCAGAAATAAAAATAAATTTTATCGTTAAATTCAAATATCAAAATAAATTAAAAAATATATAAATACTAAAATAAATCTATTTATCAAATTTATAATCCAAATATTATATATCTCTTTTCTTTATTATATATTCTAATATTCTACAAAAAAAAAAAAAAACCCTCTTAATCAATGCAATAAATATCTCCGACGACTAGGAGCAGCATGCTTTGACCCAATTTTTTTATTTATTTATACAAATAAATACTCCACGACTTATACTTAATTTATTATCTGGTTAATTGCTGTTGGAATTTTAGTTGAAATGTGGGTTTGAACACATTTTATTATAGGGATTAAAAGAATTATGTAAGTAGTTTAAATATGGTATTAAAAAATATTTGATAATCTTTTTAAGAAAATTTTAGATTCAATTTTGGCATTCTCATGTCATGATTATAAAATTTCTTTCAACCATCTTTGAATGAACTCACAAGACTATGACAGTTTCTTCCGTCTTTCAATTTTCTTTTAGTTGGTCTTTTTGTCAAAGACTTGCGATTTTATGTATAAAGTAGAATGTTATTCGTTTGTAGAACAATTACCTATAAGTTTCAAAATATTCTAATTACATCTCTAAACTATTAAGACTATATCATTTAAGTTCTTCTACTATTAAAATTATTAATTTAACAGTTAAATGAAACATAAAATTTAAAATGAAACTCTTAAATAAAAGTAAAACATGGTCACATCACTTTTAAAAGAAAAACAGAAAAATAAAGAGTGAACGATAAAGCTCCTATAAAAACTTTGAAAACTTCAAAACTAACGTTTTTACAACATTCATTCTCACAATATTCATTTTTTTTCTTTAACATTATCATTTTGAATTATGTCACATAAAATATGACATCTAATTTAACGGTCAAATTAACTATTTTAATAACGAGTAAATGAATTTAATAGTTCCCATTTATATACAAATGAATCATAAAACAACTAACACAAAAATTAATAGAAATAAAAGAGAATTAATGATCTAACCAAATAAAAGTGTAACAGAGAAGCTCTTGCAAGTATATTAGCATAGACTTTGGGAATTGAGAGCCTTCAATATCACAATTCTATAATATTTTCTTAAATTCTTCAGTCTTTCGTCATGTTTGCGTAACAATCGAAGGCCAAAATTTTGCCTCTCCTTTGATTTTCAAACGCTCTGAATCTTGTCTTACTGGAAATTTTTAAGAATAAAATTCCTCAACGTCGTCAAAATTATATAATTTCTATTTGCAAGTTTACCAAGAAAGTTTCAACCATTTCTCCACTATACATATCGAGACTTTTCCCTCTTATTTTCTCACCAATCAAACAGTATTTCGTAAATTAAACCCTTTTCTTCAATCTTCAACTGATTTCTCCAATGGCTCCTAGTTTCGATAACGAGAGCTCCCTTTTTAACTTTGTTGTTCGAGATGGAAATGACGTCAAAGGAATAGTGGATTCTGGCATATCAAAGGTGCCCCAGGCTTACATTCAACCACCCGCTGAGCAAATTGAAAAGAAAAATGCAAGCAAATGTGAGATTCCACCGATTCATTTGTCGAAGCTCGATGGCCCTGACCATGATGAAGTGGCCAATCAAATTGTTAGAGCTACCATGGAGTTCCCATACAACTACTCGACTCCCTTAAGCAAACTGCACATAACTTCTTTAGCTTGCCCGCTGAGAGAAAGGCTGTTAATCGCAAAGAGGTGAGCCCATCACCATTGGTGAAGTATGGTACGAGTTTTGTGCCTGAGAAGGAGAGAGCATTGGAATGGAAAGACTATGTTAGCATGGCCTACACAAATGATGCTGAAGCTCTTCAACAATGGCCTATTGGGTGCAAGAAATAAACTATATATGCTCTGCATTTTCTTTTCCTTTTTCCCTTGGCATTTTGAAATCTAATTAATAGAGATTGATATAAATATCCATACTCTTTGTAGGGATGTTGCTCTTCAATATTTGAAGACATCACAGAGATGGTGAGGAAATTGCTTGAAGCTTTGCTGGGAAACCTTGTAGTGGAACTAGATGACTCTAAATTGATGCATTCATCATAAAGAAGATGGTTAATATAAACTTTTATCCGACATGTCCTAACCCTGAATTCACGGTTGGTGTAGGACGTCATTCTGATATGGGTACTCTTACAATCTTACTACTAGATGAAATTGGCGGGTTATATGTAAAGGTTCCAGAAGATCTAGACATGGAAAAGAAAGGGGAATGGGTAGAGATTCCTCCTATTCCCGAGGCTTTAGTCATTAATGTTGGCAATATGTTATAGGTACTAATTAAAACTTACTTTGATATTTCTTTCAATTTCAAGAATTCGCAACTTAAAGATATTATGCTTTAATCTAATTCCTAATTATTATGTTTTAAATTTGTTTTTATTCAGATATGAAGTAATGGAAGGTACAAAAGTGCTAAACATAAAGTCCGCACTACAAGTACAAAATTAAGAGTGTCGATACCAATATTTACAAGCTCACTACCAATTCAAAAGGTTGCACTATTGTCTCAGGTGGTGAAGAAAGATGAAGTGACTCATTATAGAGAATTTATGTTTTTAAATCATATAAATAACTTTTTCGAAAACACATTATGACAAAAAATCTCTTGAGCTTGCACAAATCAACTCCAAATATTACATAAATTCTATTCATGGTGCTATTGATTATAGAAGGGCTTTAAATAGCATAATTTTTTTCTTTACAATAATAAAATGATGATTTAGGTACTATACCACATCTCTTCTATTTGTATTTCTTAATCAAAAGAATTAACTAAGCTTCTTAATTGTAATTGAGATTCACAATTAAATTTAGGGTAAATTATATAAATATTTACCTAATTATGCTCACGTTTCTGTTTTGGTTATTCAATTTTAATTTTTTTTTAATTTAGGCATTAACATTTGAATTTGTTCTTATTTTAGCACTCGTTGTTAAATTGATAACACATTTAATCCTCAATACTTACATATTCTATTAATTTGATCATAATTCTAAACAATTCAATAGATTTAACCCTCACATTTACAAATTCTATCATTTTAATCCTCAAACTTTCTAACCAAAGCTTTCAACTTTTAAAACATAAGCATTTCACACATCAATAAATTTGTAAAACCCCCCCCCAAAAAAAAAAATCACTTCATTTCTATTGATTAAGATAAGTTCATTTCTTGAAACTTCAAGTTCAAAATTAGTGATTAAAAGAGAAATCCTAAATTTTTGAACTTTTAACCCTTATTTTACCGATTAAATATTAGAAACCAGAGATAAATTTAATTAGAACAGAATCCAAAATTCTAATAATGTTGGGAAAAAAAATGAAATCTCCTTCAAATAAAATAAGGATGAACTCGTCATTCTAGTTCAACAACATTACTCCTCCCAAGTCCCAACACTAATCATAACGCTGGTTTCTGGGAATTATGTATTTATCTGCAAGTAAAAAAAAACATCTATCCATATAAATATTAGCTTTGTTAGGTTATATGGATTTATCTGCAAGTAAAAATTATAAAAGTCAAGGTGTTAAGGACAAACGATAATCAAATCTATGTTCAGAAGATAATTGTATCAGTTGGATAAACACGATAAGATTGTTAAGAAGGGGATGAGTGATGATCCATTTTGAATAACTTGCAAATTAATCAAATACCATTACACTCAATTGTACTTTGATTAGTCTTAGAATTTGAAATTTGGATGCTTAATTGAATTCCAATTATAGTAAACCCATATAAAAAGGGGGGAAAAAACAACAACAAAGAAAGTCTTTCAAAGAGTACATGTATTTGAGTATTGACTTTCATCTCTATATATTAATTTCCATTTAGATACGTATGGGAGGTAAAGGGGGAGTACGTTTCGAATTTTAGACCTCAAGTTTTCTAAGGAACCTATTAATTAAGTTTAATTATGAGATGGGATAATTATTTTAATAAAAAATTTTGGATATTGGAATTTAAATGCTTAACTACAAAATTGATACTCTAAACAAGAGCGAAGGAGGAATCGAGATAAGATTATAAAATTGAATGAATAAAGTTACAAATTTTGTGCTAAAAATATATAAAAAGGATTAAAATATAACTTTTTTCCATTTAATCAAAAGTTAAAAAAGATTAAATTGAATCTTATAATTTTAGGGAGGGGCTATAAAGCAATTTTTTTTATTGAGTCAAGGGAGGCCAAGACCTCTACTTACCCTTTGGCTATTTCCCTGACTGTTTTTTTTTTTTTCCTACTTAAGTATCTAAAATTATTTTTGGGTAAATTACACCAACAGTCACCCAACTTTGGGGTAACTGACAAAACAGTCACCTAGGTTTCATTTCAGTCACTCAACTTTCGAAAAGTTACAAAACAGTCACTAATTAACAGTTACCGTTAAGGTGTTAACAGAATTGCTGACGTGGCAAGTTAACCAGCTGATGTGGCAAGTTAACTTGCCACGTTGGTGAAGCAGCTCCATTTTCCTCTTCTTCTTCTTCTTCTTCTTCTTCTTCTTCTTCTTCTTCTTCTTGGCTTTATCATTACAACCCCACATCCAAACCTGGCTTTAGTTCTCTGCAATGAACTGGAATACACCATGAACCTGGTCTTGTAGTAAGCAGAAATGGCTAGCATTTGCAGTAAGCATATCTTCATGATGAGTTAACATTTTCATTCAATAAAAAGCAGAGGGTAGCCATACCATATATATGCCTAATAGCTGAATCCAATGATTTTTTTGAGATGGTCCTCCCAAATCTCGGGTTATCTGCAGTGGTTGTTGAAGACTTTAAATGTCTCTGCATAGTTGAGTCAGGGACAGGTGCGTTCTTTCGTGACTCGTGTATGTCAGATGGATGCCCATTGGAATGAACACGAGTCCTTCCATGGGGTTCTGCGAGTCTTCCCCTTGTGACAACTGGTGATGAATGTCTTCTTGGCGTATTTATAGAGCTAGTAGTGTCTTGGTTTGCCTTCATGGTGACAGAACTGACAAGCCTAGACCTTCCAGCAGAGACTGGCCTATCAGGCAAGGTTGTTTTTAGGTTTGCTGGTGTGTCAAGAGAAAAGTCAGGGGGCACGACAGGTTGTTGTGAGGACCGGACTCGTGGACCTGGGGAGCTTGGTCGGGATGCTGGACCTGCATTGTGGCCATTTGAAATAGTGCGCCCAATAGAAGGTGAAGCACCAGCTTCAGAAGGTAGCATTGGATTCCGACGTGTGGGAGTTGATGGGCGAGAATTTGAGCGAACAGCTGTTGAGTTCAAGTTTGCATGGATTTGTGGCCTAGAAGTTGGAGTTGATGGCCTTGAACTTTGAGAGGGCGGACTCTTGTCAATATAAGATCCATTTGGAGATGAACGGATTTTTGCAGGGGTTGAGGGCAGTGATGTTGAGCGGGGAGATGGGGCTGAAGGTCTTGCTGTAGATGGCGAGCGAGTAATAGGAGAGGATGGTCTGGTATAAGATGATCGAGTAATGGGAGAGGATGGTCTTGTATAAGATGATACAGAAGCTGAGCTTGTATTGAGAATTGAAGTTCCACTATTCGAGGAATAGTTACTGTATAAAGAAACAGAAGACCGAGTTACTGAACTGCTTCTAGCAGGTCTTACAGAATGATTGTTCTCAAGTTGTGAAACTGAAAGCTGAAACAGAGAGATAAGAGATGAATCAGTCATTGAAGGTTTTTCAGAAGGTACTATCCTTTGGTGAAGAAGAAGAAGAAGAAGAAGAAAATGGAGCTGCTTCACCAACGTGGCAAGTTAACTTGCCACATCAGCTGGTTAACTTGCCACGTCAGCAATTCCGTTAACACCCTAACGGTAACTGTTAATTAGTGACTGTTTTGTAACTTTTCGAAAGTTGAGTGACTGAAATGAAACTTAGGTGACTGTTTTGTCAGTTACCCTAAAGTTGAGTGACTGTTGGTGTAATTTACCCATTATTTTTCATTAAAAGTGGTATTTAAACTATTAATTTTGTCTTATTTTATCCAAAAAGTATGACATCCAATAAGTACATACCATGTGTTGTGTTCCTATTGGTTGGTATTGTATTTTAGAATTAAATGAGACAAATTTGATAGTTTATGTTCTACTTTTAATTAAAAAAAACTTTAACTATTTAAGAGAGAAAAACAACACAGTTTGAGGGCTAATTTTGCATTTAAGCCAAATTTAAAACTTATTTTTTAATATAATGTCTAAAATTACTTATAATATTTCTCAATTCTTAAATAAGAGGATAAACGCACATTAACTAACACTTAAACTCACATCTTCCTGTCAATAATATGGATAAAAATATTTTGGGTTGTTGGATGTATAAAACAAATACGAGTTTCTGAAATCAACAATGTTTTTATATAGTTTTCAGTTATGATTGATTTTTGGATCACCTATATGTCCACATGCTGGATAAAATATTAAGCCATGAACATGGATTTAGAAAAAAAAAAAAAGAAAAAGAAATAGAAATCCCTTTAAACAATGGACAATTTGATTTCAAAGTTGCTTATATATTTATATTAAATATTATATAATATTATAGGGTAATTTATATAGGTTTCTTTATCATAATAAATAGGTCAAGAAATTATCCCACATCTTATTTATTTGACTTTTATTTTTCAAACCAATTGAGCCTGTTTGACAAATTTGAAAATTAATTACTAAATTTAAATTATAATTTATTTAGTATATTATTTTAAAAATTAGACCACTTGGTAAATGCAAATTTTAAATTATGAAAAATTTTATTTTTTAAAAAGTATATGACATTATTTTAAACAAAGTCAAAATTTAAAAATAATATTTAAAATATAATATAATGTTAAAATAAAATTAAAAAAATTATACATTAAATTATAAGTAACTTCTTATCTACTTTTTTCACAATTTTTATAGAAAAAAATCAATCATTTATTTTTTATTATAAATTAAAAAGTTTAAAATATTAAATCATTAAAATATTAATTTAAAAAGCCAAACAAGCTTTTCTTTTTCTTTTTCTTTTTCCTTGATTGAGAATCAAACATGTTCTTGTGCTTGCTTTTATTTACTATGAAGAATATCTTCAAAAACTAGGCCAAGCCTAGCAGCCTTTATTTCTCTTAACTGTAAACGTAATAATCATTTTATTTTCCCAACTTGTCCATTATTTTCAATCATAAAACGAAAGCATTTATTAACTCCCATTAATTTCTTTTCTAATAACAATTCAAGTACTGTTTGTTTCATATAAAACTGATTATACACTCATTTCTTTTGTCAGTTTAATCATTAGTTTAAAAGTTAAATATCCACTCAAAATTGACGTGGAGCATATTTAAAATATATGTGTACAACCCCAATTTTGCCCAGGGAAAATAAGCCCAAATAATATAAGCCCATTATACCAAACCCATTACAACAAACCAGACCCAAATCACACTAACCAAGCCTAATACAGCCCATACCCCAATTAGCCCAATACCTAAATTAGCCCAATCCGAGAATAAACAAAAAAAAACCCTAAAAGTCTGCCTTGTTCCTACGCCGCTTCTGGCCCCTGTCCATTCGTGTCCCATCCACCACCATTGTCGTAACAAGCACTCTCCACCGCCAAAGAACTTGCGCCATTTGCTCGCAAACATTAAACAGAAAAAGGACATAACCGAGTCCAAGTTGTAAAAACAAGGCTATAAAAGCCGATTTGTATTTCAAATGAAAGAAAAAACTTTTTTTCGGATATCAATAAAAAGAGAGAGATTCAAAATATAAAAAATCTTCAAATACACACAAAAAGATTCACAAGCAGATCCGTAAATGCAGAAGAAGGCGTAAAACGCTAGAAACCACTAAAAATTTGAACTCAAATCGGAGGCTAGGAAAGGTGATTATCTTTCCTCTAAATCCCTCCTTTTCGTTTCTGGTTCCTTTGTTAACATATATATGCGCACACACACACACACACACACACACACACACACACACACACACATATATATATATTAGAATAAAAGAGGAGAAAAATAAAGTGGTTGAGCGACGGCGGCGGCGACGACGGGAGGCAACCGAGCGACTCGCTGGAATCCTCCTCCCTTTGGACTGCGCAGAGAAAAAAGGGGAGAGAGGTTAGTTTTTTTAAAGCAAGCACAGAAATGAAAAAGAAAAGGAAGAATTTGCATTTATAAGGGGACTAAAACGACGCCGTTTAGGGCTGCTTCGTGGCCCCAAAACGACGTCGTTTCACCTAAACCGACCCGAACCCGACTCGCCTACCCGAGGATCGCGTGTTTTGCTTTAAAAATGAAGTATTTATGTGCGTAGTCCTTCCGCTTCTCTTTTGCTCTACAATCAAGTTTTAATTTCTTTTAAATCGCCCCTAAAGTTTAGCAACCGCATTCAATTCGGTCCCTTTAAACGCCGCGCTTAAACACTGGGAAATTTGCGCTCCTCGTCCCCACAAGTCCGCGTGTTGTATTTTGGTCCTCGTCCTTTCTTTTATTTTCAAATCTAACCCTGTAATTCCGTTTTAATTTCAATTCAATCCTTTTTAGTTGATTTGCGTTTTTGTTCTTTTATTATTATTATATACTATATTTTTACTTTATGATTATTATTACTATATTATTATTATTACTATTATTATTACTATATTATTATATTATCATCATTATTATTATTATTTAGCATTTATTATTATTATCACTACTATTATTATTTTTATTTTTATTATTTTTATGTATATTTTGTTAATTACCATCTTTGTTACTATTATTATTATTATTATTTTTATTTTCCTACCAATATCATTAATATTATTATGTCATTATCATTTTTTACTTTTCGAATTATTATATTATTATTACTATTTTCCTTATTATTACTATTACTATTATTGTTTATTTTTATTTTTACTTTATTCTCAAAATATTAGTTTATTAGTCTTAGTATTATTTTATTGTAACTACTATCACTCTTACTATTATTCTTTATTGACAGATTATTATTTTCATTCTTTTCACTATTATTTTTGTGTGTTATTATTACTATTATATTACTCATTATTACTAACGCCCTTATTATTATTGCTATATATTATCATTATTTTATATGTTATTACATTTATTGCTATATATTATTATATTATATGTTATTATTCTTTATTCTATTTATCATCGTCCTATTATTATTATTTTTACTTTTATTATCATTTTATTATTGTTATTTACTTTATTATTGCATTCACCTTTACCCGATTTATCAAGTTTTCAAACGACCAATATATCCGTATTAGCAGTTCGGGAGAAATCGAGCCCTAACTTACTGGGTTCTGATTTTTCTCGTTCAAGCTAAACAACGGAAGATCCTTTCCAAAATCATAAATTTTAGTTTTAAATCGACATTCCGTGTTAGCAATTCGAGTGAATCGAGCCCTAACTTACTGGGTTCCGGTTTTTCTCGTTTAAAGGTAAACAACGGGATATCCCTTTTGAAATCGAAATTTAAATTTTAAACAAAACACCTAATCTCGGATATTCGAAATGTCGCGCCCTAACTTACTGGACTCGACATCTAGATACTTCGGATAAGCTTCTTTTTCTATTAAAATAAGGGGCAATATTCCTAATTTGGACCTTCGAGAAAACGAGCCCTAACTTCATGGGTTACGATTTCTCATCTGACAAATAACGGAATATCCTCTTCAAATTTAAAACCGAGTTTTAAAATCAAAAGGCAAGCTCAGTTTTGGGAGCCCAAAGTATCGCATCCTAACTTACTGGGTATGATACTTTATCTCTTCGGAAATAAGAGAGCCTTAACGTCTCTTCCAATTCCTTCAAGTGTTAGAAATAAAAAGTACCTATTTCCAAATCATTCCAAAGTTTTCAACATTAGGACATCGATCAATCAATTTGGTACCGATTTCGGGCGTGTCGAGGGTGCTAATCCTTCATCGCACGTGAATCGACTCCGAGCCTATTTTCTCAAAGTTCGTAGACCAAAACATTGTTTTAGTAAATTAAAATGTTTATTAAAACAAAGGTGATCCGATCACACCCAAATGAAGATCGGTGGCGACTCCCGTCCTCTTCATTTTTTTAAAAACCACGAGTCGACCGCGTCGTTCATCGCTTTATCAAAAAAATGGTTACGGACACACTGGCGACTCCATCGGGACTTATTCGTTGAGAGTCAAGCCATAGATTGATTGATCCTTGTCCTTTGATTAAAATTGAAAAAGGTTTGAAAATCATGCTTCTTTTAATGCATTTTCAATATTGGGTCTCGTAAATATTGTGGCATTGCATTGCATAACCGTTGTGGTCGCACCTTAAGTGGGAGCAAGAAGCTATGCCTTCGTGAGGTTTTCACCTCCGCATGGGCTAGTGGATCGCTTTCGGGATACATCCGCACCTATGTCTTCGTGAAGTTTTCACTTCGCATGGCCATAGGGAAATGTATCCCCCTGAACCGAACTCGGTCCACATGAGCCTATAATGGGTGAGGATCGAGGAATCTGCTGGTTCGGGTACCTCAAACTCTAGAACTAAAACCACATATAGTGAACCCTAGGAGCCCACCTTAGATAGAACTACATCAAACCTTAGTGGTCACCCAGGTAGGTGTTTGTTCATTTTCACTTGTTTTACTTTGCGATACTGACTCGTTGTATTTTATTTTCGTGCATTCATCTCATTTTCTTTGGAGGTATCGATTCACGGTCAGTTTCTGAGTTAGAAAGCTGGTTATGGAAAACGGATTCCTTGATAAAATGGAAGACAATGCAATGTCAGATAGTTAGAACCTAGGCGCTTAGAAGGGTATAGATCCATTTGAGCAAAAGGAAATGTGGCAGTGCTAAAATCTGGTGGTCATCCTTTAGACGACAAGGGTGTTGGAAGGAAAGTGATTGGCAGAGGGCAATGGACCTGTGACGATGAATTGGCTGGAAAGGACTTTGCTTACGACGGGGAGAAAAGTTTATTTACTGTTGGTACTCTTCCAAATAACAAGCATGAGTTTATAGTTGTATTTGAGGATGTTACATCTAACAGAAACAATGGTAATGCAAGATTTGATGTCTATGATGACTCATATGGGCAAGATAGGAAGAGAATTAAACGGCCTTATCGGTCGAATCACTTTGTTGCATAGACACCCATGCGAACAACTCAAAATGCTTGGCGCGGACAGAATCGAAAACTCTCAAGAAGCATTGAGGTGATAGATGTCATTTTAAGATAGCATGTCGCGAAAACAGGATGCCTACTTGGTTTGCCAATCTTTCAAGATAATCGTAGCGCCTTCACAGATATTGGAAGAGGTGCCCTTGGCAATAGGGGCATCCATTCAAATTTCATGGCCACTCAAAGAGGCCTTTCCCTGAATATTGATATTCGCCCTAGCCCGGTTGTGGATCCTTTCCAATCGTAACGCCACGGATCCCGGATCGACCATGGCTAAGCGAAGCTTTAAGAACTCGAGGACAAAGTCGGTCCATCCAATCACGAGTACAGGATCACTGGATTGAGCGAGCAGTTGTGCAAAGATCCGTTGTTTTCATTGAAGGAGAAAAGTGTGGAAAAAGTTAATGGTGAAGCTGAGAATCTAGCGACATCGTTTATGATCATTTTGTCGACCATCACAACATACGGTCGCGCTTCTCGTAAGGCTTGCCATGCTTAAATGTTGGAGAGCCAAACAACCTACATATATTCTTTTGGAGCTCCATTCCTTGATGTATTTGCAATTGACAAAGCGCTAACTAGAGAGCTTCTTTGGTTAAGGCAGAAGTCTCAGGAAAGAATGAAAGCCTTATTCTATGTTTCATAGGGGAGCAACCATAGTGCCGAGCCAATGTCGTGTTCTTATGGTGTTTCTTTCAAAGACTAATTTCACCCAAGTTGAAGGTCGTGGCTCGTCGGGGCAATGATGGAAATTTCTTTCAGAAGAATGGGCGTTGAATTTGTGGAACCATCTAGGATGGAAGGATAGGTGTTGTGAACTTCCGTGCTCATCGTGGTGATCCAAACAACATTGCAAGGGATTTGATTCGTGTGAAGAAATGGAAGGAATTTGTATTGACTCGATTAGATAGATCCAAAAGAGACAAACCAGAATAGACGACTTTCACCGAGGTTAGAATTGGAAAAGCTATCGACAGATACAACCTAAAATATCCGAGCTCCGTAGTTTCTTCTTTGTCTAGAAAAACTCTAATCTTTATGAGCCTTGGAAGCGGAAGAATCCTTCGGGGCATGGCGCTAGCTAGAGTGAATGATCAATACTTTTCTCAAGAATTGATTCTAAGCTTGGATAGCCTCTTCACTACCATCAAAGCTATAACTCGCAATCGAAGTTGAAGTTAAGCCCTGAACAAGATTAAGGGAATGAAATGTGGGATCGAAAAGTTAGAACCAAAGATTACACAATTGTGAATCATGGATCGAGCTTCTTGAAACAAGAGAGGAGTAGGAGACCTTCATCATTCTTATGATCAATAATTTAAAGAGTCGAGATTACCTCGTGAGGGAAGCAATAGTGTGATTCAAAAGGTAGCTGGTCATCTATAGATTTTGGCATTACAGTGAATATGTTAAGCATAAAATACGGGCCGCACTTAACCATAGTCAAGAGCTAGATCCACCGCTTGGGAAACCAAAACCTTTAGGACTTAGGACGAAAGCATATAGTAGTCCGTTTTATGTAAAAGAACTTGTTTTCTAATAAAGTTTCCTAAAATGAAGTTGATCGAATCGATACCTCTTTGCATTCATGCATTTGCATTGCATCACATTACATGCATTTAGGTTTAAAAAAAGGGGGCCTAATTAGCTAAAATTATCGAGAAAAAGAAAGTGAAAAGAGAAAGTCCGAAGCGGAACATCACTACGGAACACGTGCTAAAACCAAGAGAATGGATCGAGGTTCGAACAATTCCAGAAAGAAATGCAGGAAGAAATGCAACAAAGAAATGTTGAAACTCCAAATAGAAATGAAGGACCAAATGCCGGAGGCCCAGAGAAACATGATAGCACAGATGGCCCAAATGCCGAATGGAGTAACGGACAAAGGGAAAGGTCCAATGCCTCCGGTCGAAGAGGATAGCGAAGGCGCTCCCGGGTTTTACCCCGCCGCACTCAAGAGCTCCCGCTCGAGGAATATCTCCAAAGGCCATCAATTACGATCAAAGCCCCAAAGAAGGGCGGGGATGACACTAGACCTCCCATGAACTATCACGAGGGCTCGGAATCCCAACGGGAGATAACTCTCGGCCAACCCTATTGTGCTCGATTTAGATGCGAGAGAGAAAATGGGTCGAGAATGGAATCATCAAGGCAACTAGAGGACCGTTGCAAATGGTGGAGGAAAAATTCAAGGCGTTGGAAAATTTTGATCATCATCATAGGATCGACTTGAAAGATTTAAGTCTAGTTCAGGATTTGGTACTACCCCATAAGTTTAAAATGCCCGAATTTGAAAAATACAAAGGGGACTAGTCGCCCGGAGGCTCACATTACCATGTTCTCGCAGGGCGGATGGTGGCTACGTGAGTAAAGATCAACTCTTAATCCATCTGTTTCAAGAAAGTTTAGTAGGTGCGTGACCGGATGGTACAACCAAACTTAGTGGGCTAACATTAGTTCTGGAGAGACTTGGCTCAAGCATTTACGAAGCATTACTGACCACGTCACGGACATGGCACCGGATAGAATTACTTTGCAAGCCATGGAGAAAAGACAAAATGAAAGTTTAGAGCATAAGATGCAGTAAAGGTGGAGAGAGGTCGCCATGCAGTCCAACCACCCTCTTAGAAAAAGAAACTACCATGCTCTTCATTAACACCCTAAAAGCTCCTTTCATAACCCATATGATAGGGAATACCACTAAGAGCTTTGTCGACATAGTAATGGCAGGGAGATGATCGAACATGCCATCGAGATCATGCAAAATTGAAGTAGGGAAACCACTAGAAGGTATACTCCTAGGAAAAATGATGGCGAGGTGAATAATACGAACATGGGGCACTCAAAGTCAATCACCGTTGATCACCCAAAACGGTGACTCATCGAGTATCAAGGTTCATCAAGAAAAGAACCTCGCACAAGGAAAAACGTTGAAAAACTCCAATTTACGCCGATCCCGGATGACGTATAAAGAGTTGTATCAAAGTTTATTTGATGCGCACGCGTTGTGTCCCCCCAATATCCAAACCGATGCACCTCCGTACCCAAAATGGTATGACCCAAACACTCGCGGTGAGTATCACGCGAGGGGATCACGAGCCATTCGATAGAAAATTGCCTTACTTTCAAGAAATTGGTGGAAAATCTCATCAACATGGGTGTGGTGAAGTTCGACAACGGAGCAATGGTAATTGAAAATGGGGCGGGAAAATTGTGTCTCCTTGAACGAGTCATCGAGAAACCTAGAGATCGGGGATCGAACGCCAATGGTATACAGAAGAGAGAATCGAGGAATAAAAGTTTTTCGAGCTTTCGCCTTATGTACTTGAGAGTGTTTTGAACAACGAGATCGTGGAAGAAACATGTATTTTTAAAGCTAATCTAGAGTAATGTACAAAACACACTTGTTGCTTTAAGTCTAGAAGTAATAAGATTCCTTTTGTGAAGTAGGCTTATGTCCGAATTTTTATTTCAATAAATGCATCTTTCTAAGTAAATACTTTCATTCTTTACATTTCATACTAAATATTTTTCACTCATGACCAGTATCATACGAATAATCATCCTTAGGATCATTTATTCTTTGGATTTTCTGCTCGCAATGGGTCTCTCGATATCTATGACATGAGCGACGTCAGCATCGACTCCTTTTTAATGAGATATGTGTCTAGAGGGATCTAAGGGCTTTGAAGATGACAAAGATTGCAACTTACTTCTCAATGGTAGATTCTACCTTATGAAGTGTCAGCGGACGCTATGAACTAACGAAGGAGATAAAGATGGAAGCAATGACCTAGCTAATCAAGAGGTTCAAGCTATTAGTTCACCAAAAAAGAAAATTGCTTCTGTTATGCCGTGAATGCCAAGTTGAGGAAGACTGTGCCTTCTCCATTTTTCTTATATGAAGCATGGATATTAACAAACCAGTTTTATCAAAAGCTTCTAGCCCACATCGATTCATTCTCGTGGATGTCGGTTACTTCACAAAATCCCGTGGATGTCGGTTACTTCACAAGATGGCGAAAGTCGCTTCATGTGTCAATCTTACAATGTTGACAGTCATCAAATCCCACTCAAAAAAAGAAGATTTGCTACTGACAAAAAAATGCCAAAAAGGACAGTGTCAAAAATTTGTAGTATGTTCAAAGATCAGACACCATATCATAGAGCAACAAAGGCAACCAAAAAGAATGGAAGCCAGAAAAAAAAAGAGAAAGAAAGAAAGAGAAAAAGGGAACAAATAAAACAGGGATTGCAGGAAAGATGGCCGAGACTTATAAAGATTGGTACAAGGAAGTTACCTTCTATGATTACCAAACGTTGGCCAGGGTTTTTGCCGGGGCAACCCCTTATCCATTGGTTTGGGGAATGGAAGTTTTTTTAACCTAATCAAAGAAGAGGTTAAAAGTCATCCACCTTGGTCAGATGATGCAAGCTTACAATAAAGGGGAATTCCACGATAGGAGAACCTGATCCTTCTTTTACAAAAAGATTTCAGAGTAAAGAAAATGCCGATCTGGAAGGACCTTATGCAACAAAGAAGGCATGTTCATGGGAAACATGGGTTATTGACTTCAGATTCTTGAAAAAAAGAGGGTTTCAAAAAAAAACACAGAAAAGAAAATGAAGAAAAAGAAAAAGGAGAGGCCAAGGTGAAAACCCGCAAAGGGCGCTTTGAGACCAAAGGGGCTTTGAGTTGAAAACCCAAAAGGGCGGCTCAAACTTTGCTTGAAAGTGGGGCATATAATAGTTGCTACGCTTGAGGTAACGACGAAGAAGTATGTTATGTCTTGGGGCATCGACAAAGTACTCCAGATCCCCTGAACACATATTGAGCTTAAAATGGTCCTCAAGAAGTTTGAACAGAGAAGCTCATGCTGCGATATCTGGGGCACCTAGTTTCTATTTTACCCATTTGCAGTTATTTTCCTTGCAAAATACACTGCCAATAAGTTTCCTTCATTACATTTGCTAGCTTTGATTAAACTTTTTTGTTTTGAGCTATGCTCCCAATAAATTTTCGTTTCGTCCATCATTATGATCTTTTTCAAGCATTTTGCATTGAAATAACGATTATTGGACTAATAATACTTTCATGAAAAAGTTTCGCATATTACTCTGGAAGTTTCTGAAAAAATACAATGACCTAAAACAAGACTATTGTTTAGAACTCACTCAGCTTAAGGTTTGAAAATATTGGAGAAAGATTATTATCTCTTTGGGCCTTTTTGGTTGAACAAAAGACAAGACATTTTGTCGGTGATACAATCTCGACGAATAACGAGCAATGTCAGCCCAAGTGTAAAAGGGAAATCATTCTCGAAAAAATGATGTTCTGCATCCATGCAAATATCATGCATACGCATTTGGTTAAGTCACCCGAGGAGTGATCAGTTGACCGAACAAGTTATAGATCCTACGCCCTTGAGTTGCAGTAGGATGGGTTGAAATCGATACAGATCCTATAGCCATAAGTCGCAGTAGGATGGTCTCAAGATAATACAAATCTTACGTCCCTAAAGTACGGTGGAAAGGAGACTGAAGTTACAGTGGGGCAAACTTGTTGAGCAAGATATAATGGTTCCTTCAAGCTCTATCAAAATACCAGCCGAACAAGATAGAGGTATAATATGTCAGTGATAAATTCTGATGGACGACGAACAGTGACAACTCTAAACATCAAAAAGGGATCATTACATCTTGCATTCGTACATCTTCATTCAAGACGCATTTAGTTAGGAGCATTTGATTCATTCTGATCATTGCGTCTTAATCATTGAAAAATCATTCTCATAGAATTTGGCATTCATGCAAATATCGTCCATAAGGCATTTAGTTAGGGGCATTAAGGTCCCTTCGATCATTGCATCCTAATTGTTATACATTTAACAAAGGATCATTCTCACGACATTCTGCATTCATGCGAATGTCATCCATGGTCATTTAGTTAGGAGCGTTTGATTCACTCTCGATCATTGTTCCTAACCATTGTGAAAAGACCATTCTCACGATATTCTGCATTCACGCAAGTGTCGTCCATAACACATGTAGCTTAGGAGGCTTTGAGTCATTCCGATCATAGCATCCTCATCGTTTGCACAAGCATAAGCACATAAAATTAATTCTACAGACAGTTCCTCAAAGAATGGTGCAAAGAATATCAAAATTGATTTTGTTTCCCAAGAGAAAGCAGTGAAGATTGAAGTCTTCTCAAGATAGTGAGGAAGCGAGTTGGAAAGTTCAGATTTTATTTCCTCAAAGTTCCCGTGGAGTAGGTTGAGATTACAAATCCCGTCTCCTTGAGTTAACAATGAGGATCAATCATTATTTCTTTGAAGTTTCAGTAGAGAAGATAGAGACTACGAATCTCTTCTCCTAAATTCTCATTTCCTCGCGTCCAATTGGAGTAGGTTGAGATTACAAATCCCGTCTCCTTGAGTTAACAATGAGGATCAATTCCTTTTTTGAAGTTTCAGTAGAGAAGATAGAGACTACGAATCTCTTCTCCCTGAATTCTCATTTCCTCGACGCCCAAAGGAGTAGGTTGAGATTACAAATCCCGCCTCCTTGAGTTAACAATGAGGATAAATTCTTATTTCTTTGAAGTTTCAAAGAGAGAAGATAGAGACTACGAATCTCTTCTCCAGAATCCTTATTTCCTCGAAGTTCCCGTGGAGTAGGTTGAGATTACAAATCCTGCCTCTCCCTGAGTTAACAATGAGGATCAATTCCTTTTTGAAGTTTCAGTAGAGAAGATAGAGACTACGAATCTCTTCTCCCGAATTCTTATCTGAAGTTGCAGGAAGCGGATCGAAGATCATCACCGTGATCCCCGAGTTTGCAGGATCAGTTGAAAATAGCGATTTGACCTTCCCGGTTGCAGGAAGCGGATCGAAGAAATCACCGTGATCCCCGAGTTTGCAGGATCAGATTGAAAATAGCGATTTGACCTTCCGAAGTTGCAAGAAGCGCATCAAGATACAAGTCTTATCTCCATAAAGCGCAAATGATTGGAGCTACAAGTTCTGTCTCTCTGCAAGCAATGGTGGAGGGATCAAAGCGACAAAATACGGTGGGACAGAAAAAAGCTACCGAGAAAGAGTACTAAAGAAGTCAAGACTCTGCGAGACCTGGCAAAATTGGTCTTTCTTGGAAGTCTTTGCTCTATTCCCGTTACACGGCAATTAGCAAAGAGGGGCAGCTGTACAACCCCAATTTTGCCCAGGGAAAATAAGCCCAAATAATATAAGCCCATTATACCAAACCCATTACAACAAACCAGACCCAAATCACACTAACCAAGCCTAATACAGCCCATACCCCAATTGGCCCAATACCTAAATTAGCCCAATCCGAGAATAAACAAAAAAAACCCTAAAAGTCTGCCTTGTTCCTACGCCGCTTCTGGCCCCTGTCCATTCGTGTCCCATCCACCACCATTGTCAGAACAGCACCTCCACCGCCAGCAACTTGCGCCATTCGCCTGCAAACATTAAACAGGAAAGGACATAACCGAGTCCAAGTTGTAAAAACAAGGCTATAAAAGCCGATTTGTATTTCAAATGAAAGAAAAAACTTTTTTCGGATATCAATAAAAAGAGAGAGATTCAAAATATAAAAATCTTCAAATACACACAAAAAGATTCACAAGCAGATCCGTAAACAAGAAGAAGGCGTAAAAACGCTAGAAACCACTAAAAAATTGAACTCGAAATCGGAGGCTAGGAAAGGTGATTATCTTTCCTCGAAATCCCTCCTTTTCGTTTCTGGTTCCTTTGTTAACATATATATGCGCACACACACACACACACACACACACACACACACATATATATATATTAGAATAAAAGAGGAGAAAAAAATAAAGTGGCCGGAGCGACGGCCGGCGACGACGGAGGCAACCGGAGCGACTCGCCGGAATCCCCTCCTCCCTTTGGACCTGCAGAGAAAAAAGGGGAGAGAGGTTAGTTTTTTTAAAGCAAGCAGCAGAAATGAAAAAGAAAAGGAAGAATTTGCATTTATAAGGGGACTAAAACGACGCCGTTTAGGGCCTGTTTCCGTGGCCCCAAAACGACGTCGTTTCACCTAAACCGACCCGAACCCGACTCGCCTACCCGAGGATCCGCGTGTTTTGCCGGAAAAATGAAGTATTTATGTGCGTAGTCCTTCCGCTTCTCTTTTGCTCTACAATCAAGTTTTAATTTCTTTTAAATCTGCCCCTAAAGTTTAGCACCGCATTCAATTCGGTCCCTTTAAAACGCTGCGCTTAAACACTCGGGGGAAATTTGCGCTCCTCGTCCCCACAAGTCCGCGCGCGTTGTATTTTGGTCCTCGTCCTTTCTTTTATTTTCAAATCTAACCCCAGAATTCCGTTTTAATTTCAATTCAATCCTTTTTAGTTGATTTGCGTTTTTGTTCTTTTATTATTATTATATACTATATTTTTACTTTATGATTATTATTACTATATTATTATTATTACTATTATTATTACTATATTATTATATTATCATCATTATTATTATTATTTAGCATTTATTATTATTATCACTACTATTATTATTTTTATTTTTATTATTTTTATGTATATTTTGTTAATTACCATCTTTGTTACTATTATTATTATTATTATTTTTATTTTCCTACCAATATCATTAATATTATTATGTCATTATCATTTTTTTACTTTTCGAATTATTATATTATTATTACTATTTTCCTTATTATTACTATTACTATTATTGTTTATTTTTATTTTTACTTTATTCTCAAAATATTAGTTTATTAGTCTTAGTATTATTTTATTGTAACTACTATCACTCTTACTATTATTCTTTATTGACAGTATTATTATTTTCATTCTTTTCACTATTATTTTTGTGTGTTATTATTACTATTATATTACTCATTATTACTAACGTCATTATTATTATTGCTATATATTATCATTATTTTATATGTTATTACATTTATTGCTATATATTATTATATTATATGTTATTATTCTTTATTCTATTTATCATCGTCCTATTATTATTATTTTTACTTTTATTATCATTTTATTATTGTTATTTACTTTATTATTGCATTCACCTTTACCCGATTTATCAAGTTTTCAAACGACCAATATATCCGTATTAGCAGTTCGGGAGAAATCGAGCCTAACTACTGGGTTCTCGATTTTTCTCGTTCAAGCTAAACAACGGAAGATCCTTTCCAAAATCATAAATTTTAGTTTTAAATCGACATTCCGTGTTAGCAATTCGAGTGAATCGAGCCCTAACTTATCGGGTTCCGCTTTTTCTCGTTTAAAGGTAAACAACGGATATCCTTTTGAAATTGAAATTTAAATTTTAAACAAAACACCTAATCTCGGATATTCAAATGTCGCGCCTAACTTACTGGACTCGACATCTAGATACTTCGGATAAGCTTCTTTTCTATTAAAATAGGGGCAATATTCCTAATTTGGACCTTCGAGAAAACGAGCCCTAACTTACTGGGTTCTGATTTCTCATCTGACAAATAACGGAATATCCTCTTCAAATTTAAAACCGAGTTTTAAAATCAAAAGGCAAGCTCAGTTTTGGGAGCCCAAAGTATCGCATCCTAACTTACTGGGTATGATACTTTATCTCTTCGGAAATAAGAGAGCCTTAACGTCTCTTCCAATTCCTTCAAGTGTTAGAAATAAAAGTACCTATTTCCAAATCATTCCAAAGTTTTCAACATTAGGACATCGATCAATCAACTGTATCGATTTCGGGGCGTGTCGAGGTGCTAATCCTTCCTCGCACGTAACCGACTCCGAGCCTATTTTCTCAAATTCGTAGACCAAAAACATTGTTTTAGTAAATTAAAATGTTTATTAAAACAAAGGTGATCCGATCACACCCAAATGAAGATCGGTGGCGACTCGAATCCTCTTCATTTTTTTAAAACCACGAGTCGACCGCGTCGTTTCTTTGCTTTATCAAAAAATGGTTACGACAATATGGATTAAACTATCAACAGGGTAGGAACGCACGTGTTTATAGTTTGACTCGCGTTGTGTAAATATGCTCCCTATCATATTAGAATTGATATTTAACATTTAATTGGATGGTTAGGCTAATGGAAGGACCTGGTTGATGTAATATTGATACTCTGAGCACTCAATTAATATGTTACAATAAAATTTAGAGTTATTCATAAATCAAGTGCTTTCTTATTGATACTTTTAATATTTGATATTTATTATTTTATTATTTTTATATTTGATTTTTTAAGGAAAAATCATATGTATTCAAAATCTCGAAAAAATGTAAGAACTGCAAAATGATTAATGGGGAATCACTAAACCCAAGCCAACAAGCTCATCTCATGCACCCATAACCTATCATCCTCCATCCCTATCAGACGAGCTCACCGGATCATTAATGTTCAAAGATTCTAAAAAAGAAGGTAAAACAATCCATTCAATGTGGTTTGCATGTAATAAGACTACCTGAGAGAGTGAATGAGTTCCTATTAGCCAACCAACGAACCCAACAAAAGGATAAGTGTCGAAACGACGAACCTATCACCAAGCAATCAGAAATTAAACAACCGAATTTAGAGTCATTAACCACGAATAGATTCAATGCATGCACAATCGACATATAATCCGGCTCGACGATAACAGGATCAATATACCAAAATTTCAGCCACGACAAAACCTCCTTGACAGTGAAAGTCTCTACTATCTTGAGACTAAACGACGCCCTTTCAAACACCGTGAGACCCTTTATCAAGTGACCACGACTGTCGCGAATAATCACCCCAATCCCGACAGCATGTTCATCTTCAAATATTTTAATTCTACTCCCAATCTTTATACTCATCACATATTTGAAATTTAACCCATTTACTTTTAATCTCTATTATGTATTTAATAACTAAACTACAACGGATAATATTGTAAAAGGAATTTTGTTTAATTTGATTATATAGCATTTTTCTAAACAAAAAATTGCTCGCATTCCGTGGAAGCCATATAAGAAAAAAAGTTGGTGTTGAAAAAATTTACAATAGAAGCTTTATAATCTCATATTCAATATTCTTATTCGCTTATTTGGCCTTCCACACTTAAAAAATCTCATATGCGAGTAATTTAGACAATCAGTGGCAATACTCTAAGAAAGTTTTAGATTCAATTTTGGCATTCTCGTGATTATAAAATTTCTAAGACCATTGGTAACAATGTCTTTGAATGAACACACAAGACTATGACAGTGTCTTCCATCTTTGAATTGTCTTTTAGTTGGTCATTTGGTCAAAGACTTCAATTCTAAATATAAAATAGAATGCTCTTCGTTTGTATATAAATTAGGGTTAGGTCGACTATATAATTGTTACTTTTTAAGAAATAAGGATTAAGTTTTAGATTATGTTTGATAAATTAAAAAATAAATATTAAAAATTTAAGTGTTGAATTGAAGTTATAAAATATATTTGATATTTTATTTAAAATTAAATACGGAATAATAATGGATAATATAATCTTAAATGAAATAAAATAAAATAAAATAAACCATTAATTTTTTTCTCTATTAAGTGATAAGTAAGTCTCTATCTACTTACCATTTTCTACACTTTTTGTAGAAAAAAATTCTATCCGGGATTATTAATGCGATTAAAATTAAGTTGTTGAAAATATTAATTTTTTAATTGATTAAATTTTCAATACTTTTATCAAATATGTCCTTAATTTTTTTTTTCTCTCAGTCAATTAATAAGGATTTTATTAAAAGAGTAAAAGAAAGTCCCAAATAAGCCATACATGACTCGCATGCACCGAGCAGACACAACATTAACATCGAAGACAACCAGAGCAGTGCACAACTAATCACAACACTGGCATACCTCAACAATATCGCAGACATGAAACTCTAGAACCAGGCATAGGATGCCACACACCAAAACAACGACACACCTCAATAAAGTCCCAAACATATGAAACACAAGAGTCAGGAAAAGAGATGGCACACACCAAAAATAACAATGACACTACTCAACAAATAAAACATTTGAGAGCTGGACGCTCCCATTTTAGCAGGGCCATCAGCAAAACCATTTGGTTCACAACGTACCTTGGTTTCTAATAATTTCATATAAAAAGAGTACAATTTTCATTGTATAATGGAATTTTGATCATTGAATTAGTTTTCTTCTTGTTAAACTTTAGACCTATTCCTAGGTCCAATCTAATTTATAACAAAATATTTACTAGTCTAAAAAGGTTTATTATTGAAAATAAAAAATTCAAAAATCAATTATAGAAAAATTAATTTATAATACATGGTTTATGTGATATAATTTTGGGTGAAGTTTTGACCACTCAACTATTAATTTTTTTGATTTTGTCACTCAAAATTTTGAAATTAAATATTTTAGTTAATGGAAAGATGATATGAGTTTTTTTTTACGGTCCTGCTAAAAAATTTAGTCCTCCAATATTTATACATTCTATCAAGTTCATCTTAAAACTAAAAAATTCAACAAATTCTATAAAGAAACAACTAGAACCTCTCTTACTCTCGGCTATACACACTCCCAACCCTCCGTCAACCACCGTACACATTGAATCACCATTTTTGTATGGACATGCAAGCTGCACGGTCCAAATTATGCTAATTGTAGTTGTTTTAATTATGCTTGTGGAATGATTTTCGATATGGTGGTTGGATTTGTTTTGGAAAGTTCTTTTATTTGGTTTCTAGTAGAATTTAGTAGTGAATGGAAGTACATGAGGAATATGAGTCAGCTAATGAAGAAAATACTTATGTCTCTAATCCTGTTACAACAAAAAATGGAATAGAGCAGGATGTAACAGAGTAGCAGACTTTGATTGAAAGATTTGTCTTGAAAAATGAAAATTTCTGTAAGGGGACCTCCTCTGACATCTTTGCCTAAAAGGGGGAGAAGTAGCAGCAAATTTTCGAAATGAGGATGGTGATTGTTAATGATTGTTGCTTTATGCTTTGCCAGAGTCGATATGGTGTAGCAAACGGTAGATACGATAGATGTTGATTTGTTGCTTATCTGGTGTTCTCTTTATGCTACTTTTTGTGGTTTTTGTTGATACTAGATGGGACTTGTGTGGATTATTTGTCATGCTCTATATCTCTTGAAATTACTTTGGAAAATGTGTGTATGCTTGGTGGACAATGTGATGACCAATCATATTGACAAGGGAAGTGTATGGTCGAGCATGGTTGTATTTCTTAGGGGGAGATATATTCTAGTTTTCGTTGATTTGTTCAGATTGTGTGTTAATTACTTGCTGTTGGTTTTGTCAAAATGTCAAAGAGGGAGATTGTTAGAACTTTGATTGCTTCTCTTGTCTCATTTCATATTCGAATAACATATAGAATAACAATTTTGTATAGTCAAAATTTTTAGTGTTGGCATGTTTAACTTTTTAATCACATGGCTTTTGCTTTAATTTTGTTTAACAGCAAATGAGGAGGTATTGACGTTGTAGATAGGATTAATAAGATTATCTTTTAGTCTATTGACTTGGAAGAGAAGGATGAAGCTTAAAGTGTTAAAATGCTTATCCTTATCCCTCGAGAGAGGTTTGAAGCTATTGTAGGACATGTTTATCAAGGCTTTTATGTGATAAATACCAAGATAGTTCATTAGATGATTCTAGCTTTTAAATTAGAGTTTAAAGTTTCTTAAAACACTATTGGATAATCACTTGAAGAGGCCTATAAATAAGAAGTAATGTGGCGTTACTTGTGGGCAGTTTTTTTAATGTAAGAATAATTGATCCAGATGAATTGTAAAATAAAATCATCTATGGAGTAAGATTGGTACATCCGAATTGAGTTAACAAATATTATGTATTAATTCTCTCCTTACTTTGCCCCTTACTTTCCTTTACCTTTAATTTATTCTATTCTAACCTCTATTCTAACACAAGTACGAACGAAATTATTTCTTCTAATAGTATTTCAATCATTAAAGTTGAAACGAAATGTATGCCGAAGGCTTTTTCAAAAATCATGGCATCAAAGTAAGCAATCTAGCTTCGCAAGCCAAATTTTAATTAGTTAGTCAGATACTTTGAAACCAACATGAAAACCCAAGCAGGCTTCTTCATTCACAAAGGTTCTGAATCTCGTACAAGCCCTTAAAACATATAGATATGACGTTTGTTCCCTACCTTTTCTTTCCAATGGTTATAAGCTGCCTAAAAAGTCTCCGTATCTGATGGATTGAGATTGCAAGGCCTAGCAATTAAAGCAAACTAAAAAAATTAGATTAAGCATGATCTTAATAAAATGAAGGATGAGTTGAAGATGCAGATGCATGTGTATGGTGGCTGACATGAGGGGTCGGGAGCTATGTATTGTTGAGAGTGAGGGAGAGTTCAGTTGTTTCTTCATAAAATTTGTTGAATTTTTTAGATTTAGATGTAAATATTAGAGGTCTAAATTTGTTATTAGACCAACAAAAAAGCACACATCATCACTCGTTCTTCCGTTAACCACAACTTGTCAGGAGAATGATTAAAATAATTAATTTCGAAAAATTAAATAACTAAATTGAAAAATTAAGAATTGAGTTCTATTAAAATACGTTGTTTGTCTATACTAACGAATGAACACATCTTACAATTAAATAACTAACAAGAGTATGATTAAAACACATTGTTGAGGTTCGATTAAAATATATTGAAAAATTAATAGTTTAGGTTGGATTAAAACACATCTTGCAATTAAATAACTAAAGGAAGTATGATTAAAATACAT
This sequence comes from Gossypium sturtianum, assembly GCA_025698515.1. Lineage (NCBI taxonomy): Eukaryota > Viridiplantae > Streptophyta > Magnoliopsida > Malvales > Malvaceae > Gossypium > Gossypium sturtianum. The sequence goes on from CM046943.1 coordinate 152,825,636, forward strand.
TGTTTGCCGATACTAAAATTTCAACCTGAAATCTATTGAACTTCGCTATCAATTAATTAGCTATTCTTTCCAACAATATCATCTTCAGTTGATTTAAGAATAAACTAATCAGTTGATCACCCAAATTTTGGGACACTTTCATTTTAGTTACCCAAGCATTAAATTTTTAATGGCGGTTCAGTGTACATGTCACATCATGTTTACTCTTTCATTTTAGTTATTACTCAACCTCTAGGTCACTTTCATTTTGGCAATCCAAAAATATCATTTTTTAAGTATTGTCTGGGGATAAAAAAACACTGGATTAAAGTGAAAAAGTAATAGAAACAAAAATAATTAATTAAAATATTTTTAATATTGTACTTGTTTACCCTCATTGCCGAAAGTTCTATTTTTTTTAATATTAAAATTTTAAATTTCAAAACATCAAAATCAATTAAATAATTTCAAGATTGAAAAAAAAAGTAATTTATAATTTTTGGCAATGGGATAAACAAGTACAATTTGACAATTTTTAATGCATTATTTTAGTTTCTATCGCTTTTTTTCACTTTAATCCTTAATTTTTCACCCGGATCAAAAATTGATTAAAGCTTATTTGGTATCTAAAATGAAAACGACTTTGAAAATGTAAACATGAAGTGGAGATGATTTAGTGTATACAGTCTACTGCCGGGACTTAAAATTTGATTTATATAAAACAGACTTAGCAATTTCCTAAAAAAAAAACAAGAGCAAAAAAGACTTAACGATATAACCAAATAAAAATATAACAGAGAAGCTCTTGCAAGTTGATTTATATATATTGGCTCAAATGCAAGTGGATTAGCGTAGACTTTGAGAATTGAGAGCCTTCAATCTCACAATTCTATAATATTTTCTTAAATTCTTCAATCTTTCATCACGTTTGCGTAACAATCAAAGGCAAAAATTTTGCCTCTCCTTTGATTTTCAAACGCCCTGAATCTTGTCTTACTGCAAAATTTCAAGATTAAAAATTCCTCAACGTCGTCACAATTATCATCTAATTTTTAACTACACGTTTACCAAGAAAGTTTCAACCATTCTTTCTCTATATATATCGAGACTTTTTCCATCTTATTTTCTCACCAATCAAACAATCTTCCGTCAATTAAACCCTTTTCTTCAATCTTCAACTAATTTCTCCAATGGCTCCAAGTTTTGACGATGGCAACTCACTTTTCAACTTTGTTGTCCGAGATGGAAATGGTGTTAAAGGAATGGTGGATTCGGGCTTGTCGACGGTGCCACAGGCTTACATGCAACCACCAATAGAGCGAATAGACAAAGATAGAGCTCGAAAACACGGGCAGCCCCCGATTGATTTGTCGAAACTCGGTGGCCCCGAGCACGACGAAGTGGCTAAACAAATTGTTAGAGCTGCTGAGAGTCTTGGATTCTTCCAAGTTGTCAACCATGGAGTTCCTGTTGATCTACTCGAGTCTCTTAAGGACACCGCCCATGATTTCTTTAGCTTGCCTGCTGAGAAAAAGGCTGTTTATCGTGCTGACGTTAGTCCGACTCCATTGGTGAAGTATGGGACTAGCTTCGTGCCACAGAAAGAGAAAGCATTGGAATGGAAAGATTATATCAGCATGCAATATACTAATGACGCCGAAGCTCTTCAACATTGGCCTGAAGAGATCAGGTGATATTATCTATCTATTTATCTATATCCGAGTAACCAATTTTCATATTATCATCATTTATGCTAAACCTTTTATTTGTTTTTTTTAGGGATGTTTCACTTGAATACTTGAGGACATCAATGAGCATGGTAAGAAATTTGCTTCTAGTTTTGCTGGAAAATTTGGGGGTGAAACCGGAAGACTCAATGATTGATGTACTCGTTGATAAGAAAATGGTTAATATGAACTACTACCCCACCTGTCCTAATCCGGATCTCACCGTCGGAGTAGGACGTCATTCTGATATGGGTACACTTACGATTTTATTACAAGATGGAATTGGTGGTTTATATGTGAAGATTGAAGATGACTCGGAGTTCGGAAAGAAGGGAGAGTGGGTAGAGATTCCTCCCGTTCCCGGTGCCTTGGTCATCAATGTTGGTGATATGGTACAGGTATATGCCAAATATTGAATTTAGGTTTTTAAGACCTATTTTCCTTGAATACAAACTCAAACTCAAACTTAATATTACACTGTTTTAATTTGTATTTTAATTGCAGGTACTAAGTAACGGGAAGTACAAAAGTGCAGAGCATAGAGTCCGTACCACAAGTACAAAATCAAGAGTATCGATACCTATATTTACAATGCCAAATACAACAGCAAAAATTGCACCTTTACCTGAAGTGGTCGAGAAAGATGGAAATACTCTTTACAAAGAGTTTGTGCTAGCAGATTATATGAAGAATTTTTTCAGTAATGCTCATGATGGCAAAAAATCACTTGATTTTGCAAAAATCAATTCTGTTTAATTAAAATTTGAGGAAAAAAATTAAATTCATTTCACATAAATTTTTCTTGGATTATAGTTCTTCGTCTACCTATAAATTAAAAGTGATTTCTGCATATTTTTTTCCTTATGTAATTAGTGTTTGTTTAATTTTAAAAAAATAAGCTTAAAGTTTTAATGTTGTGCATTTTGGTAAGAGGTTGACTCTATTTCAGCCTTTGACTTGATTAATAGTAATCTGATTTAACATAAAAAAAATTGTTATATTTTTTTAAAAAGTTAATATTTATAATTGTAATTATAAATAATACATTTAAATAATTATAATAAGAATTAATTATTATGAAATAATAAAAAATTAAAATTGATTAAGAGAGCGCATTATTTAAAGAATGAGAATTGAAATGAAATCTTAAAGTTTCCAAAATTTTAATTTAGTAAAACTTGTTTAAATTATTGATATATTGTATTCTTAAGAAGAGAATATCGATTCGAACTTTAAAGACAACATTGTTAAAAGAGATGGTCACGAACCCCAAACATAAATCGTAAAATAAACATAAAATATAATTAAAAAAAGTTTGTTTAAATTATTATTTTATTAAAAATGGGTGGTGGGCATAATATATTTTGAAGAATAGACCAAAGACATTGCTTTGGCCAAACCCCAAACATCCACCGAATACACCTAAAACGAAAATACGAGAAAAAGGACTGAAAAGATATAATTGAATTTGTTTCGTGGATTTTAATAGGATGACTAATAACTTTTGTAGTAAAAAAATAATTATAAAATAAAACATTATAAAATATTTAAAAATGAAATATTGTTTCAAGGAAAATTTAATTAAGAGTGTATATGATAAATTAAAAAATTAAAAATTAAAATTTTATAAGTACTAAATTTATATTATAAAATTATTTGATATATTAGCAGAAATTAACAACTGGGAATATAATTTTTTTGATAATATTAAATCTTGATTTTTGAAAATTTATTCTTTTATATTTTTAATCTTATTAATATGGTTATATTTATTTTATTTTGAATTAGTTTAGGATAAAAGTTAAAGATAAAATTTTAAATATTTAATTTTTAATAAAATGAGAAAATAATTTATTTCAAAAATAATATTTTGAAAAATAAAACCAGCTTAATATTTATTATTTTATTAAGTGATAGATAGCGATCTACTCACCTATCCCATTCAACGATTTTTTATTGTTGGAACTTTTATATTAAGTAAAAAATTAATATAATTATAACATAATTAAAAACTTAAATATTGAAAATTTTCATTTTCAATGAAATTAAAATTTCCAATAATTTATCAAATTTACTCTAATTAAAACTGTTTTAATGATAATAACATTATGTCATATTCATGATGCAGATGAAAATAATTATTTAATAAATTTATAAAAATTTAATATAAAAATTAAATATTTTTTGTTGAAACGATAAATTGAGAAAATAAAATACATTAAGTTCTGTATGTATTTTTTAGATTTTATATAAATAAAAATAAAAAGATCAAAATACTCCTCATAATGATATTTACTTCTTTGTAAAATAAAAGATTTTAATAAATTCACAACTGAATTAAGATTTAATTGACAATAATATTAACTCAAATCAAAATTTTAAAATTAGTAAAGATAAATTAAATACTAATATTATTATAAAAATTAAAAATAGATTTTGTCCAATTAAAATAAAAATAAAAATCTAAACTTTTAGACCTAAGTTTTCGTTAACAATCTTCATGGGCAAAATTGATACTATGTGGCAACCGAATTAGTTAAGCAGATTGATTGAGAAAATGGAATGAAACCGTTGACCAAAGAATAGACGTCCATTTATGGGTAAACTTCGGGATTAGTGGACCAATATTTTGGCTTTTCTTTCCATAAATAAATATTTTTTTTTGAAATCTCGTGTTTTAGTATGATAGTTAGGACGGCTCCAAGTGTGATTTGAATTCGAGTTGCGTTGCTGTAATTCACTAAATAATATATATATATATATTGACTTTTCTCAACTTTAATAAATTTCATTGGATTTTTAATGAAAATTTTAATTATTATTTAATTTGATTCACGTTAAAAAAATATATATTAGGTTCAATGTCGAATTGTAAATTTATAAACTCTCCTTATAACAGCTAAATTCTTAGTAGAATCGATTTTTTACTTTTATTTTAACTCTTTATAATAATTTTTCACTTATAACAACAATAGTTATAGTTATGAAGTATATTCTTTATTAAATTAGTTCTCTGTTAATTTTTTTTATCCTGTGCGATGCACAGATTAATTGTATATATTAATTACAAAATACTAAATTTATTTTAAAATTTGTACATTTTCACAATTAATACAAAAAAATATATTCTAAATTGTATATTGTATGCTATTAAAATACTATATTTTAATATTATAAAAATAATATATTATAACTATAATATGCATAAATTTTAAAATACCATATATTTTAATATACTTAAAAGTAATAATGCATGTACCTGCAGTATATCTTTTAATTTTATTGATTTAATTTTTATTTTCTTTTTTAAGGTAAATTACATAGATAATCACCCGATTATCAAAAATTTTAATTTTAGGCACCTAAAATAAAAAGTTTATAATTTAAGCATTAATTTTACTTAGTTCGATCATTTTGGTCACTCTCGTTAAAATTACAAAGAACAAGTTAATGTGTCAGTTAAGAAAATTGGTATAATAACAAGTTTAGCCCTCAAATTTTACATATTATATTAATTTAATCATAATTTTAAAAAATAATTTTCAAAATTTAGAAATAATCTTAATTTCATCCTAATTCTAATAAATTCAACTAAATATATAAAAATATATAGAAAGAAGGTCTCTATAATGATAGATATAATACAAAATAATATTCTAAAATAATAAGTACCTAAAATAAAATAAAAGATAAACATAATAAAAATCCAAAATTAACAAATCATATAATATAATAAAAATCCTAACTGATTAAATACAAAACAACTATTATCTCAAATTAATATCATAGCAATTGCCTTTATCCAGAAGTTCTCACGTGTAATTACAATCATTCATGCCACAATTTGCACAGGTTTACCCCAAATTTTGATATTCTTACGACATAAATTGCAAATATAAAAAATAAACAAGATTCACTTAAATTAGTAGCAACCATATCCATATTTTATTAGAATTAGTGGTAGTACAGTCACCCACAAGTATTTTATATGTTTGTAGGGCACAGGGGGGTAGCGAGGCCTAAACTGGAAAATTGCTATTCAGACCTTTATAATTTTTTAAAAATTTTAAATTAATAAAAGTAAAATTACATTTTAGCTCTCTAAAATTATAAAAATTTGATTTAATCCTTTACAAATTATAAGGATATAGACTATAAAAAATTAAAATTTTATCCGGCCCCCCTAAAAAATTATTCTGACTTCGCCTCTGGTAGGGCATATGTTGAAACTCTATAGAATGTAAATCTTCACATTTCCTTAATAAGTGTTTGCGTGTCATGCACAAACCGTATTTAAAGAAGCACTCCTATTTTATTGAATTTTTTTGTCTCCCTAGACAACTTCAAACACTCGAGTTCTCATCAGAATTAGAAAACAAAACCCTAATTCGAGACTTAATTGGCTCTCGAAGGACAACACTTTGAAGATAACTCTTGAAAGAGTTGGCCTCCTCTCAACAAATATATATTCTTGAGAAAAAAAAAGAGAATAAAATTTATATGATATATGTGTTACCACCTAAAAGATTATATAAAATATAAAATGGGTAAATTATACCTAAGGTTACTCAATATTAATAAGTTTACACTTTAACTACTCAATTTCAAAAAAGTTAAAAATTGGTCACTAAACCATTCGAAAGTTATCATTTAAGTCATTGGGCCATTAAGTTGCTAACAAATGTTTGATGATCATTAGTTCACAATTTATCATAGGGTAAACTACACTCAAGTTCACTCAACTATTTCAAAAAAAAAAATGTTACAAGTTGGTCACTGAGCTATATGAAAGTTTTAAGGTTTTAATTACCTCATTCACAGTTGTATTCTAGTAATCTTGGTACCATTTGACTTCCTCCTTTTACAAAGGATAACACTAAGCTAGAGCTTTTTCCCTCCTCTTTCAACATTATGGTTTGATTTTTCTTGAAATGGTCTAAAACTCCACTAATTTAAACCTAAATCCCTAATAGAGATACTTTGCAATCTCGATCCTTTATTGATGATTGGTCACCTGACTCTGATATGTTCATTTTCTCAACGGAACTTTCTCTTTGACCTTTTGAATTGAGCCTCCGTCGATTGAAACTCTTTGATTAACTTCTTATTGAATCTAGTACATTTGAGTCTCTTTTCTTTAAACATATTTTGATTATCTTTTCTCTAATTTTATTCTATCCCTTTGCTTTTGTCTGTCTTATTTAGAGCTCATTGAAATATGAGAGTTTCTTCCTCTTTTTTATTTATATTTTTGTTTGCTTTGATTTCGCTTGTGAGTTATAATTGATGTTGTTTAGATTATTGCGTTAGGGAGTGATGATGCATAAATTTAGTGATCAAAGTGTAAATTTGTAAACTTATAAATAATTTAGTGACCAACCTTAACTTTTTGAAATTGAGTAGCCAAATTGTAAATTTACCTGTTCCGACCTTTGACGTCTATTAGCACTTAATGGGCCAGTGATTAACTTATAACCATCGAACAATTCAATGATCAATTTGCAATATTTTCAAACTGAGTTACCAAAATGTAAATTTACTAATATATGAGTGACCTTTGGTAAAATTTACCCAATAGAATTATAGAGACAACGTGTCTGAATTCTCAAACATTTCTGGATTCTTACTCGTCCCGAACTAGTTCCTCGGGAAGAAGCTAGAGGACAGGTATTCCTCAGCTCATTCCAATCTATCTGCTGCTCAACATTAGTGTTTTTATCACCATATCCCAACCCTGAAAGTTCTCTGCAAATGGACGGCAAGGAAGAGTTTCTCAAGGAATTCGGTGACTTTTACGGCTACCCCAACGCCCCTAAGTCCATCGACGAAATTCGTTCCACCGAGTTCAAGCGATTAGAAGGTCAATTTTTTTTCTTTATTCAAATTTTTATTGATATTTTATATTCCTTTTATTGTTTCAAGTAAGAAATAATTGAAATTTCAGAAGATAGAATTGGAATTTCGAGTTTTTGTTTGATGCTTTGGGTTTGGGTACTTTGATTAGCTATTTTTGAGCTTTGGGTACTGTAGATACTGTGTATTTGGATCATGCTGGAGCAACCCTTTACTCCGAGTTGCAGATGGAAGCTATCTTTAAAGATCTTACGACTACTGTTTATGGAAATCCTCGTATCCTCTTAACTCAAAAGCTAGTATTGATTTTTCTCTGAAATTCGATGAAATTCCAACTATTCGTATCGAGTAATATCTTCCCTTTTGTATGTTAATCTTATAAATGATTATGAGTTCTTTAAAGCACTGAGTAAAATCCCTTTAGCAAGATCCGCACTGCATTAGTTTGGTTTTGATTTTTATCCTGCATTGTATTTTTGGACGGAAAAGCTAGAAATTGGTTCAGTTAATCTGTTTTGAGAAGTATTATCTTACCATGATTTGGAAATACAAGCCCTTTAGGAATATCTGGTACTGGTTTTGGTTTGTTTTGATTGTGACATTGCAGTAACTCAGATTATTGATGTGTTTTTTGGCTGAAAAGCTGGAGGTTCCTACTCTTGTTTCAGTTTGGGTCATAATTTTATTGTCTTATTCGTGCTTAGAAATAATAGGGTCTTATATAGAACTGTGTCTTATGTTCTTCTTGACTACTTCTATAAGATAGCCAAAGTGATTCTAGTTCAGCCACTAGTGACATTGTAAGGGAAGCACGCAGACAGGTACCACAAATGTTACTTTACTTTGTTTTCTGTTGTTCTTCTTATTTCTTTGCTGAAATTTGTTTTAAAGTTTCTACATTTCAAATGGCCTGGTTTTATTTGGTCTATGAAGTCATAAATAGTTTATAGGTATTGGTAATTGTGCTCTAGTTCAATTGAAATAAATTATCATTTTTTTTAATCTGTGGTATCAGAATAATTGTCTTTTATTTTTGTATATTTTTCTTGCTATATAGGTCCTCGATTACTGCAATGCTTCTCAAAAGGATTATAAATGTATATTCACTTCTGGGGCAACAGCTGCATTGAAACTCATAGGGGAGAACTTTCCCTGGAGCAGTAAGAGCACCTTTATGTACACAATGGAAAATCATAATAGCGTACTTGGTCTTAGAGAGTATCCTGCCACTTCTAGTTTTGGGAGTACTATCATAAATTCTGGCCAGTGCAGTCATGTTTTGTGTGTATGTGTGTTTTCTTTTTTCTGTTCTAAGTTCATCTTATATCCACAGTGATATTACTTATAGTATGTTTTGTTTTGTGTATTATATGACAGAAAAGGATCTGCATTTTTGTTCCTTCTCTTAATATTCTTGAATCTATTGTGTCCTTAATAATTTATTAGATATGCTCTCAATCAAGGAGCTGCAGCCTTTGCAGTTGATATAAATGAGGCTGTGGATCAGGATGGAGCATCTAGAAGCTCTCTGACTTCATTTAAGGTGTTACAGCATCCAGTGCAGATAAGAAATGAAGCAAAAGTTTTGGAAGGGGAGCTTACAGGTAACATTTGGATAAATATGTTAATGTACTACTGATACCTGTTAGAGAAATGATTCAGGGTGAAATAACTAATATTTGCATATTAATTTGGGTCTCCTTTGGTGGATTCTATACCTGATATCTAGCTGAAAGAAGCCATTAGATAAAAGTTCTTGACTTTGGAACTTTATGCAGATGCATGGATATTATGTGTGGCTGCACATATCATCATGGTCAAGGTCATTTTGGCAATAGGATCTGATTTTCTTAGATAGCTTAATTTAAATCTCCTTTACATTTTGGTGGGTTGATTGTGTACTATTTTATATTAGGAAGTTTATTACCTTTTGTTTGTTAGTAACTCTCAGCAGGGGTCGGGTGCTCCTTAATTGATTCTTTGTCTGTAACTTTCCAGTACACATTAATCACTGTTCATAGGTATGTGTTCACCAATCACGTTTGGATCCTATGCATATGGATGGTGGTGATAGATGTGCTGGAAAGTAATAGATAGAAAAGTAATGTAGGGGAGCCTGATCCCAAGATATGAACCCTTGGTTAGTGCATTTATAAATGAGCTTTATTAAAAGGATTCAATGGATAAGAGTTCAGGAAGCATGGCTCTGTATCTTCTGCCTTAGTTTATGGATAAAACTTGAATTTTGTCTAGGTCAGACTGAAAGAAGTCATCTCTAGGATTTCCTTACTGCATCCATCTATTTGTTAATTTGCAAACACTGCTACTCTCATCCATGCTAAACCATGCAAGTTCTTGTAGCAACCTATCCTTTTATGTTTTCTGGCTTTAACTTAACTCTTCTTTTGTTCTGGGGTTGTTATTTTGGTCTAATTAGCGAAATTTCCATAAAACATCTTTAATCCATAGTCAATTCTAGGATATTGTCATATTGGAGATTTAATTCAGTTTAAAATTTGTCCTTTTGTACATGTAACTTTATTTCAAAATGTTGGATTTCTGTTTGGTACCATATATTGAGCTTCTTGTGAAGATAATTTTGGCTGTTATTAATGTCGACTGCATGCTGGAGTTCTTTTTCTCGCATATAGATCACTAATGCCAATTTAACTAATATATATAATTTGTGAAAAATGATAACATGGAAGACTTCCAAAAGGATTTCTGTATTTCTTTCTTATCGGTATTTTTTGCTCAACAATAAGAGGTCTACTAGTAAATACAAAACATAAGAGGTTTATCTTATTGGATGCATGAGTAAAGAAAATGGAAATGTTGTTTTTGAAAAACCATAATAACTTTTTTCTTGAAATAATAACATAAGAAGATGAAAAGCATATCCTTGTTTTTGTCATTGCCACTTTTTAGCGTCATATCCTTTTCTTATTGTTGCAGGTGATGCTTACAATTTATTTGCCTTCCCCTCAGAGTGCAATTTCTCTGGAATGAGATTTAGCCTTGATTTGGTGAATAATGTTAAGCAAAATGCAGAAAAATTTTTGGAAGGCTCTCCATATTCAAAGTATGTAGCTTTCATACTGTGTTTCTAAATATGTTTGTCTGCTTTTTACCACTAATAACAGTAGCCTGATCTGGAAAGGGCAACTTCTATGCAGTTTCTGTTCTGAACACATAAACCATAATGAAATAAACAGTTCAGGTTAACCAAAATGGGGAAAAGATGAAGGAATCAGATTTACAAAGGAGTCTGTGATAACTGAGATTTTCTTGCTCATTTAATTCAGTTTTAATATGATATTTTCCCCATAAGTTCTTTTCTTTCTCATTAAGTAGTTTTTGTTAATTTAACTAAAAAATCATCCTTGATCAACTAGGATAGCAATATTTTCCCATCTTAGATGTCTGTGTGTAATCTAATCATTTTCATTTTCAACTAAAAATAGTAATTAAGGAAAATTTATGTTAAGAGTAGTAGCTGTAGCTGAAATAGGCTTATTTTCTATGGCAAGGAAGCTGCATATTATGTGTAAATATGTTATGTTGTAGTCAAATATGATTTTACTTTACTCTTTGCTCTTAATGTCTAGAAATTTCGAAGAAGCAAATATCAAAATAAAAACTGAAAAGCACTTAATTATCTTGTCTTGAAAATTTTCTCCCCAAAATGCGTTGGACTACTTAAAATAACAGTGGCTTGCTGCAACAAAGACCGAAGATGGTACCAACATGTTTATATTTGTTTATAAAAGGCATTACAGGCATGAGGAAATTTAATAGTGATAGCTTAACACAGCCCTGAAGCTCTTTCTGCCTTATAAGTTTCTAAAATTTAGTCCTACTTTGATCATGTGGTGCATAATATATTACTAATTGTAGGAATTATAGAAATATATTAAATGTTTTCTACAGATAGATAAGAAACAGAGTAATTCTCTGTATTTTTCTATATTTTATTAACTAAAGAACTGAATTTAAATAGAGAAAAGAGTCATAACCTAATTGGGAAAATAATTCCCTTATTCTAATAAACTACTAAAAGATAAGATAAAATAATCCTAGAATATCTCAAATGATTTATTCTAAGATTTATCTACATAAACAAGATTTATCTATCTGTAGAAAACATTTAATATATTTCTATAATTCCTACACACCCCCTCAAGTGGAGAATATACATTGTATAATCCCGGCTTGAATAGGAATTTATTGAAAATGAGGCTTTAGCGAGCCTTAGTGAGAATATCGCAATTTGTCCTTTTGAAGGAATGTAGGAAAGAGTGGCTGTCCTTTTATTGACTTGGTCGACAATAAAATGCTGTCAATCTCCACATGCTTTGTTCGGTCATGTTGGATTTGGATTCTTGGCAATTTGAATAGCAGATTGATTATCATACAAGACTTCAAAGTGATCCTCCGATTAGTGCCAAGTTCTTTTAGTAATTTAAGTAGCCAAATTCCTTCGCATATTCCCAAAGCTAGTGCTCTAAATTCAACTTCAAAGACTACTTCTTGAAACAACAGATTGTTTTTACTTCTCCAAGTTGTAAGGTTACCCCAAACAAAAGTGCGTAGCCACTAGTGGATCTTCTTTCGGTGAGGTCTCTCGCCCAACTAGAGTCTGTAAAAAAATCTTGATTCTGTCTTGTGTTTTCTTGAACATTAAGCCGTGTCTGGAGTTTTCTTCAAGTACTTGAGAATTACATTTCTTTCTTCGCCATATGCTCTTCATTAGGATTAGTCATGTGTTGACTTATCACATTTACAGGAAAGGCTATATCCGGCCTTGTCGAGAGATAAGTAAATAAGTTTCCCAACTAATCTCAAAATTCTCTCTGTCTACTAAAGACCCATCTTCTTTGTTGAATCTCAAATTTGCCTCCATTGGTGTATCGGTGGCTTACAACCAAGAAAACCAGTTTCTTTGAGTAAATCAAGTACATACTTTCTTTGATTGATCACAAGTCCTTCTTTTGATCTTGCCACCTCCATTCCTAGGAAATATCTTAACTTTCCCAAGTCCTTGATTTGAATTCCCTATTTATGACTTCTTCAAATTGCTAATTTCCTCCTCATCGTTTCCAGTAAGAATTATGTCATCAACATACACAATTAGGATAGCTTTCTTATTTGTAGAAGTTACCTTGATGAAAAGTGTATGATCGGCAAAGGACCGCTTGTAGCCGTTTTTGAATGACTTTAGTGAACCTCTCGAACCAAGCTCTAGGTGATTGTTTTAGCCCATATAGAGACTGTTGAGCTTGCACACCTTGTTGCTTCCTTCAACGGACTTTAAGCCGGTGGCAATTTCATGTAAACTTCTTCCTCTAGCATGCCATTAAGAAATGCATTTTTACATCAAGTTGATGTAATTGCCAATCGCAATTCTGACCAAACTTAGGAGTACTCGAGCAGTGTTAAGCTTTGCCACGGGTGCAAGCGTTTACGTGAAATCTATCCCATACGTTTGCGTAAAGCCTCACAGTCACCGGTCTAGCTTTGTATCGTTGGATGCTTCCATTGGAGTTGTACTTTTCTGCAAAGATCCATTTGACCAATGACCCTTTTTCCTTGAGGAAGGTGCAGAATCGTCCAAGTAGCATTTTCTCTAGTGCACCAATTTCCTCTTCAAATGACCCTTCTCCATTTAGGATCCTTTAGAGATTCAACTATGCTTGTGGGAATCTATTCTTTATCCAAGGTTCTTTGTAAATGCTTGAAAAGAAGGCATCAAAGAATTATAGCCGACAAATTTTTCAATAGGATGCTTGGTGCATTGTCTAACCCCTTTTCTAATAGCAATAGGAAAATCATCTAGAGTAGAGGACTTTATCGATTTCTTCTTCCATTAAGTAATTTGGACCCAAATCCAATTCTCGACAAGAATCAGATTGCAAAAGCAGTCTCGTGGATATTTTTCTTTTTCTTGTGTACACAGAAGTTTGTTTGGGTGGTGATGTTTGTTGAAGATTTTCAATAGGAGTAGGTGTATTTTCGGGAGGGGTGTTTAAAGTAGGTGTGGATGAGGTATTGATAGGTATAATGATGAGAATTAATCTGAGTAGTCACGGGTGACAAATCAGAGGTAAAGGTAAAATTGGTGGCAATTTTGAAGGTTGAGAATGGAAATTAGGAGAAGATACACGATTTGGTGAAAATCACTCCATGTCTCCCCGAATTTCATTTGTGTGAAATAGGGATCCTGTTCATAAAAAGTGATATCCATAGTGGTAAAAATCGTTTTGAAGGAGGATGAAAGCATTTGTATCCCTTCTTAAGTGAAGAATATCCAACCAGTACACATTTTAAGGACTTGGGGTCTAACTTGGATTTATGAGGAGCAATATTTTGGATAAAAGCATGCATGCAAATGCAAAGATTTTAAGTGGCAAAATTGAGGAGATAGGCTTAAAATGAGGAAAATGTTTGCAAAAATATAGATTGAGGTGTTTGAAATTTTAAAACCTTACTAGGCATTCGGTTGATTAAATAGGTAGCCGTTAATAAGGCTTCCCCCACAGATATTTAGGAACATTGGTAGTAAATAGAAGGAACGAGTAACTTCTAGGAGATGCCTATTTTTCCTTTCGACAATGCCATTCTGTTGTGGGGTTCCAACACAAGAACTAAGTTGAACTATGCCCTTGTCCCCTGAAAAAATTACCCAAAGACCTAGCAAAAATTCACGCCATTATCGATTTAAAAGAGTGGATTTTAGCCCCAAATTGAGTGAGAACCATGTTATAAAATTGTGCAAAAATATCGCAGATTTGATTTGTCTTTTAGCAAATAAGTCCAAGTTACCCTCTGTGATCATCAATGAAAGTGATAAACCACTTACTATGATCGCATTCTTCACCCAGAAGGGCCCCAAATATCACTATGGATCAAAGCAAAAGGGTGAGAAGGCTTGTATGGAGAAGGAAAATAAGAAAATTTAGTATGTTTAGCAAGAGAGCAAACTTTGCAAGAAAAAGAGTTTGGCCTTTTATTAATAAATAGATCAGAAACAATTTAGCAAGGTATTGGAAACTAGGATGGCCTAAACGAAAATGCCATAACATAACATTATCAATCTGTATTTAAAGTCAGTAAAAGATTTGAAGATCTCGGGTTTAGGAGAGGAAGGGAGGATGTAGAGACCATTCGCAAGTGGCCTTACCAATCATCTTCTTCGAGTTCGGTGCACTCGCAAAGTACAATTAAGACCGTTAAAGGTTGCAAAGCGGTTCAAGTCCGAGGAAATTTTACTTACGAAAATGAGATTGCAAGCGATTTGGTACAAAGAGAACATTATGAAGTGCAATCGATCATTGAGAACAACGGTTCCATGGCCTTCTATTTTGCATAAGGACCCATCATTTGCTTTTGACCGCTTTACCAACGGTTTGGAAAAAATTGTGAAATAAGGCCTTATTACAGTCATATGATCCGTAGCACCGTAATCGAGGATCCAATTAGGAGTGAAGCGAGAGGAAAACAATCTTTGTGAAAGAAGAGTTACCTTACGGGTTCTTTCATGACCAGATTACCCGCACTAGACCCTGAAACTTTCCAAGCAGTTTTTGAAGTTCAAAGCAATCTGCTCTTTGGAGAAGCTTGTGCGGATGTCGCAGTGGCAAGGCTGGATTTATTATCTCTGGAGTTCTTTGACTTCCGAGCCTCGAGGCTTACCATGAAGCTTCCAACACTTTTCCTTGGAGTGACCGGGCTTTTTGCAATGATCACACCAAATTCTCCCCGCTTGGAAGAGGGAGATGATTGGTGTGTCACTAAGGCGAGATCCTTCAGAGTTGAATCCGTTTCATCAAGCAAAGATCACACTTCGTCGGCTTTCTTCCTTCTTGACCATGGAGAAGGCCTCTCGAAGGGAGGAAGTGGAGAAATAGCCAAGACCCCGCCGCGAACCTCATCCAGCTCCTTGTTTAGGCCGTGTAGAAATTGAAATAGCCTTCTTTGAGTGACAATTTGTTGATAAAGGGCAAACATCTCTTGAAGCGCCCAATCATCTTTGTGCATACAAATCTAATTGTTGCCAAAGAGCGGTAAGGGTATTGTAGTAGAGAGTGAGCGGGCATGGTGCCTTGCTTAAGAGTGGTTGCTTGATTTTCAACATGATATAATTCAGCAAGAATATTATCATTCTTTGGAGTAGGTTTCATGACAGCACTCCAGATTTCAGCCATTTGTGTGTTATAAAGGAGAAAATTTCGCTTATACTTGGGGTCATGGAATTAAGGAGCCAAGTCATAACCCGACCATTGTCACGCATCCACTTAGCAAAACCGAGTGTCGTGCAGCACAAGCAGTCGCTTGATTTCACCGAAGAACATAGCCCAATCTATCTCTTCCCAAGAGAAAAATCTTAACCGATTGGGACCACTCTAGAAAATTGTTGCCATTTAATCTATGGCGGTGATATTCAGACAGATTTGAGTCCGATTGAGCATCAGAACCAGAAAAATTTTCTAGATTTGAGGTAATCTCGGAGTAGGAGAAGGATATGTAGAAGAAGAAGTTTCGACATTGGCTAGGGTGGAAAGGAACAGTAACCTAAGCTGATACCATGTAGAAAACATAGTAATTCTCTGTATTTTTCTATATTTTATTAACTAAAGAACTGAATTTAAATAGAGAAAAGAGTCATAACCTAATTGGGAAAATAATTCCCTTATTCTAATAAACTACTAAAAGATAAGATAAAATAATCCTAGAATATCTCAAATGATTTATTCTAAGATTTATCTGCATAAACAAGATTTATCTATCTGTAGAAAACATTTAATATATTTCTATAATTCCTACACTAATCATGCAAAAGGGAAAGCTGCATAAAACCTATGTTTAACATAAGAAACCTAATAATTTCTCCGATTTGGTAGAAAAGTTCTAGACCTAGAAGTTTATTTAATGTAATGCTTAAAAAGATAACTAAACACTCATAATCTATGTTGATACTTGAAGTCATTATTTTTAAATGTGCTCGTGTTTCTTTGAAGACTTCATTTTAAATGTGCTTTTTGTATGTAAGCTATTAGACATTAGCTTTTTAAGAATTGATTCTGACTATTCCCGTCACATATATTTGGCCACTGTTTATAATTAGGGGACATTGGATGGTCTTAATCGATGCTGCAAAGGGCTTTGCAACACAACCTCCCGATTTGTCACTTTATCCTGCAGATTTTGTTGTAATCTCTTTTTATAAGGTAAATGTATAAGACCATTCTAAACTTTTTGATGGGTAAATATTAACTCCTTTTTTATCCTGGAAAGGGAGCAAACCAGAAGAACCTAATCTTACATAATGTTGTTTTGCCATTGCATTGTCCTGAAGTTGTTTGGCTATCCAACTGGACTTGGTGCTCTCATAATTCGAAATGGTAAGTAGCTGAGTTTGTAGATTACTGGTTTCTGAAGTTAGCCCCTGATGGTGGTGTTAGGAGTTTTTTGTACACACTACACAATAGTAAGATAGATGCTATCAGATATTTTTGCATGTGCATGTGTCTAATTGGTTTGCTGTAATGAAGAAAGGAATCTTTTTCTGTTAAGCATCATTCATTTGCCCTTTTATTTCTTTGATTGTAACAATGGAGCTTGGACTTCCCTCTTCTTTCTTGTTTTCTGTTTTTTCAAAAGAATGAGTCTTTCTGCCATAAAAGATCTAGATTGGTTGACATTGCCTTTGTTGCCGATTCAGTTACGGCTGATTTTACTGTTTCTGACAATACGGATCATCCCTGACAATAGCATTTTGATTTTCAAATTGGATCTAGCTAGAAATTTCTGGAAACAGAAACATTTGATGAGTTGTGAAAGAAATAGATATAATGAGTTTTTTCATTCCCATTGAACAATGGGTTTTGGCATTCATTTATTGGTTGATTTATGTTTCTCTTTCTTTACGTAAACTCTGGACAATTCCTGATTAAGTAAAACAAAGTTTAAGGACAGGGAGTCTTTTTCATTATGGTTTTCTAATATCCTTTTTTTCCTTTTCTTTTTCTTTTAGATGCTGCTAAGTTATTGAAGAAGACCTATTTCAGTGGAGGTTTGTACTTAGAAGTCTTATTGATGGATATATTTAATGTAGTTGTTTTGTTAACTATAAGTTTTACAGGCACTGTTGCTGCTTCAATTGCTGACATTGACTTTGTTAGAAGAAGAGAAGGTGTTGAGGAGCAGTTCGAGGATGGCACCATTTCTTTTCTTAGCATAGCATCTATTCGTCATGGATTTAAGATATTCAATACCCTCACTACATCTGCAATGTGCTGGTATGCGAAAATTGATTTCTTCATCTCTGAAAAGTGCAAAGTTCTATTAGGATTATCAAGCTTTAAGTTTATTGTCTATTATATATATCTTACATCATTCTGAAAGTTCACATGATAGAACGTTTTCCTCTTTATTCTTTCATGACTATTTTTCATGTATATTGTGTTTCTGTTTCCCATGCATGGTTAGTTATAAGTATTTCACGACTTTGATTTCTTTTTGGCCAATGATGGTCATTGTTTGATTACTCTCTCAAGTTTCATCTTGCAAATAACTCAAGATTCTTTTCAAGTATAGAATGCCGAAGTTGGCATGTTTGCTTCTATAACTAAATATCAGGCCCGGCCCTGGGGGTCGTTTGGAGGTGCAGCCGCCCAAGGCCCAAGGCTGAAAGGGGTCCAAAATATTGTTTTCCAGTTTTTAAGGGTCCAAAGTTTTTTTTTAACCAACTTTTAAGAGACCTAAAAAAAGTTTTCTCCAACTTTTAAGGAATCTAAAACCCCATTTTATTGTTTTGCCTAGGGCCCAAAAATGTCAAGAACGGGCCTGCTAAATATTATGAATCATGCTTTTCCGCATTGGTTTTGCACTACGGTTCCTGTAGAATATGCAAGAGTATAATCTGCTTTGCTTTGGGTTTTATTCACAATGTACTTCTGAAATTTTCTGATCAGTATCAAACTATCAATGTGAAATTGTAAATAATGTTTCCTTCGGAGAGGGTTATATAAATCTGTCTTTGCCAAATGTTTTCCTCTGTTCTGACATTATGTTATATG
This sequence comes from Gossypium sturtianum, assembly GCA_025698515.1. Classification (NCBI taxonomy): domain Eukaryota; kingdom Viridiplantae; phylum Streptophyta; class Magnoliopsida; order Malvales; family Malvaceae; genus Gossypium; species Gossypium sturtianum. The sequence continues at coordinate 152,844,273 of CM046943.1, forward strand.
TTTTTTTGTTCACATGGCATGTTAAAGTAATTTATAGGGATGCCTCCTGTTAGCATATTGACCTCTCTCCCCGCGTCTTACACTGTTCTCTTTCAGGCATACTATGTCACTTACCAAGTTTTTGAAGAGGAAGCTCTTAGCTTTGCGACATGACAATGGAGAAAGTGTCTGCACTCTTTATGGCAATTGTCCTCTGAAGGTTGGTCACATGAATTAAAGTAGTAGATAGACTATATGTCCCCAAATAAGCATGAATTGTAGCATTTTATGACAACTTCAGATGTACTTAAAATGGAAAAAGGAAAAAGATGGGAATCTTCTTATGTTCCTTTATTCTTGGTTTCAGTTTAAGATACATTTTATTAGAGGCATTTCAATATTCCTACTTGATACATGTCCTATGCACAGTTCTTTCAGGTTGAACAATGCATGTTACTTTGCGTGTGGCATGCCGATACAATTTTCTTGTTTATAATTGTGTAGTCTGGTCTGTTTGGATGTTTGAAGCTTGAGGCTATTAGTTGCTTTGATAGTGCTTTCCATTCTTTGCTAGCATTTATTTTTCTGGAATTACTAACCAGTTCTAAATGGTTTGCAACTCTTCCCATAGGTTTCTAGGCATGACTGTGGCTCTATTGTCTCGTTTAACCTGAAAAGGCCAGATGGCTCTTGGTTTGGGCATCGGGAGGTGGAAAAATTGGCATCCTTATATGGAATTCAGTTACGGGTAAACACTGATACAATTTGTAGAGAAACCATAATGATATAAACAAACTTATGTTCTGGTTTAGTGATTGCTTGCTAAGTGCCTTTGTGTTTTTCTCCCTGGCTCTTAAATACTCGGACCTTAAGTAGTTGGGCAAGAGAAGTATGCAAACATCTTTATATGTTGTTAATAGCCACAAAATGCTTCGTAATAACATGAGGTGACTTTTACTGCATCAATTTAACTGAGGCTTGCTTGAACAATGTTCTAGGAAGCTGGCAATTATTGATCTAGGGGAAGATTAAAGAAATAATTGACTGCATGTGTCTTATTTGTGACAATAATTCATTTGTCTTTCCCTTGCTATTTTGTTGTAGACAGGATGCTTTTGCAATCCTGGTGCTTGTGCAAAATATCTTGGCTTATCTCACTCAGATCTTCTTTCTAACTTAGAGGTATACCTTTCTTTTGGTTGGTTCATGATCTTTTTACTATATTTTTGTGGTTGAGGTATATGGACTTTGTTTACTGGAAGTAAAATAAGCCTTGCTTTGAGTTCAGGCTGGGCATGTTTGCTGGGATGACAATGATGTGATAAATGGAAAACCAACTGGAGCGGTTAGAGTATCTTTTGGTTACATGTCAACTTATGAAGATGCTAAGGTAGTTGTTCTTTTGCTACCTTTGCTTTCTGCCCTTTATTTCTATTCTAGAAAAAATAGGTGATCTTTTCTTTATTATATCGATGCATCAGCTGTGGGGACTGTTGATTTTCAGTGTTGCCATAGATGATAACTAGTTCAGATATATTTGTTGCATGTTTCTGACATTCTTTCTGTTTGATTGTATTTACTAACAGTTGCCTTTTTCCTCCCAATTTACAGAAATTTATTGATTTTATAAGAAGTTCCTTCATATCCATGCCAAGTGAGTTTGAGAAACGGTACTTGCTCAGATCAAAGTCAATTCCATGTCCAACTGAAGGTTATTTAATGTTTTGGTTCATGTTATATCTCCAATGAAATGAAAAGTATATATTTGATTTGCAAACTCTCTTTTGCTCCATTCCCAAATTATTTCCACTGTGAACTAATGTTATTAGACTAATAATAATCACAGCTATAAGTTCAATTTAAGTGTCATGAATATCTATATTATAATAAATAGAAATGAGCTAACTGAAAGAAGAGTGGAGGAAAAAAGAATGCATGAATAGAGAAGTGTGGGGAAAATCTCAAGTCTATACAAACACTAGGCAGTAATCTCCAAATAATGTAGTTATATGAGTTCTTTTAGACTGTTATAGACCACAGGAATTTGAAAATTTGAAATAATCTTGTATTATTTGAACTTTTGCCAATGGTAGATGCTCCAAAAAACCTCACTTTGTGCTCGTCTATTATTATATGGTACCGTTTTAGATGGATTCTGATTTTCTATGTAGATTCTTCATAAATTTCTCTTATTGGGTACTGTGATAGCAGTACACTTTTGATGTCCTGTTTTGCAGGGACCACTGTACATCCTTAGTTAAGTTAGCATGGTGCATCACTTTGGTTTTCTTTTCCTTTTATTTCAAGGGGAAAAAAAAAAGGGAGGGGGGGCTTTTGTTTCTATGTTGCAAACGTCCATATTCTGCTACTGGCTTTTCTGCATTTGCAGCTAACATTTTGTTGTTTCTGAATTACAGGCTTTGAAGATCGACTATCAAGTTCTGCTTGCCACCTTAAGTCTATAACCATCTATCCAATAAAATCATGCGCAGGGTTCAGTGTGAATGGTTGGCCTCTGAGCAATACGGGTAACCTCTTGTTATCTTTATGGTTAGGACATAGGCTTGTTTTATAGTTTATGGTTAAACCAACACCATATGTTCATTTTCCTTTCATTAATATACCAAAAGCTCAAACTGAACTTTTTATACCAAGTTGATGGTTTTTGATGTTTGTATGTTATTTCCCATGGTGAGAACACTATCTTTATATCGGCCAAAGTATATGATAAAACACTGCATCTTCATGATCTCTTCCATCATAATTTTTACACAAATTTCTACATTGTCATGATAATGGTATACTATGGTCTTGTTTTAGTTCAGTTGAGGCCTATTGATTCCTATTAGCAATAGATTTAAGTAGGAACCAGGCATTGCTGAGCAAAGGGATAAATATATGATACCTTAACCTAAAACTGAAGCTAGTTCCATCTCTATATGCTAGCCATAGTTTGAGGTCTTGCATCTCACCCAAGCATGTGCATGCTCTGAATGAAAAATAAACAATGCTTTTCTGTTGAAGATTCTAATGTTGAATCCCTCATTGTTCTTTTTTATGCACACATGCATGGAAGATCTTTGCTTGCTGATTTCTTTCTCTGTCTATGATATAGATCTAAAAGGTCTGTTCACTATATTACCTGTCAATGCAGGTTTGCAGTATGATCGAGAATGGCTTCTTAAAAGCTTGACCGGTGAAATTCTTACACAAAAGAAGGTTAATAGTTTCTTTGCTTAGAAGAGTCCTTTACCTTTGCATGTTGTTTTTGTATATTATATTTTTTTTATCCTAATTAATGGTTAATATTTTGCATTTTATGCAATGAAAAATATGGTGGCTCACAGCCTGCTTAGATGATATTCTTCTTAGCAATCCTATTTGTTATTTTCCTTAAAAAAATTATATCTTTTTTATTTCTTTGATAATTTTGCTGAAAAAAATCTTAATGCATGTGAATATTTATTTTTGGACGAATTTTTTTTTCCCAAATGATTTTTTAAGATAAATTATTTTTATCCTGTTTTGTTTTGTAGGTTCCTGAAATGTTCCTCATTAAAACCTTCATTAACCTCAATCAGCAGATATTGTCTGTAGAGTCACCCCGTTGCAAAAGGAAATTGCAGATCAAACTAGACTCCGATTCATATCTTCCTGGGAAAGAAGAGTTTTATTTGCAGAGCAGAAGGTGTGATATGATAATACCAATCTTCATTTTTACGAGTTTATTATTTAATATGTTGGAATGTGATTTGCATTTGTTTTTCGAGCTTCAAAAGTTCTTACATTTAAAAATTTTATATTAAAGTACTTGTTGGTTAAATATTTATGGAGAATGGTGGGCTGTAGAGGTTTCTCATGGGTTAGACCATGGATAGGTCGATTTCCTATATTTTGATATTGTTATTTCGAATGTTGCAACTTAATTGTTATTTCTTGATTATCAGATATGAAGTCCAATGTTATGAAAATGAAATCAACCAATGGTTCATTGATGCTGTTGGTCAACCTTGTACTTTAGTGCGGTGTTGCCAGTCCGAGTATTGCTTCTCTTTGAACAAGAACAGAAGTATGGGTATGTGCAGAGATGTGAACAGTAAGGTGAATTTTGCAAATGAAGCTCAGTTCCTACTGATTTCCGAGGAGAGTGTGTCCGACCTCAACAACAGACTATGCTCAAGTATGTTTCTCACTGAACTCGTTTACTGTCATGCAAGAAGCTGAAAATGGCATTCAGTTTAGATTCTTCGTGGTTTTAGTGAAGATCACCCATTCAGTATGATTTTGTCCAACACAATTTTTTCTAATTCTTTTCATATGTTCGGGAAATCCTACCCTGGCATGTCCAAATGTGTACCGGACACAGGTACTAAAAGAATAGTGAGTCTATAGCAGCTTAAGACACAGCAGCTTCTACTATTGGAATTTCCTATGTCTCTTTATTATTTGATGGCATTTTCACTTCCAAATGACTTTTGCTTCAAAAAGATTTATGGTATATCATTTTTCAGCCCATTAGATTGATTCAAACATCGCAATCCTCCAGCCCCCAACCACACAAAAGATATAAGTGAATATACGCATATGTAGTAGGCACACTAATGTGGCTCGTTGTATTTTATGTTACTTTTATTGTATTCATTTTTCCTCTAATCATGTTATAATACTTTTGTTCAACTTTCACATTCATCACAATTTAGATTCTTGCACTGATCTCTATATTAGCAAAGGGATAATTTTCAGTTTAAATCAGAGCTTTTGGGTCAAGTCATCATGCTAGTGCATTCTCCTTTCAGTTTTATTAATTCTTTTCTGTTCTTTAAAGTGATACATTACATCTACATACTAATTTTGTGGTCTTCAGAAACTCAAAAACTCTCTTGTGCTGCCCCACCTAACGTCAACCCGATGAGGTTTCGGCCCAATCTTGTCATATCTGGCAGTGAACCATATGCTGAAGATGGATGGAGAAATCTTAGAATTGGGAACACATATTTTAGTGTAAGTTCTCCACCTTTAATTGTATTTTACCTCAATCCAGACGATAATGCATGTTAATATTCTCTCTTTTTTCCTTCTTTTATAAAAATCCAATATATATAAACTTACATCGATCTTGTTTATCAGTCATTAGGTGGTTGCAACCGTTGCCAGATGATCAATTTTTATCAGCAAACAGGACAAGTTAAGAAGACAAATGAACCTTTGGCAACTCTAGCATCATACAGGAGAGTAAAGGTTAGCTTATCATAAATCTAAATCGATGTCTCTAGCTTTTTTCGGCTTCTCAACTGCAATGTGAGTGATATCGAGTTTCGGTTGATTCAGGGGAAGATTTTGTTTGGGATATTGCTGAGGTACGATCCTGGTAATAAGGCTAGGCTGGATACAAATTCATGGCTTAAGGTAGGAGATGAAGTTCATCCAAATTCGGAATAAAAGGTGTTAAAACAAAAACAAGAACATAATTAGAAGCACGTATAGGGAATATTGCATACTCCGAATACGGTGGCATACGCATTCCTACATAACACGACCACAGGCCAGACAGCACGTAAGCAATTTTTTGTTATTCCATTCCTAGCAAAGAAATAAATGTCAAATGGACGAATGGTATACAGATATCTTGATTACAATATTGAAACAAAGGCTGTTGCTTTATTTGATGCAAGTCTTCTGAAATACTTAATGTTCCAGCCAACTCTGGAGTTCGTTGCTGTTCATAGTGTATTATACATATAAAAATAATATTACATTGATTTACATGTAGCAAAATGATGAGCATTTGCAACTTGATTCATTTCTTAGCATGATTGCTTCCTAAATGGACTTTGGTCGTTTGATTAAAAAAAGAGTTCATTTACCATATATGTATTAACATGAGAAATGAGAAAAACCTATATACTCATTTTGAGGAGTAAACAGTTCAATCGTTGGTCAATAGATTGCAAATCATGAAATAAATATATCTTACTTTATTTTAAGCATCAACAACTAAAACATAAATATTATTGTTAAAATATTGAACAAGAAAAACACAAGAATAATTGCATGAAATATCAATTTCGCTTAAAATGGAGAATCCAAGTCTTGGTACATGCCATCATTATTATTTTCAATTTCATTAGTCTTGTTCAAAATATCATCAAAATGAAGGAGACATTTCATCTTCAAGTGCTAACATTTTTGTGACTACTGAAATTAAAAATACAAAAACATTTAAAAAAATATTTAAATATAAAAAACAAACTAAAGATGATAAAACATTCACTTATATTTGTTATAAATTGATAAATATGACATTTACTACAAGATAATATAATTACCTTCCCAATAGCTATCTTCCCATTGTTATCCCATCCAAAAGCATTACTATTATGTTCATAAATCAACTTCTTCCTTCGTTTTTCAAAATCGTAAGCCTTGAATATATGTTAGACTTAGTTTTCAACTTATATCCAGAATATTTCTCCTCTAATATCTTCTTTGAAAATGGTAAATAGCCTTACCTAAAGCTACAATTAAACATTGTATGTTCCAATGTTGTATAGATCTATCATGCATGAATTAAGTTTTAAATCTTTAATTTTATTCCAATGTCTTCTTGTATTTTTGAATGGTTGTTCATAAATTCATTTTATTTAGAATCTTCTCCGTCTATTAACCTTTAAACAAAATGATAACACAATATTGCATAAAGATATACTCAAATAACGAAAATTTCAAAGTTACATGAAAATATAAATAAATAAAAATATCATTTAATAGATGGTTTGATAGTAAGAGGTTTACTTTAATGCAAAATATATCATGTACTAGACCTGATCATGGATTGGGTTACTTGGCTTGACTCGAAAGTCTGTCCGAAAAGTGGGAGGGTCTAGACAAAAATATAGGCCCAAAAAATAGGTTTGGACAAAAAAATAAGGCACGTTTTCTAAACGAGACAAGCCTCAAGTAAGCTTTTTTTTGCCCAATTCGACCCAAATTTGAAAAAAAAAAACTGCTGATTTTTGTCGTTGTTTTCACTATTTGTTGTTGTTTTGACATTATTTTAGTGTCGTTTCAGTATTATATTGCTGCTATTTTGTTGTTATTGTTTGAATATTATATAACTCTTGTTTTATTGTTAATTTTGCTACTATAAGTTGCACCTATCTTAACGTTATTTAAGTATAAATAATTTTTTAATTTATTTTTAATTTGTTGAAAAATATTTATTTTAATATTTTTAGTGTACTTGATATATTATATTTTAATTTTTTTATATAAAAATAATAATGTAACACCCCAAACTCGGCCTAGACATTATGGCCGTATCTGGCAATGTCACACGATAGTGTTTTTGAACATCGTTGTTACGATGAAAACATTCCATGTTATTATCTTTAGTAAACCTTTGTTAAAACTTAGGAAGTCGTCTTTATTCATTTAAAACATTTGTTTTGAAACATCCCTCGTTGCGGAAGCTTTAATGAAACAGTCTATGTGATCATGCGTTTAGGAAATACTTTAACTTTTTGAAAACCGAATTTCCTACGACCAGCATGTATAAATCCATAAAGTAAAATAAATAAATAAAAACTCAAATTTAAAACCAAAGTCCTAGAGAGTCCTTAAATTACAACCCAAATAATCAATAATAATCAAATCATAAATCGTAAATTGAAAACCATGAAGTCCTAAAATTACTGTGGTCACCACTGAGTCCTCCGTCGCACTGATCTGTCTAAGTCTGGGGATTACCTGTGCACATTAAACAAAAAGGGTGAGTTTACGAAAACTCAGTGTGTATTCTCGCAGAAACAAACAAACAATCAGTATTCACAGTGCACAGTTGAACAGTCTCGGGCCTAAGCCCTTTTCAGTATCAGTGGCAGTTTGGGCCTTAGCCCATCTCAGTACAGTGTCAAAATGTAGTAGGGCCTTAGCCCATCAGTAGCAGTAACAGTTATGCAGTGGCAAAATCCTACCCAACTAGCCTCTACACACCATCTCCGTCCAACCCTACACTCATTGTGGGGATATAATCAACCCACCCATCCCTACACTCCAAGTAGTACCGAATGCGGCACAAAACAGTAGTTTGCAGCTGAGCTGCAGTAAATTAGGCTTAAAGCCTTTCAGTACACTTCCTCCGAATAACAGCCCCCAACCCAATGCAATGCAACACACAATGGATGATATGCTATTATGCAATTTCAGTACATATATTCAGTTCAGATATTAACATGCTCAGTATAGATATCATTCAGTCAATTTCACACATTTAGAGGTCTAAGTAGCGCTTATCGACCCTACAGTAGGTTCACAGTCGACTTGGGCGACCCGTGCAACCTTAAAAACATTTCGGTAAAAATGGGCCCACATGCCCATGTGATTTGCCCGTGTGGGCCCACACGCCCGTGTGGCCCACTTGGCCCAAATTAGCCTTGGCCGTGTGGTCCATTTTTAAAGTAACCCATGCTAGCTCAATACTCATATATGTTTTCACTATTTACTTATATGTTCATTCAAATCTGTCTACTTGAGTCATTATCACTAAATTATTTATATCTTGAGCTACAGAATTCCAAATTAAGATCTGCTTGATGTTTTTGAAACTAGACTCAAATACCTTTCTACATAAAATTTTCAGAATTTATAGTTTATCAAATAAGTACAGTAAGATCTTTAAACTTATCCTTATTCTCATTGCTTGTTTGTGACTTGACCTTTCCTTACTAAAAATTATTTATCTCTTAGTACGGAATTTAGATGATGTTTCCGTTTGTTTCTCTTGAAAATAGACTCATTACGGATTTAAAAATATAAATTTAAGCCCTAATTATTTTTTTACAATTTTTTTATGAATTTCCAAAGTCAGAACAGGGGAACCCGAAATCATTCTGACCTTGTCTCACAAAATTTATTATAACTCGTGATTTACAATTCCATTGCTTACATTGTTTCTTTCATGAAAGTGTAACACCCCAAACCCGGCCTAGAAGTTAGGCCCAAATCCGGCATGTCACATTGAAGTGTTTTTGCGAAAACCTTGTTTTCATTGAAAACCCTTCTAAAGAAATGTTAAGTAAAATCCAGTTTGCTTTCAAAACGAGGTGTATCCGAAAAAAAACCATTTACTTGTTACTATGTAAAAAATTTCTTTGACAGTGGAAGCTTGTTCTTAAACACAGTTATTTTCAAAAACTTGAAATATGATTAAAAAACTAAATCCAGGTTCTGTTTCAAAATCTCAATGCATAGTGGGAGTAATGGAATAATAACTAGAGGGAAAACCTTATTACAATCCGAAATGAAATAACTTAAAACAATAACTTAAGATCTAGAGTTTAGATATTAAGAAAAAAATAAGTCTATTCGTATTGCTAGTTGGCCACCTCTGAGTCCCTCCATCCGTCGAACCGCCTACTGAGGATCACCTGAGAAAAATAAAAGAGGGAGTGAGTTTTCGAAAACTCAGTGTGTACGACCCTCGTCAAACAAATAGCATACATATCATATTATTAACATAACAATATCATACATGCAATGCAATGCAAACCCTCCCCAAATAATCCATCCGCTACACAACATTTCCCTTCCAACCGAAACACATCTGTGGGGATTTCTAAATCGACCCACCCATCCAATACACATCAAGGGTAGCCTGGTTGCGGTACTACCAAACGTTGCAGCAAAGCTGCTTATCATATAATGGGCTTAAAAAGCCATCGGTGGATCCACAGTTGTCAAGTAACCATGCGATCCTCATATACTTCCTCCATTCCATAATTCCCACCCCATATGCAACCTAAACAGAATATCATATGAATGCAACAAATGTACATGTAAAATCCATAAATCTTACATTCAACACATAGGGGTATTTTATTCATTTCACAAATCAATGGTATTTCGGTAATTCTACCCTACAGGGGTATTTCAGTAATTCTTAACAGTATGGGTCTTAATTACGAACCTTGGCCGGTCAACAATTCCTCGTGGCTAAAGTGACCAGACACTATGCACCAGGTAGGATTTCAGAGAAGAGGAGGTGGGTCACTAGGACCGCTTAAGTACCAAGCTCTCCCTAGATCCAATCCTAGACATGCGTATGCCCGTTGCCACACCTAAACCTTATGACTTGTTCACAGTCGCACTTAATAAATTATTAAAGTTTTATGTAAGGTTAAGCAATTTACCAAATACTAAGCCCAAGACCCCTTACAAAGCCCAAACAAATTCACATACGTTCATATGGCCCACCAGGCCCAATCTCATTCTGTAACATCCCGATTTAGGGCCTAGTCGGAATAGTGGTGCGAGACCACAAATCTAAGGCATAAGTATGAGTTTTTGAGGTCTATGCCATGCTTGCATGCTAGTGTGAAAGTTTCATGAAGCAATTTTGCTAAATTGCGGTTGAACTGTCCAAAAGGACTAAATTGCAAAAGTTGCAAAATGTGAGATTCTAGAAGCTATTTGTGTGAAATTGCTTTAGAATATCAATTAGAGGTCCTTAATGAGTAATTTTATCAATTTCTAATTTTTGGACAAATTTGGGCATTGATGAGTTAAAATAGAAAGTTTGTCAAAAAGGGTATTTTGGTCATTTGATAATTAAATGATTAATATAGGAGAAAAGATGACAAAATTCATTCATCTTCTTCTCCAAGGCTGCCGAAAATTGAGAGAAGCCATTGTTAAGGCTCTTCAACTTTTCAAGCTAGCTAGTAAGTGTATTCTAGCCCGTTTTTGATATTCTTCGTATTTTTGAAGTCCTACTAGCATGAGTAAGCTATTTTTAGCTATTTGATGAGCTAAAATGGATGTTAAAAAATGTACCCATGTATGACATGCATGTATTTAGATGTTTTATGGAAGAATATGAAAGCTTGATGTTGTAGAAACATCTTTTACTAAGTGAATTCCATGAAAAATGCATGTAGGGACTAGTTTGTGAAAGTCTTGAGTTTGGTCATACATGTGAGAATTAGTGAGAATTGATGATAGTTTTAATTGAGTAAATGATTCGGCTAAGCATGAAAGGCTAGAAAGTTGAATGAAAATCACTTTACGAGCCTTGAGGCAAAAGTGTAAATATGAGAAAGATTAGGGGCAAAATGGGGATTTTGCTAAAGTATGATACAAAGGTCAATTTAGTCAATGTGTGTATTAAATTAGTTGATTTTTCATTATAGATCAAGAAAGACAAGCCCGGATCAAAATCGAGGCAATGGCAAGGTCGTGGACTAAATTGCACATCTCCATACTTTTTGAGTACCGAGGTAAGTTTACGTATAAACGATGCATTATACGTATACATTGTAAATGCTAGCTAGAGTATAGCATGGTTGAGAACCTATATGGTTCATGTGGAATGAATGAGTTAATTATAGTGAACGAATGAATGAATGAACTACAAAGTAGATATGTGAATGTGTAGTAATAATGCTTGATGGTAAGCTAAGTGCGATGCCACCCCAATACTTAGCAGCGATGAGCTGGGCTATGTGCAATGCTATCGCTAAGTATATTGTTTAGTGGGCTAAGTGCGAGACCCCTATGATTACCTTATTGGTAGGCTAAGTGCGATACTACCTTATTGAATCGATTGTGGTAGGCTAAGTGCGAAACCACCGAGAGAGTAGCTGTGTGGATGTATTAGTGAGTAGTGTAGCTGTGTGGATGTGTTATTGTGAAATAATGATGTGTTGTATATTGTGTAAACGCGATATTGAATGCAGGGGTGCATGTAAATGGTTATGAGTTTGTGACTCATGATGTGTTGTAAATGTGGTCAGGGATAGAAAGGGTAAGCATAGTTGTGAATTACTTATGTTGGTATAATGCTAATTGTTGTTTAGCTTATATTATGATGCTTAATTGTTTATGTGTAAACTTACTAAGCTCAAAGCTTACTCCCTTTCTTTTCCCTTGTCTTATAGAGTAATAGAGTTGGATCGAGATACGTGGATCAATTGGAAGATCGCCCACACTATCACGCACTCTGGTACAATGGATTAAACGTTTTGTATATGGCATGTATAGGGGCTAGACAAGTTAGTGATTTTTGGTTATAAATGGCTAAGTTATGTTGGCCTTTAGATGGATAATCTATTTTGTATAATGCCATAGTTGTTGGCTATTTTATTATATGAAAAGATGTAGTTATCCATGTAAGATTGTGTTTCAAATTGAGTTGATTATGGATGTGTTGAATGAGTACATGTTGTGTATGCTAGAGGGGTGAGAAGGGGCATGACAAATAGCTTTGTTCTTGTCCATGTGGGTAGACACACTGCAGGCGTGTGTCTAGACCATGTGTGACACACTGGTCAGCCCATGGGCGTGTGACTTGGCCGTGTGTCCCCTGCATGTTAGTATTTCAAGTCAGAATAGACCACGAACTAGTCACACAGGCGTGTGCCTAGGACGTGTGAATTAATCAGTGTTGGCCACGGGTTAGCCACACGGGCGTATGTCTAGACTTTAAGGCCGTGTGAAGTAGTCAGTGTGCACTACGGGTGGTGAACACGGGCGTGTGACCTAGCCATGGGACTTTGGCAGAATGGTTGAGTTTTGTGCACGGGTTGTGGACATGGGCGTGTGCGACTACACACGGGCGTGTATCATCTAGCACGGGCGTGTAGTCCCTGTCTAGATCAAGAAAATTTTTAAGATAGTAAGAGTTTCCGATATGGTCTCGAGAGTCCTCGTGTGTTTGAGTGAGGCCTCGTAAGTCGAAAAAGAGGTTGTTGTCGTGACTTAAGGAGAGTAGTCACGTTGAGTCTATGTGGCTATCAAGTAGTTTTAATCCGGTAACGCCTCGGACCGAGTTCCGGCGGGGATTACGGGTAAGGGGTGTTACATTTCGTATGGCCCACTAGGCCCAAATCACAATCATATGGCCCATCTGGCCCAATCACATTCATAGGGCCCATCTGGCCCAAATCAACTCCAAGCCATGTAACCAGCATGACTAGTTCATCACCTATTACCAAACCATCAAATTCACCTATTTTGAGCCTACGGCCCATTAGGCCCATTTTGCCTATTCTGGCCCGATTGGCCGAAACATAGCCCAAGTCCATGGGATCACTCATGGGGCCTCTGATAACGTATCAATTTTCCCTTACGAGTGTTCGCGCACTTGTAAGACTACCGTAGCCAAAATTTTCGACTTTTCGGCATTTCAACTTTTCGGCATTTCAGGATTTGCTGATCTAATATGTGTGTAGTGTATGTACACACCTGGTAAATGAGACGTGTTACACTATCCTCAGCCTTGAACCTACAACCAATACCAACCTCCAATCAATCACACACTTAACCACAATAATTACCAAAAACCGAAGCCTTACCATAACCTTACTAATAGCCCTTTCTTAGCTACTACTCACGAATATCCCCTAGATCTGCATCAATCTTAATCGTTAAAGACAAAATAATAGGTGACTTGTATCCACTTAAGTCACCCTTTCCCTTACTATAGACTATTCGGCCAACTTATCCCAAAATCAAGAACACTTACCCAAAAGCCGAAACGTATGGATAGCTTTTCGGCGGAGACTTGTAGATCCAAGCTTGATTCCGTTTTTTTCCAAGATCCGATCCACCAAAAATCAAAGGAATGATGACAGCACGACAGAGATTTGGTCACTAGAGTATTCGGCACAAGGTTTGGGGCGATGAAGAAATCGGCTTCAAGAGCAAAGGTTTTCGGCTTTTGAAGTCATGAATATTTGGCCCCCAACAATTGAGATGAAGGTGGGACGGCACAAGCAATGGAGAAAGAAGAGAATGATATTCGATTTAAGGCTTTAGGAGAGAAGAAAAGAAAACACATAAGGAAGAGGCGAGGTTTAGAACAGAAAAAGTGAAGGAGAATTCGGCAGAGCACTATAGTTGCCGAAATAGCACAAAGGGAATTCCAATTGCCGAAATAGCACAGAGGGAATTCGGTACCCCCTATTTATACACAAAAATCAAAACTCTGCCTACCCCCCAAAGTCCCAATCGGCTCCAACTCTTTCCCATCTCATCTCCTCATTTTTCTCCCTGATAACTCCCCAATCCTTTTCCTAAATTTTCTCTTCTGATCACTCTCCTTAGAGTCCATTACCACACCACTTCCAACCTTCTAGAAGGCCAAAATTAAACTCCTAAAAAAAATACTAAGCTAGGATTCGAACCTAGGATCTCCTTGCTAGCCCATAACACCACCTTCCTATACCCTAAGTAGCGTCACTTAGCCACTCCACCACAAGACTCTTTGATGCCATTTTCCCTATTTTTATTTAAAAGCCCAACTACTCACTGCCCTGGTTTCTTTAATAATTAACTAAAAATTCATTCTCCTCCAAGTTCGAACCCAGAACTTCTCCAACACCCCTAGACACTCCAAGTTTATTAAACCCTTAAAGCCAACATGCCAATTGTCATTTCCTCGCTCACCTAAAAATTTTCTGAGACTCAAAGCCCAAAGCCCAATAGGCCCAATTTTACTAGGCCCAAATTCGGGGCGTTACAGAAAGACTAGACTCAATAAAATTTAATTTCATATTTTATTCAACCTCTAACTCAATTTACACTATTTTTTATGATTTTTCAAAATTAGACTACTGCTGCTGTCCAAAACTGTTTTAGTGCAAAATGTTGATTTCCTAGTTTTTAACACCCTTATTTCCTTTCTCTACAATTTTTCGCATCATTTCCTCTTATTTCTCTTATTTCTCGACAGCAAGCAATTTTGGCTTTTTGTCGAACCCCATTTTCTGCGTTTCGAGTACACACCTGGTATCGTTTTGATGCCTAATCACTCCCGAGCACTTCAAGGCCTAAAATCAAGATACTCAAGATCAATTTAACGGATTTACAAGCGAATTGACAACCAAGAACGAACAGAAACCCAACTTACCGCCAATGATAACCCTCCGTTTAACTATTGTTAAGATGAGAACACTGAATTCACCAGTCCGAGCCTCCCCCTACGCCCAAATCGCAGAGAAAAAAACATTACCACTTCAGTCGCTAAGAGATTCGTGATAGAAATGAAGAGAAACACTTACCGAAACTAAGCGAGCACTAACCGCGTGCGAAAACGAAGGAAAATAAATGGATTAGGGAAAAATAAAGAAGAAGAAAAAGAAGAGAAAGATGGAAAAACTCAGAGAATTTCAGCAAGAGGAGAGGGAGAAGAATAGACGGCAGAATTTTTTTTTGGAAAAGGGAGCCAAAATTCGATTATGGGAAAAAAATAAAATAAAATCCCGATAACCCCCAAAATCCCTTAATCTTCTCCCCTAATTCTCACTTCACATCCACTACTCAGAATCCCCCTATTACACAACTCTATCCCGAAATCTGAGCAAAAAAATAATACCCTTGCCTACGCAGGGATTCAAACACAAGACCTCCACCATAATAACACACCACTTAACTACCAGACTAGCAGGCCCATTCTGATGTAATTTACCCAACATTTAAACTTAAGCCCTTTAGGCTAGGTTAAGGCTTTATTTATAAAAAGTCTAAAATTTGCCCAAGTCATGACTTGAACTTGGGACCTCCCACATACACCCAATACACATAACCACTAAAGCAAACAATTATTTGTGTCACACATACACGAAATCAAAAAATAAAATTTTGGGGCATTACAAATAATATAAATAAATTTAATATGGATGGGTCGGGCCAAGCTTGGATTTTAGCAATTTTTATCCAGGTCAGGCTTGAGTAAAATTTTAGGCCCATTTTTTAGGCCTGGACCTAAAATTCTATTGAGGTCTAACCCGGCCTATGATCAACCACAAACACTTTAATGAAAAGGTTTACACAATTACAATGAAAAATCCCCGTGCAAGATAACTTGTCATCTATAGTTTTCACATTTGATTAGCAAGTTATTGTTTAAAAATTTTCAATTTATTTTTGGGTTCAATATTGGTAATTAAATATATTCAAAGAAAAACCTAAAAACTTTTTTTTTTTTTCCTCCAAGCCGTTTGCTTCTTATATTTTATTTTGCTCAGCGGCGGTGTCAGCCTCCAGGCTGGCTATCGCCCATCTTTTTCCTCTCCCATCAACCCTTCCTCTTTTTTTTTTCTCATTCACTACACACGTAGATCTATTTTGTGGGTATCTTTGTTATCTTCACAAGTTGTGATGGACAGATGACAATGCCTGTCGTTCGCTAAAACTCCACCGGCCACTAGTAGTTTTGCTTGGAAAGTGGGTGGCTCTTTGGACCCGTTTTGTCTTAAGTTTTATATTTTTTTGTTTGTTTTTCCATTGTTTAATAAGCCTTCGGGTTTAGAAGTTTTTGCTTGCTCTTGTAGCACATTTTTTTAGTCTTGCTTATGCATGTAATCTTAGTTTTACAAGTGATTTTAGGGATGATTTTATTGTCGTCCTCTCTAGTTTGGTGAATGGTCGATTCTTTTATTGATTTTTGCTCACCACTTTAGACCATCCGGGGTTGATTTCCTTATCGTATTAAGTGCTTGCAATCACTCTAGATATGTTGCGCTTGAGTTGTGACAAAACCAATTGTCAACGTGTCATAATGTTCTATTGGTGCAGAGGTTAAAGCTTTTGTTGCGTTGGTGGAGCTTGTCCTTCACCATCTCTTTTTTTTCTCTAAATTATATGGTTTCATTCATTGAATGAATTAATGAATTTATCTTTTAAAAAAATATTACTAATTAAATCTATTTCATCATTTTCATTAGCATTCATTCCGGTCATTCTTAATGCACTTAAATTTTTGCATTTCTCTCCTTATAATGCTATCCAGAAAAAGCATTTTGGGTCATAATGGGTTAGAATGTAAGATCTATTGATATCGTTCAATGTAGTTTGAGTAAAGCCAAAACATCTTTTTTATAACACTGCTAACAAAAATATACTTCATATTAATATTTTCAAAATCAAATTAATAGTTAAATCGATCACATTATCAATTCCCAATTAATGAAATTTAAAATTTATAGATATAGAAACTTTGTAAGCTCAACTTAAGATTTTATATAGCCCTTTAATTAAAAATTAGTCAGCCCACCTTTAAATAAAAAAATCATATCTATTTTAACCTTTTTCAAAAAACCATTTTGTTGGCTTTGGAATTATCTGTATACCAACCTTGGGTTTTGTGAGATTTGATGTTTACTCTTCCCTTCTGAAAGCCAAAATGTGTTTTGTTTCTTTATTTATTGGACTTTTCTTCTTCTTCTATATAATGAAAAGTTTACATGAAGCATTTTCTGTCAAAAAAACCTTTTATTCCAACAAAAAGAAAAACGTTTCCAGTCTACATGTTTCATACTTCTTTCAAGTCTCTTACCAAATTACTTATTTTTGTATTTTTCTTTTCCTTTCAATCTTTTATTTATTCATTTATTCTAACTATTCCTTAATAGATTAATTTTTATTTATTCATTTTTTCTCCTCAAATATTCAAATATCTTTCCAGTCTTTTACCGAAACAATCATGTTTAATATTGAAAAATTCTTCCATAATAGCAAGTTGATAATCACGTCTCCACTTACTTAAGTGGTAGCATTACCCCTAAAAGGGGCCAAAAAACCACCATAATTAATATATCTGCTAGTGTAGTCAATTTCACACTAATTCCAACCGATGTGCATCGTTCTAGTAATAAATTGGTGTAACCAATTTTCTATTTCGTACTAGTTAAAATCTTGGTATGTACCAGTTGCATTAGTCTATTCCACCAAATTTCGATCAAATCGACCGAAACATTATGCTTCAACTGGTGCATAAATAATACGAATTTTTGGAACTTAAATATGTATTGTTTTTGTGTTTATATAAATATATAAATTCTGAAGTTGGTGAGTTTATGAAATATTTGTTTTACTTAATAATTATATAATAAAGTATAGGCTAGTAGGAACATGCGTACCAATTCAAAATGGCTAGGGAGATAGCGATTTATGGTAACGGAGATTGCAACTAACCAAGTCAAAGCCACCCGCTTCGTTTTATATATACAAAATAGAGAGAAAGAAGCATTAAACCAGCACCATTGTAGGTGCTTCTACTCCACAAACATCATCGTCCAAGACTTGTAAAATCTCACCTAAAGGAGAGTTGAAACAGTGAAGCCTTGGGTTCATTTCTCTTCCTGAATTCGCCATTGCATCCACTACATGTTTGCCTTCTCTATAAGTGTGCATCATGTGCACCTCCCATTCCCATTGTAACAATAACCACCTGCATCTTTACCCAATGAATGCAGTACCCCACAAATATTTTGTTCATTTGATAACTAACCGAGCTTGGCATAAGAAAAAGAAATATGATGTTCGTTTTATATCTTATATTTAACATTTTAGATAAACAAATGTTTAGCTTTCTGATACTCGAGCTTGTGATTAAAGAGATAGAAATCTTGACATGCCCAAGTAGGAGGCCACGATATTCCAATGAGAACACACCAGCTGAGCACCCACCCATGTTAGGTTTTGCTTGATTAGAATGATAAAATAAATAAATTGAAAAGATGGAAAATTGAAAAGATAAAAAGAATAGAAAAATAAAAATATATATATAAATTTTCTTTCCATAAGTATGTTTGGTAAATGAAAAAAAAAAATTCCTACCAAACATATTAAAATTTTTCTTTTTAAAAAAATAATTAATTGTTGGGTAAACTACAAAAATAATCACTTTTATTTACCGCAGATGATATTTTAGTCACTTATGTTTGAAATGTTACGTTTTAGTCACTTATGTCATCGTTTTGTTACGAAGTAGTCACTCTGTTGTTAAATTCCGTTATCTCCCTAACGGCAATCCTACGTGACAGTCCAAATTAGTTTTAAATGCCAACTTGGATGTCCAACTGGGATGAGAATAGTTTTTTCAGTCAAAATGGAAAAGAAAACTAAAAGAAAAAGGAGACGAACAGTTTTTCTTTTCCAGTTCAAAGCGTAATTAATTTAAAATTTTCAATTAATTTAAAACCTATTCTCGTCCCAATTGGACATCCAAGTTGGCATTTAAAACCCATTTGGACTGCCACGTATGATTACCGTTAAGAAGGTAATTGAGTTTAACGGCAAAGTAACCACTTCGTAACAAAACAATAACGTAAGTGACTAAAACATAACATTTCAAACATAAATAACTGAAATGTAATCTGAAACAAACAAAAGTGACTATTTTTTATAGTTTATCAAACAGATTAAAATTTTCTTTTTTTCTTCTTACAAATATTTAAAAAAAAATTATTGAAGATTGAATCAACGATTTGATAAATTCAATTTGTTTTACAAGAATTGAAGTCCATGATATATATATATATATATATATATATATGTTTTCGTGTAAGTGTGTAGAGCTGACAAATCATTAAAAACCAAAAGATTTTGACTTTTTTGGTTTCTTCTTTATTATACTTTCTTCATGCAAATTTGGTTGAATCGCAGCCATTTTGGAGGGACCCTGAAAAAGTCTATCATACGAAAAGTGTTTGCATTTTATTTATTTATTTATATGACCAAATTAAATCATTAAAAATCTATTTTTCTTCAGACCTTAAATTACCAGCTGATTCAAAATTTTCAACCACGAGCTTGGAAATTTCGATGGATATTACTAGTAATTCAATCTTGTTTTTAATTTCCTTTGATTACAACCTTAATCTTGTAATTAATTTTGTCCACCACCTACGTGACGTAAAAAAACTACTAATAAGAATATTTATATGCTCTCAGATTTAAATTTAATGGTTTAATATAATATTTGGTATCTGAATTTGACATTTTTTCTTAATTTGGTACTTAAAATTTTTTGAGTCTAGTTTGATACTTAAATTTATTAAATGTTATACAAATTACGCAAAACATTATCGGCGTTAATTGTTTTTTGTTATGTTACAAAAATATTGTCAGTATTAGAGGAATTTCGTGTTAAAAAAATAGGTATTGAGCTATGCTTAACGAATTAATATTAAATAAAATAAAGATTTTTTAAAATTCTCTAAATCAAAAGAAATTCATTATTTTTAATTAATAAAATAATTAATTAATTAATTAAAACTAAAAGTAATTGAACATATAAAATAAAAAAAATATCATATCATCTGTCACATATCAGTTATACATTGATTATTTTTGTGACCTCATAAAAAAATTAACATTGTTAATATATTGGAATAATTTGTAAAACGTCTAACAAGTACCAAATTAAGAAAAATAGCCAAGTTCAGATACTAAATTAGAAAAAATTGTCAAATTCAGTTACCAAATATTATATTAAGCCAAATTTATTCCTTTTGTTTAGTAAAAAAAAAAGAAGACAAATTGCAGTAAAATATTAAGGTGAGTATAAAATATACAACCAAGAAATTAAACATTATTGCTTGTTATAAGACTCTACCAAAAGTCGTGACGAATTACAAAGTGGGAATATTTTGAAAGGGGCGGCGTCAAGAGGCTGAGCTCCACCCTTTTAAAATAAGAAATCAATTTTTAACCTTTTAAAATTTATAAAATTTTAAATTAATATATGATAAAATTATACTTTAACACCTTAAAAATAATAATTTTTATTTAATTATTTAAAAATTAGAGATATAAGTTATTAAAATAGTAAAATTATCTTTTAACTCTTATTAAAATATACAATTTATTTTCGCTCTATCCTCCCTAAAATAAAATTATAGCTTTGCCCTCGTATTTCAAAGTACTTGAACAAACAAATTAAAACTATGAAAATTGAAAAGTTTGCACATGGTTAAACTTGTATGGGTCTTTTATGAGGAGCTCAAAGTGGTACCTTAATAGGTTAAAGTATCGTGATGACTCATATATTAAGAGTTGGATTGCATTTTGCC
This sequence comes from Gossypium sturtianum, assembly GCA_025698515.1. NCBI lineage: Eukaryota > Viridiplantae > Streptophyta > Magnoliopsida > Malvales > Malvaceae > Gossypium > Gossypium sturtianum. The sequence continues at coordinate 152,865,104 of CM046943.1, forward strand.
CCATTTGCTTAAAAAATGAGTAAATTAGTCCCTATATGTTAGATTAAAGAAGGTATATATGGCATATCATGTGTAACTATTTGGTTATTCTGTTAGCCTTGCCAGTTTTTAACAATAGAAATGGATAAATTTTTTAACAGAAATAACTATTTGCTCTTCTATCTAACATAAAGAGATTAGTTTAACTATTTATTAAGTAAAGAAAATAAATAATCTAACTCCTATTGAAAACTCTTAATAAAATCGAAAAAAAATTCAATGTGTTGGGAGTCAACCTCTCTATATGATATAAGCATGAGTTAGTACTATTTTCTTGGGTTTGTTGTCTTAATCAAAAGCAAAGCATGGTTCGACACTGTAAATAAAAAAAAAGGATTAAATTGTGATTTAAGCAAAGCATGGTTCGACACTGCAAATAAAAAAAGAATAAATTGTTAAATTTTTTGGATAAGTTATGGTGGCCACGTGGTTTGAAAATTGAAAGATTTTAATATTAGCTTTTCAAAAATTATCTATGGTCGAACAATGAACAAATGTAATTAATTATATATGTGGGTGTGTGCAGCCGAGCTATGTTCTTTCAATTATGAAGCAATCAAATACACGTGTTCTGTTCCTTGGCTTAATATCCCTAACTTCATTCAATTAATAAAAAAATTTCTTTAATGAATCCAATTATAGTCGATTTAAATTATTTCAATTAGTTTAATCAATTAATCGAATTAACTTAATAGAACTACGGATTACATGATTAAATATATTGACATAGGAAATTCTTTAATCCGTTTGTTTACAGTTTCACCAGATTCGCCAAATGTTTAGGTCTTTTTAATTTATGATTTATCTTTTGTAATAGCTTAATGCTATTCTTTTTTTACCAAAAAAAATCACATTAACTGAATTATAGTTGCACTATATTAATTTATATAAAAATTACATTTTCAATATATTTATTATTTTTAATTTCGTACCAACATTAAAAATTATCACCTAAGATTAAATATATATTTGACAAAATTTCATTATTTTTAAACTTCAAAAGTATTCAAGAATGGGTTTCAAATTATTTGAATAAAAAGAATTAAAAGTTTTGAAGAGGTGCGGCTGGACTTGACCTATCAAGAATATATTCTGTTCCTATTTGAATATTATGATTTCAACTAAATTTACTTAATCAAGTATCTTAAATTAATTTATTTATATCGATATAAAATTAATTTAATTTTATATATTTTAATAAATTTTTTATACGATTAATATTTTAACAATTCAACTATTAAATTTATTAATATATTTATATTTATTATGTATATAAATTTTTTCATCAATCCGATATTTCTACTTGATTGATTTACAATACTATCTATATTAATATATATTTACCGATTGAAAGTTATTTTATAAAATAAATAGTTAGAAATTTTTAATTTATTCCAAACTTAGCATACATAATCTATATAAATAAAATATGCGAGTTGAATTATTAAAGTATTAATGGTACAAAAAATTATTAAAATGTGTAATACTATAATTTTACACTGATGTATATATATAACACGGATTTAAGCTCTATTATTCTTTCTTTTATTGTAATAATAAATATATATACATATATGGATTAGGAAAAAAAAAGTTTTAAGAATATAATTAATATTAGGTAATCCATTTATGACCCAAGATTCCTACAATGTAGAATGAATTTTGACTTAAATTTTGAGATCTAATTAATTGGTCAAACAAGGTGTACAAAGAATATTCTTGGGTTTAAGGCACATTGAAAATGCAAATATCTATGGGTCTGATATGCATGTTTCCTTTGTTTAATTATCTTTTACCATTAGACTTTGTAGAAACACGTATAATTATTATTTTGATGAAATTACATCCATCAATGCAAAATATAATCATAATTAATAAATTTTAGTATACACCATTAGAAAAAAAAAACCATATATAATGACTTTATTTTGAGCAAATTATTAATAAATTTTTGTTTTATTATTATTAACCGTTTCGTATGTTACTTATCATTATAATTCCAATAAAAAGAATCATAAATTTCTATAATAAAAAAAACTAAAAATCATAAATTTCTAAAAAAATATTGAAATACAAAAGAATCTTAAAATTAAAATTTGAGAATTTTTATAAATACTTGTGAACTTAATATTCATATATTTTTCTCTAGTATATAATCATATTAAATACCAATTAATTAATATAGCATATGAAATATAAATCCAAGATTCTCAAATTCATAATAATATTGAATTAAGGTAAAAGAAATAAAATAAAACGAAGTTTCAAAAAATAAAAATAAAGAAAGATAGTTACAAAAAAAAAAGAAAAAAAAAAAAAATTGGAGTACATCCATGATCCATGTCAGTCTCTATAAAATATTCCATTATTAAATATAAAATTAGCAACTAATTATTAATTAATAATATTCCCTCATCATCAAAATTAAAAAAAAAAGTGCAACCCTATAAAGCATATTATATATATTTACATAGGAAAGGGTTCAAGAGCAAACTCCACAACTGATTTCAGCTCATCCCAATTGGCCTCAGTGAAGAAATCATCATTTGAAAAGCTAGAAGATGATGCCGCCATTGATGAAGGTATTTGAGCCATTGCAGCACTACTCATTCTATCTGTAACATGCCATTGGCTTTGGTTCTTTCCACTGATATTATGATGATTCACAAGCATTGATGGCTTCTCCTCGTCGTTATGATGATGATAATCTACTATAAATGGAGAACCGAAGGTAATGTACTTCCCTTGAACGTTGGATTTGGATTCCACACTACATGTTTGAGAGGTTGGTGCTGTTGTCAGTGAAGCTCGCTTTGCTGTGACTTGTCTCCAATCTTGTTTGTGTTTTTTGAGTGATGAATTTCGCTTGAAGATTCGACATATGGTCCATACTTCCTGTAATTCCCGACAATTATTACTATCGTATCACAAGTTACTTACATAAAGGGTTAAACTATTGCTTAAATTCTAAATCGATCCAAAAACTTCAAAATGTTACAATCAAATCCTCAAAGTATCAACATCCTATCACTCTAGGCATTTCGTACTTGGACATTTTGGATATAATGAACGGTAAATACGTGTGTGCCTACTATACATACAATTTGAATCTGATGCCTTAAAAACAAATAGTCCTCGTATATTTTATTGACATTATTTATCTTCCTTAAAATATCATATCTAAGTTGTCGAAGCAAGAGGTACACGTGTGTTTACAGTTTGATCATCCATGTGCTTTAAATATACTCTATATTATATCTGAATTGTATTTAACGCCTAAATTAACTGCTAGGCTAATAAAATGAACTGATTGATACAATATTGATATTATCATGACTCAATCAGAACATTTTGAAGTTAATCAGGGACTTCTGATGAAATTAACCCTTAAATAAAATAACATTGATTAACCCAACTTGAGCAGTATTTTATACTTACAGCTTCTTGTGCAGCAAATTTGGGATTGGAAAAGGCGACGACAGTGGTACTCTCATGGGGATAAGGAAGACGAAACTCGTGCATCATCCAATCGGTTTTGGTCCCTTTTCCGGCGGCTCCACGGTAATACACTAAGGTTTTCTTTAACCCAATGCAAGCAAGGCCTTGATGATCACCTGTTTGAGCATAAACAGGCTTGTCAATGCCGGTTGCTTTCCAAAAACCAGACCCTGTTACCCTGTTTGGTCTCACGCTGTTCCTGTATTTCCTTCCTCGTTTGCAGAAGAAGTACGATTCACTCTCTCCTCCTCCCCCCACCATGCTAGCTTCTGCTATTTCATTCATCACCAACACACATCATCAACTTAAAGAAAATAAAGCTTTATATTTTCATTCACATCACAAAATTGGAAAACTTTAATGAAACTGGGTTTTGATTATCCTTTCCATTTTTAAAATTTTTATTTTATGATCTAGGCCTGCTTTATTCAATCAAACCATAAATTTAATATTGGAATCTCACTATCTGCAAACATATATAATAAAAATGAAAGAAGAGGAGCTGAGAACATACTTGGGAGATCCCAGGGATCAAATTTGTAAATATCAATCTGTTTGATAAGCTCGAATCTTAGGGGTTTCTTTTCAACTTTGCGTTTAAGATAAAACCCTACGAGCTCTTCATCAGTTGGATGAAACCGGAACCCAGGAAGTTGAATATCTTCGTGATCGGCCTTGTTATCGTTAACACCTTGGACGTCGTCGACGTTCATCATCTTTGACGAAGCTGGCTAAGTGTGGATCAAGCTCGGGAAAGAAATCAAAGATTAGTGTTAATCATTCAATTTTGGTGTGTACAGTGGCATGAAATCGTCAATCAAACTTACAGAGAGAAGCTAGCTGCTAGCTTTGAACATTATGGAACCTTCTTAAATAATGTTTGGGGGGGAGTCGTCCCACTTGCCGGTTGCTCGGGTCAAAGTCAAATTATTGACTTATTATGCACAAAGAAGCCCCAATCAGCTTCGAAAGAGTCTTGATTTCTTTCATGTTTCAAACACCTAGCACCAAACATATCATGATAGAACACCTTAGAAAATTTTGGGAAATCCAATGTCAAATATATACTTTAAATATGTTCTACATATATTGTTAGGGTCTCTTAAGGGTGTGAGGCAACACCACATCTAGCAAAATATTGTAAGCTATCTTATGTGATTAGCATATTTTAATTAAAATTGTTGGAACTTTTAAATGTATATCCTTGAAGGTTTTTAGCAATCCATTAGTTAAGACAGATCGTGTAAGAATCAAGTCAAGCATAGACTTTGTGAATACTCTCGATGTGATCGGAAGTTCTCTTATTTGAGAGATTAGATCTACAATAAATTTAATATCGAGAAGATCTCTGCAAGTATATTTTTTTATTGAAGACATTTTCTAGGGCTACTTTTGAAGAATTAGATATTTATATTAATTGTATTTTAACAAGCTAATTACACTTATTTAAGAGGCAGTTTGTTTTAAGTTTAAGAGCAAGAGAGAGAGCATTTAACTTGTTCATTGAGGAACTTATTTCCAATGCATACTTGTGTAAGTAAATTGTTTTGTTCATTAATTTATAGCTAAGCTATACTTAGTGGGAAAGTGATCTAGATTGAAGTATAGGAGTGGGGTTGCAACTTAGTGAGTGAGTTGAACTTAAATCATGTCTTATATATATTGATTTATAGTAGATTACTCTTTGGGTAAAGCTCTGCAAATGTAGAAAGTTTTCGAACTGTGAAACCAAACTCTTTTTGTCCATCTCTCGTTTTATAACTATTAGTCACTTCATCTAGTTACAATTGAATGAAAAATTGAAAGGCAAAATTCAAAGAATCCACATTTGGTATCAGAGCTAGACACTTAATGTACTAAGTAGAGATCCTATTATTGATTTGCAATTGAGATGGAAGGACTATCAGTCCCAAGTCCCTCCATGTCGGATGGAACAAACTATGCCTACTAGAAGGTAAGGATGATGCTTTATCAAGTTTATGGATGAAAAATCTTGGCACTCAAATTTGATTGGTTGGGAGCTACCAATAACTAGTGTATATGGTGTGAGAAATCTCAAACCTAAAGTAACTTAGACCAATGATGAAAAGAAATTGGCCAATGCAAACTCCAAGACTTTAAGGCAATTTTCTCTTGGGTTGATCCTCAAGATTTTAGGTCAATATCTAAATGATCATTTGCTAGAGAAGCTTAGACTATTCTTGAAACTACTTATAAAGGACCAATTGGGAAGCAATCCAAACTTTAAATGCTGACTATGAGATTTGAGACTTTAACAATGCATGACAATAAGACCTTATCTAAGTTCTATGCAAAGCTTTATGACATCTAAAATTAGGTTTTTGCCTTTGGTGAAGAATACTCAAACTTAAAACTTGTTACAAAGATGCTCCGATCTTTGCCTAAAAAATTTGTCATCAAAGTGACTGTTATTGAGAAGGTAAATGATATTTTCTATAGTTGCTACTGAGGTAGGGGGAGAAACCTCATTGAAGGCTATGGATGTTGCTACAAGTGATTGCTGAAATCAACACTTTGTTGAACAATCCACCAATTCCTAAACATTATTTTATGCCTAAAGAAAAGATTGAAGCCCTAATTAAGTTTATTACTAGCCAAGGTAATATTGTTTCAACCATTGATGAAACCCTAGTTAATGTTGCTGCCAATACCGATTTTACTACATCTAACAGTCCTATCGTTTATCTGAGTTTACTACTAATATTATTGAACCTGAAATTGTTTTTGAGAAAGCTGTAGAAGATTTTTTCTAGGTTTCTGATGCACTTGGAAACCTGACCAGCATCGCGCGTGTGCGTATAAAACAACGAATTTATAAAATAGTTTTTAAAGTACGGTTTTACTACAAGCATATAGGTCAGTTGTAATATTTATAGTGTTACAACGGAACACCAGAGTATTCCAAGGATTGAACCCAAAAGAGATGGCGGTTGAGTGATAAATAGCATACACGATAGAGTCTAATTGGCTACTGATATGATTTTATAGTACGGTAATTCATAACAAGAAAATATTGTAAGAAAATTAAATATGCTAATTTAATGAATCAATTGCAAAGAGTTTAAAACTAATAAACTATCCAATAAATAACTAATGGTGGTTGGTTGATTTCAATGTGGTTCACTGATCCTCAAACAAGGGACTTAAATCGCTTAAATTACTGAATGGCTCAATTTTATCTTCCGATCTCAATTTTATCAACTTAGATGAATTAGTTTCGGTTTATCTTTTGATCTCACCAGTTAATCTGGGACTAATGAACGAGTGTGCAACAAGACTGCCTTCCGATCTCACTTGTCTGGATATTCTCTTAGGGGCGTCACTTCCTAAGTTTTTAAATCTTTTTGATTTAGTTCAATTTGTTACAATTTAATCTTTTGTCCAAAAATTTCAGCTTACCCACTTCTCCATCAACCAACCCCCTTTTGAGGTTTAGCTACTCATGCTGAAAGTAAAGGATGTGAACATGGAAATGCAAAAGAAAGCAGCCATGAAAATAAAGCTTAAGAAAAATATAAAAATTTAGATTTTTATGCTAGAAAACTTAAAGAACATGAAACTAAAAGCATTCAATAAGAAAATATAAATCAATAAACATAAAAGGAACAAACTTTGATGAATTTGAAGTGAAAGAAACTGAAATACATTAAACTAAAGCTAGAAATGTCTTACAATCAAGGTACATGGACTGAAAGTGCAAATAAGCCTAAGCTACAGTGATAACTAATTTAACTAACACTAAGAACGTCAAGAAAAGTAAATGCAGAAAAATAAACTCTAGACTAAGGAAGAAGAAGAGAAAATGAAAACCTTAGAAAAAGTGCAAAAAAACTAAAAGAGAACCTAGAGAAAACTAAATCTAAAACTAAACTAATGTGCGTGCCTCTCCTCCTCAGCCAATTTTGGTTGTTTTAGGTTGTCTTCTGATAGGTTTTCATTGCCAAAAATGCCCTTACACGGGCCTTGGGTACTACCATTTTTGTCCAATTTTGTCCCCCTGACAAAGGTGGTGTCGGATACCCAAAGGTGGATATCGCGATACCTCGAGCAGTGTCAAGCCTTGGGGTCCTCTTTGAAGGGTGGATATCGCAATACCATTGAAGAGTGTCCCCAAACTTCCATCTTGTTGGAGGTATCGCGATTCCAATGGGTGGATATCACGATACCCTTGCTTATGGTGTCGTTCTCACTTGTTTTCAACCTTCAACACATCCCTACACCACTCAATCACACATTAGGCCTCTCAATGACACTATTGGCCAAATTGGGTCACAAAATAGGCAAAAATGAGACATTTTCACTTATTAACCAAAAATCTAAAAATAACAAAAAATTATACAAAATGCGCTATTTTGCTCGAGAATAAGCTCCTTAAGTATTTGGGAAAGCTTAATTTGCCACATCAATTTATGGCAGATCAAAACCCTATTCTCAACCTTTCTAAGAATGAAGTTGAGCTTACTTGCTCTGATGATGAGGTTCAAGTTACCGTATTGATGCCTATAATGCCCACTATTGTAAGCACTACCAAAGCAAAGCTAAAGAAGACTTGCTCTATTGTTACAAAAGAGTTTGAAAGACGTTCTTCAATAAAAATGATTGATAAAGGAAAGTCTCCTATCCAACCAAGAACTTTCAAGAGATTGAGAGTAGATGAAGAAACTTCATCTGATTCATTTGATAAATCAAAGACTAAAACAGATCCTAACTTTGATGAAGATGCACCGTTGAAGGTGGCTTTTGAGGGAAAGGCCAAAATCAAACATCCAAAAATTCTTATGACAGCTCAACAAATGAACAAAAGGATGAAACAAGCTAGTGTGCCATTTGTGCTTGCAGAAGCTACAGTCAAAGCTAGAAAAGAAGAAGCTGCTCTTCTAGAAAAACAAAGCTAGATTTTTTTTACTGCTTTTTGTTTTAAAAGTATCTTTCCATGCTCAAGAAAAGTTTTATTGAATAACAGAATATAGATGAAGCTAGTTTTGTTGAGCATGGTATATACACTTTGTTAGGGAATGATGGACTTATGGGGTAAATTAGTTTTGTTAAACCTTATGTTAGATAGGTTGTGTTTGAGTTCTATGATAACCTATTCTACAACATCAAGGATAAGCAAATCCAACTATACCACAAAGTTTTTATAAGGGGGTATGATATGATTTTAGTCCTGATTAGATCAAGAAAGTTTTGAACTGTTACTATTTGAATATGGTTGAACTTGAAGAATCTAAAGACAACATTGTTGCAATCATTACCAACAACATCCATCCAACCTAGCCTTTGAAGGGTGCAATACATGCTTCATCTTTGAGCACTACATATGCTTCCTTTTTTGCAATTGCAACAAGGAATTTGTTACCAAACAGTCAAAGAGATGTGGTTAGAAAGAAGGCTACTATGTTGATAAAAAAGTTAGTAAAAATAGTCAAGTTTGATATTGGCCAAATCAATTATGGGAGAATCACCAAGCATGCATAAAAGGTACATGTTAGGAACTTTCTACCATTTCAATCCTTGATTTTTCAAGTCCATAAGTAAAATCTCGGAATTGTTTGAGCTTCTTAGCAACTTAAAAGATTTGTTGTTGAGTTGAAGTTATTTCAAAAACGGCTTGAAGGAAAGCATGCTTTTATAGCTCCTGAGGATCATCTTAAAGAATGAGAAGAAGAAGAACCTACTATTGATAATGCACTAGGTGCTCCTAAAGTGACCACTGCAACTGGTGTTGCGAGCAACCAGCAAGGTTCAATCAAATGATGGTTAAACATCTTTCTATTTCCATTAATTCTCACCCCATAAATGATCAAGAAATTTGTTTGATGACTCAAATTTCAGCTCAAATTAGAGATCAAGAAAGTGCATTGCACAATGATTTGTTGACTCACCTTAGGCAGTGATAATATGGCGGTTCTTTTGATAAAAAAGGGAGAGAGATTGGAAGTTGAATGGAATGGATGTTGTTGTTGTTAAATGGAATGGAATGGGTGATGCTCTCTACTCCTTCTAATGGGAGTTATTTTGCTTTTACTTTGTTGTTACATATTTTTTTTTTTGTGTTTTCTTTACAAGCTCTGTGACTATTGAACTTATAAAAAAGGATTGTGCTAAAAGGGAGCTGTTGTAGTTATTGTTGAGGCAAGTGTCTTTGATGTGGCTGTCGAAGTGCCAACAGTAGTGGCCACTATTGCTATCATTGTGATAGACTCTGCTACTTTCCAAATTTGGTATTAGCCATTTTTGAAACAAAATCTTTAGGCTTTGAATGATGTTGATATTATGGAAGTATGAAATCTTATGAAGATCCATTTGAAGCAACTTTTTGAAGATTGGATTGGATCGAATCAAGCCATTGGATTCCTTGGATTGTGGAGATTGGACTAGGATAACATTGAAGACATATCTCCAACAGTCCACTTTGCATTGGTCTTTATTATATTGTATCTTGCTACTTTAATGATGACTTGATTGTAATTAACCTCTAGTATGTTAGCAAGTCTTGAAACTCTTATATATTTGATAGACTTGTATAGGTTTTGTATTGAGTCAAGGACAACGCCTCTCCCCCCCTAAAAAAAAGGAAAATTTCATCTTTTACCTTTTAAAATGTATAAAATTATAAATTAGTAGTGATAAAATTACAATTTGGCCCCCTCAAAAATGATAAGATTTTAATTTAGTCCTTTAAAAAATTATAAAGGTTTTAACTAAAACAATGGTGAAATTGCACTCAAAATTTATAACTTAATTTTGCCCCACCCCCAAAATAAAGTTTTTTGGCTTCGCCCCTATATTAAGTATTTGGAGCACTTATTTGTTCATTGTGGAACATATTTTTGAGAGTGCATTTGAAAGAGTGATCTTAATCTTTAGGTACAAAAGTGAGGTTGTTATACCATGGTGGAATATGACTTGAATCACTTGTTGTATTGGGATTAAAGATAGTAGATTTAGGGTGGGTTTGGATGGGCGATTGAGTGTGGTGCGGTGCGTTTAGCTTACTTTTTGTCTCACGCTACAGTATCGCTACAGTATCTAATCTCACCGCCACCGCTGTTTTTACACTAACCGCAGGTAAACGCACCGCCCATCCAAACCCACCCTTACTCTCTAACCTAGGCTCCATAGACGTACGGAAACTAAACTATGTAAATAATTTGTTGTGTTCTTGTTTTCTCTAATCTTATCACAATGCCACCTTCAGTGGTCACTGCAACCATCACTTCCATTCAAACACTCTATTTTATACTTTATTGCAACAATAATCATTTCAACATAACTAATACTCCTTCCTAGTTCTGTATGCACTAAGCTGCGGAGGCTCTTCGTTGAAAAGAAAAGCCAAGAATAAAATTACTGAACAATGTTTCGTTCAGTATGAAAAACACACCTAATGTTTTTTTATTTTCAACAATGCTTGAGTGGATTTTTGAAGGTCAATTTTGATTTGTTTTGGCATTTAAGGCCACTTTTTGACATATTGAAAAGAAATTAGAGCACTTCTTTTTCAAAGGCTTGAATTATGTAAGCTTGATTTTGAAAAAACAACGAATGTTACACAGTATCTTTCTTCTGGAAAATTAAATATTGACTTTCATCATTCATAAATTAAACCAATATAATTAGCAAATTTTATAGCTTAGTTTTATTAGTTTTTTTATAAAATAAATGTCAAATAAATTTTGGGTTATTTTGGAAAAATAAAATAAAATAAAAAATGTTTTTTCTTTCTAGAGCATTTCCATTATCACAATTATAACATTTAAAAAAAGTTCCATTTTAATATTTCTGTCAAATAAATGTGGATAGTTTTCTCAAGCTAGCAATATAACACAAATGGAAATGAAACAAATAAAAAATTAGAGACTAAAGTGAAAACCACAATATTAAATATGTACACGGTCAAGATTGAATCGGATTGAAATGGCATCGAATATTATATATATAAACTTATATTCACTCGATTTTAGATACCAACTTCAAAATCATTCTAGACTAATTTATATATTTAAAATAGATAAATATATAAGCTAAGTCCCATATTTTTTATATTTTAAAACATGTTATTTTATTTAACTTTTATTAATATTATATATTAAATTTTTGTATAATGTGAAATTTATTGTAATAGTATGTTAAGACATTTTGTTGTTTGAAAAGAAAATAAACATTTGCAATTAATTGATACTATAAATAGAGTGCTACTGAATTGAATGTGAAAAACATTTATTTATTTATTTTTTGTTCTCTAGAATAAGAGTGCACCTTCTTTGACCTTTTTATATTAGAGGGTAATATAATTAATTAAACAATACTATCATTAATATTAATAATAAATAATATGTTCCATCTCACAGGACCATATTTTAGGGAAATTTCTGCTAATGAGGAAGAAGGGTTCTATAAAATATTTGTCCAAAACTTGACTTACCAGCCATCCTCTATATTTTAATTATTGTATTTCAATTATCTTAATCATTACTTTAGAGTTTAGATATTTAAATTAATGTGTTAATTCATTTTTAAAATTTTCTTTTTAAAGTAAGGCTGCAGAATTGGGGTTTTTTAATGCTCCAAATTCCAAAATTAATCTTTAAATAATTGTGACATTTTTTGTGTGTGATTTTGTATCAACCATACTAATCATGTTTCATTATGTGATGGTTATCAATGTTTAAAAAGTCAAATTACTAACAATAAAAGTACTAACATATTAATTTAATACTGTTTTGAGTTTACATATTGCATGCATAAATAAATATGTTTCTTCAATATAAAATTAGATTATTGTATTTAATTCTTTAAATGTGTACAATTAAATCAAAATAAAAAAAATTAAATATACGAATTTCATGTGTAAAATTACACCAAACTAAAGTTCGAGTATCAGATTACACATTTGACTCTTGAATGAAAGACAAAACTCTATCAATATTATTTTTATTAAAAAAAACACTCGAATCCGAAAAACTTTAAATTTCTTACCACTCGATCCAAATTCAATGAATACTTTAAAATAAAAATCAAATTCTAAATCACGTGCTTAGATGACTTATAATTCTCAAATTATTTTGAATAAATTACAAGTTGTAGTTTCCGTATGAAAACTGGAAGAAAAAAAGTCTGCAAATGCTGGACCATTGATGTTATGTTCTGGAAAATTAGTTTACAATGGAAAACGATTTATGCAATCAAATCAAACAGAAAGAGAAAATCCTAAGAATATTTCTTGGTTTGAAAAGAAATTCAAATATTTTTTTTATGACTTTATTTAATAATTGTAATTTCGATAATTTATTATTGAATGAATTGTTTGTGGTTTATATTTATCAACCATTCAATTGATTTTCTTTTATATATTTTAGGTTTAATTACATTAAATATTTCAAATTATAGCTTAAATTCTAATTTAGTTCATAAATTTTAAAAATGTTTTAATCAAATCTTTTCATCAATCTAACTATCAACTTAAGTGTTAAATGCGAGTTTAAATTTGACGTGAAACATATTTAGAATATATAATTAAAATTGTAAATACATGTATGCTTATTGCATGGACGACTTAAATTGCATGATTGGAAATATAAGAACTAATTTAGAATTTGGGTTATAATTGAAGGATGTGATTGAGACAGCGAATTTGATGTTAGGCAATAAAGATGATTAGACAAAATAATTAAGAAGACGAAGGCCAAAAAAAAAATAGGTTGAATTAAATTGAATTACACATTATTTGCCTTCTAAAATGTGTTTCATTTGATATGCAAAATTCACCTTTGACGTGACAACTTCATCTTTCTAGAGCTATTAATTTTTTAAAAAAATACTGTATTTTGTTTGTATTTGAAATCATTGGATGATAAAATAATTAATCAGAGGAAGAGCTCGAATTAAATTGAATTACACATTATTGCCTGCTAAAATGTGTTTCATTTGATATGCAAAATTCACCTTTGATTGGGACACCTCAATATTTCTAGACAACCTATTTTTAAAAACCTTCTAAATTTTGTTTGTAATTTTGCTTCTACTTCAATATATATATATATATATATATACTCTTAATTGGAGGTTTTTCTTTTAGGTTAACACTAATGGTAATTGTGAGCAAAATTCGATTCGATTAGAAAAAAATTAAAAAAAGTTTCGAATTTCAGGTTAATCGAATCAAGTTATTCGAATAATTCGACTCAACTCGAATAATTTGATTCGAGTTTCGAGTTCGAGTCGAGCTGAATTTCACAATTCGAATAACTCGAATAATTCGAATAACATATTAGTGTAAATACCATTTTGGTCCCTATCAACTTTGAAAATAAGCAAATTGGTCTCTCTCTCAACAAAAATTACAAAAAAAAAAAAAATCAAAGTATTTATAAAATTTATTTTTTAAAAATATATAAAAAATCTAAAAAAATTCTAGAATAAAAATTTTGGTTCAAATATATATGATTTCTTATGTGCTCTGATATGGAATTAATTATACTGTAATAATATTTTTATTTGACATGTTTACTTTTTTTAATTTAACTCGAACAATTTCACTCTATTCGACTCGATTCGACTCGACTCAAATTTTATTTCACTCGACTCGATTCGAAAAAAAATTCAAATTGAATTAGGATGATAAAATAAGACTTGTGAACTCAATTAACTCGAAATTTTTCACTCAATTCAATCGAACACTCACCCCCTAACATTAAGTACAAGCAAAAAAAATTATCTTGAAGGAGTAGAATCAAATTATTATAGCACAAACGAGTCAAAAATTAGAAATGAAGCCAACTAATTGGATTAAAACCCACATATAGCATCAACACATGGTGAGACTTTGAATCCCATGCATATAATCATATATGATGAGTTTCATATCTAAGTAGTCAGAATTCAAAACCTTGGTCTTTGCCAATAAATTAAGGTCTTGTTAGCCTTAATTTTAGTTATTTTTATGGTTTATTATATAAAATAACTATTATAAATTAATTCAATAATTAATTAAGCTCTCAATCGAAAACAGCATTCAATTGAACTCTAAATTCAAATATAAATAATCAATTAGGCCCTTGAAAAATCAATTTCAGTGTAAACTCCTAATATTCGTTAACTTCACTTCATTACGTGGTGAAATCTTGTAATTTCTCTTAAAATTGTTTAAAAATGATGAAAAATCATAAAAAAATTCTAAAAATATAAAAAATAGAATTTTCAAAAAATTTAGCAAAACAAATTAAAGTTTTTAAAAATTATAAAAAATTAAAAATAATAGAAATTTATTTTAAAAATTAGAAATTTTAAAATAATGAAAATTATAAGAATTTTCAAAAATTATAAAAATATTATTAAAGAAAAGAAAAAATTATTAAAATATTAAAATAATATAAAAATGCAAAAAGATAAAATTATTAAAAATTAAAAAAATCTAAAAAATTATAAATATTGAAAAAAAAAGATTATTATATAAAATTATGAAAAGAGATTGCATAGGTCGCTAACATGCCACATAAAGAGTTGACCATCGAGAAAAAGAAATAGAATTGGGTTAAGGTCGAAAGGGACAGGTTCGTGTTCCCTGGTAACAACACCATGTTCTCACGTGGCGTTGATGCTTACATTGATGATATCGATAAGTTAATCAATATCAAAGATAGATCCATAAAAAATATAATTTGTTATATTTTCATATTTTTCATATTTCTTTATAATTTTTTTAATTTTTGAAAAATTATAAAAAAATCATGCGCAAATTTTTATAATTTTGGAAATTCTATTTTTTTTCAATTTTTAATAATTTTCTATTATAATTTAATAATTTTTGAAATTTTTATAATTTTATAATTTTAAAAAATTATTTTCAAAAATCTAAATTTTGTGTAATTTTAGATAAAAATAGAATTATTATTTATGTTTTTAAACAATTTTGAGGGAAATTATTGTCACATGCCAAAACTAACGGACTTAATTGATTATTATTTATGTTTTTAAACAATTTTAAACAAAAAAATTAATTTTTCGATGGCTTAATTGATTGTTTATATTTGATTAATGACTCAATTAATTATCAAATTATTTTACAGGGGCTTTTTTATATAATAAGCCTTAATTTATTTAAAGAATAAATCTCATATTTATTTTTTTCATAAAATCACATATTTTATTTCTAATGTTTTTACATTTTTTTATTTTAATCACATAATATTGAAATTTTACAATTTAATTATTAGTAATTTAAAATATAATCTTTAATTATTTAACTGTCAAAAGTTTCATACTATATCATATAACAATTTTTAAAATATATATATTCTGGATATTGGAAGAATAAATTACAATTTTTTTTTTATTTTTAAAAGCTTAGTTTTTTTATCTTTATATTTCACAATTTTGGTCTAATTGTAAAAACCATTAAATTTACCGGTGTAATATTTTAAAATAAAAAATACTCATTTAATATTAACATAAAAATGACTTCGTTAATAAATTTGAACTTAATAAATTAATTTTAACAGTGTTAATAATTGAACTTGAAATTTAAAATTTTAATTTTAATTTATTCTTTTTACAAATACAATAATTACAAAATAGGAAAGAGGTACGATTAATTGCATTAAGCATTTTAAATTGCACAAATTTTAAATTAGTTTATAGATTATTAAAAATATTTTCATTGAGTCTTTAAATCATCATTTTTGTAACAATCAAGTCCTCCTATCAACCTAACTATTAATTTAGATGTTAAATACTAATTTAAATTTTAATGTGGAACATATTTAAAATACACGTTAATTATCCAAAATTTACTGTTTGTTGGCATTAAAATGTGTTTCATTTTATATGCAAGATTCACCTTTGACGTGACAGTTTGACTCTTTCTAGACAAACTAATTTTAAGAACAGTCTAAACTTTGTTTCGGTTTGATGGTTTTATTTTGTGTGCGTGAAAGATGTTTTGAAAGCTTACTAATGATATAATTAAAGTAATAATTGCAATACATAATCTTTAGTAATCAAGCTTCTTAGATAAAATAAATAAATAAATTGAATCCTATATGTTGATTTGATGGTTAAAGTATTTCCCACTTCAAATGTAACATGGATTCGAGTCGTGCCAATCGCGTTACTGTTAAAGATTTACTCTCCTCTCATAATTCATAAATATATATATACATATACTAAATTAATAGAATCCAACTATTATAGTATAACCGGGTAAAAACATATTCGAACAAGTAAAATCAAATTATTATAGCACAAGCAAACTAACAATTGGAAAAATTCAGATGAAACCAATTAACCGAACTAAAACTCACATATAACATTAGCTCATGGTGAAACTTTAAAACCCACACATATACTCGCATATAGATCTGATCATGGATCGGGCCAATGCCAAATTTTTTAACCCATTTTCTAGGTTTGTGCCCTGCCAGCAGAAAAATGGCCCTAAAATTGGGCCCGCATGTATTAAAATTTTTTATATTATTTTTATATAAAAACAAATTTAAAAAATATAATACATCAAATACACTAAAAATATTAACATGAATGTTTCCCAACAAATTAAAAATACATTAAAAAAAGTCTTTATATTTAAATAACACTAAGATAGTTGCAACTTAGTAAACAAATATTTCTAAAATAGTAGCAAAATTAATAATAAAACAAGAGTTGTACAAAATTCAAACAATAATAATAAAATAGTAGTAATATAATAGTAAAATGACAGTAAAACAACATCAAAATGGTAGCAAAACAGTGGTAAGAAAAAATTTTAGGCAGATTCGGGTTGAGCCAAGCAAAAAAAACTTACTCGCGGTCTAACCCATTTAAAAAAGGGCCTTATTTTTTTTTTCAAACCTATTTTTTTAAACCTATATTTTTACTCAAATCTTCTCACTTTTTAAGAAGGCCTTTGGGCCTGGGTAAATAACCCGATCTATGATCAAATCTACTCGCACATGATAGGTTTTGAAACAGAGTACTCAAGGCTCAAGACCTTGCCTTTGCCAACAAGCTAACGGCCTCGTTAGTTTTAATTGTAGTTAATTTATTTAAAAAATAAATCAAATATCTAATATTATATCATATATATGTATATATATTATATTATAACGTCTTATGTCTCAAGTGACATGGAGACTTAATTTATTAACATGTGACATATTTATTGTGATGACACGTGACAAAAGTGTTATTTATTTTCATTACGTAAAATTTATCTACCTAAAAATTTTGGTCCATTTTCGAGTTTTTAAAATTGGAATAATATCCCAGATTTTACCCTTTTAACTCGTTAAGAATTTTGGCTTTTTTTTAATTTAAAGTTTAGAATTTTTAATATTATAAGACTTTCTAATATATATTTTAAAATTAAAGATAAATTAAAGTCTCATGTATATTATACTAAATCAAAATTTATATATCAAATTATATATTGAATCAAAGTTCATATATGATTTTGAAATTTTTCCCTTTAAAATTATTATTTGGTATTAGAAGCAAAAAGTAATCAAGATTAGTACATCATTGATTAGAGATATTCATTAAGGTAAAATGGCATCTCCAATCCTCTTAATTTCGATATTAAATAAAATAATTCTACTAAAAATGGAACAATTTAATTCTTATCAAACGATAACATTAATATTTTCCGCCAAATTATCCTACGTGACAAAGGAACAAATATATTAATAATAAATACATGTTTTTCTATCTAAGAAAAATAAAAAAAGAATAACTACCATTTTCCTAAACATGAATTATCTTCTTCTTCTTCAATTAATTTCAATTTTAACCTTAGTCTCCATCATGAAGGTAGCTTATTTCATTGAAACTAAGTATCAATACATGTGTATGACCCTAAACAATTTGCTGCTCAAAAATACTCCACAATCAATGCACGATAGCCAAGGAATCAACCAAAGAAGAAGATGGGTTAGTCGAGATTAAGCATAGAAAAATAATCGATGAAATAGATAGGGTAAAAGACCTTTGAAGAAGTGCAAATTCTGAAATGGTTTGGTGGCTTGGGTTTCTTCAACTTCTCGCCACAATCCTCACATTGAAACCACACCGGAGAAGCTACCTTTTATGGTGGTGGTGAGGCCAAGGTTAAAGAAGAAAATGAAGAAGAAGAAGAAGATTGCCTAGACTAAGCAAAATTATAATTTGTTTTTGTTTTTCTTAGGTAGAAAATAAAGATTAAAATTTTAATTTCATGTACAAATAAAACTTCAACACATGAATATCTTACTACTAATATAATTTTCCTTGGCCACCTAAGATAATTTGACAAAAAAATATTGACACCATTGTCAAATGTCTTTAAATGCTCACTTTTAAAATTTATAAAGACTAAATTATTTCACTTTGTTTTGTAAAGAATTGAAATTTAAAGGGACAAAAGAGATCTTTTTACCTATTCATTAACCAGGAGTGGCGGCTTGAAAAATTTTGAAATGCTTTCCCTTCAGTCTAAATCGACTCTAGATCTATTTGAATAATTCATTTTTCTATTTAAAAAATAATAAAATACTTTATTACTAAAACCAACATATTATTATAATTAAGTTTAAATAAAAATATTATTTTTATTACTAAATTTGCATTTATTTGAAAAGTGTTTTATTTTTTTAATGTTCGTGATTGTTCTTATTAATAATGTTTGTTTTCAAAATTTAAATTTGTACTCTTCTTTAAAAATTTAATATATTTTACTATTACACTTAATTCTTAATAAATTTATCTATATATAATTTTTCGTAAAATTATAATATCCATTCATTAATACTCTCGGATACACATTTTATTTTTTTAGATAAGGGAGACACTTGTTAGTGTTGAATCTATCCCTCAGAATGTGGAGAAAATTGAGGGCTATGGCATTAGGTGATGATGAGCTTTTCTCTCAAACAAGGAGCCATTGTTCCCACCGAAGAGTATGAAGGATAAACTTGCATGTCATGTGTGGACCATTGATGAGGTTGATGTTGCCAATTTGTTGGGAGTTTTGTACTTCTTTTTCCCTACCCTAAAGTCAGTCAAAAAGGTAAATGAGAAATCTTATCTTGAAGATAAATGTCTAAGGAAAATAGGTCACTCACGTAATTGGAAAAAACTGGTCTGTTGAAATGACATGCTTTCTTGCACAACACAGCATCGCGAGGCATCTTCTTTTGAAAGACAAAACCATTAAAATTCCAAATGTAAAATGAAGAAATTCCTTATAAGTTGAGTGTGGGAGTTTTCACATCGTAATTTTCTTGCATCTCTGAAACACAATAAATGATAAGATATGAAATAATTTGTCAAAGCAGTTTACGAGGAACGATAAGGAGCAATGTTTACTAGTATTGGGTACTGTTCAACTTGTAAATTTTTCATAATGTTGTCTAGAGTCTTGAGCTATTACTTTGCTGATATTTTAGACATGCTAAATACTGTTATGAGAATATTTTTTGGTTTGAATTAGATCACGGGAAATTTTTTTTTTTACTTTGAAGAGATTAGATTGAATAACTTAGTAACATATACTGTAGATTTAAAGACTTATCTTGATCATATTAAAAATATTATCCATATTGATTATGGAGAAGATATATTGAAATGTTTGCGTAAGTAAAAGGGGTGGAGAACGTTAGCACTTATTCTATTATTTAGAACTTATCTTTTTAGAGTGTATTTTATAAGAAATAAAGTGAGTCATTTAATTTATAAATTAAGTTTTTCGGAGAGAAACTTAGTGGAGAGTAATCTAAATTTTAGATGCAAAAGTGCGTTATTGCTTATAATAGCATTGCTTCTGGATCTGCTATCATTTTTATTCTTTTATAATGTTACTGTATAGAACATGAAAGTTTGCTCAACTTCTCAGATAGGCAATTTCCTCCTCTCTTCATAATGTATTCTTTGATTTCTGCACTAGATGGCTTGCCACAATTATACCAACTTACCTGCCTAAGTTTCATTACCAGATCACTCAGATTTTTTTAAAAAGAATTGAAATGTTTATTTAAATTTGAATCGGATTGAAGCAAATTAGCTTGTTCGATAAGGATTTGATTCCACTCTATTATTTTTTTTCATCATTCACGAAACTAATAAAAAATAAGCATTTTATAAAATATTTTACATTTTGCTTTAAAAAAACTTCGCTCTTACAATTTTAATAAAATAAAATTATCCAAAATCAAATTAAATGGAAAAAAATTATGTTGAAATATTTTATAAAACTAATATTTATAGGCTTAATTTACGATTTGATCTTTGAATTATATATATATTAGTTTGGCACTTAAATTTTTTTGGCTAATATTAGTACTTAAAATATTTCTTTGTTATAGCTTCTAGCCCAAAACTTAACAATTTTTTTAAAAAAATCAACCAATTAAATTGTGCCTTATGTCTCTGATTTTTCATTTTAAAATATAATTCTTTTTTTTGATAAAAAAAAAAACATTGTTATTGATTTGTCACGATTTACACTATTATTTATATAACTTTTCACGTAACTTTAATTTGTTTAATAACTAAATCAAGTCAATTCAATATTTATTTATGTTTTTTTACGAGTTGAAGTAGCAATTTATGTTTTCTAATAGTTTTTATGATATTTCGATACTTAAATAAGGTTGTGGTTATGTAGGGTGAATCGGGAGCTAAAGATGCAATTTCGGGTTGAAATGGCTGCCAATGTCGCGACAATGAAACATGAAAGTCGCAACATCAAAGATCGAGTTGAAAATAGCCCCAAGAATGACACAGGAGTGCCTGTTGCAACATCGAGCTACGAAAGTCGCGACACCAAAGATTGAAGCAAGAAAAAGCTATAAACAGTATGTGACGTCGCGATGAGCAAGGGCTCCGCGTGGTGATGTCGCGATGATTTCACCAGCATGAAGGTTGCGTTTTCAAGGGGCAATTCAAGGCCTTTTTCGGGTTTAAAACCCTAAGTGTTGTATTAATTAAAGGGACATCTTAGTACTTTGATTTTTAGTCTAATAACTGATGCGTCGTTGAAAGCACCAAAAATATCCTATTCCCTACAAAATAATGAAAAAGAACAGTAAAGGGAAAGTAGGGTCGAATCCTCAGGGACCGGATTATACGAATGCTTGTTTCTCGAAATCCTGGGCAGAATCGTGCCCTAGAAAACCTGCGTTCCTGAAAAAATAAAAATAACAGAATTAAAAGTTTTGATCTGGAAACAAAAATAAAATAAAAACAGAATTGAGAAGTTGAATTGGGATTGCGAAAATTAAAAATAGGAAATAGAGTTGAGCTAAGGAAATTCTTATGGGGAGATTCCAGCCTCCAGTTGCCTCGATCCGCCTTGGGTTCAATACTTAGCTTTTAGATGATCCTTCTCAACCCGAATAAGCCAGTTATAGTAGAAGAGGACGCCTACGACCACCAGCTCCAAGGATTTAAACTTCGATTTTGTAACATCCTAAATTTACGGGCCTATACATTTAGTGTAGGGATAGGTTTACTATGTTAATTTAATTGATAGGGGTCTAAATTTGGGCTTAGAATTAGGCAAAAAGGCCCAGATTAGAGTGGCATCATTAACGATTAAAAGGAACAAGTTTTGGGTCGCAAGGAGCCTATGTTTTAGGCCAAATTCGGAACTTTAAATGAAGAGAGGGTGACGCCACACACAAGGAATTAGGGGCCCAAGTATTAAGTTTAATGAGGCCCAAATCTTTTAATTTAAGTGAGTTAAATTTGGCATTAGGGATTAGTAGAGGTGGGCTGGCTACAAGGCTATAAAATAGGAGATTTTATGTGGATTTTTAAGTGATAATATCATAGATAAAAAGGAGAAAAGTTAGGAGCTTATCTTCAAGGGAAGTGTTGGTGAAAATCCACCACCTAGAGGAGTGTAAAATTAAAGCTCTTGCATGGCAAGGAGGGTGCCGAATTTCTCCTCTCTTTAGCTTGAATTTTAAGGGTGTTTTCAATTTTTAGCAGTAGGTGCCAAAATATCTATAAATAGGGGGGGCTAGGTCCTTGATTCTGACACTGAAAACCCTAAATTTCTCTCCCATTGTGCCGAAATTCCCTAGCCTCTCCCTCTCCAATTTATTTTCTCCAATTTCTTTAAAAGCCGAAACTCTTCTCCACTTTTTCCTTCTTGTGCCGATTTCTCTAGAAAGTCGAAGCATCCATAGTCTTTTCTTCTATTCATCCTATTTGAGAATTAGTTGCAGTTCTTAGGCATTTAAATCTTCCATGGGCATTGCCGAATCCTCTCTCTAGTGCTAGCCGAATCTCCTATGCTAAGGTAAGTATTGATTTCGGGATTTCAAGGTAAGAGGATTTGTTTATTTATATATATAAAATCGGGTAGAATACTAACCATGGCCGAATATAGGAGAGGCCTATTTTCGCAATTGTTAGGCTTTTAAGCAAGGCTATAGATTGAGGATAATAGATCCGGATAACAAGGACATCGACTAAGAATATTGGATTTCGCAATATCGGTGTGTAATTCTCCACACCATCTAGATATGTTTGATTAATATATGAAAATAAGTATTACATGTTTTGTTAAATGTCAAACCCGGCATATTGACGGAACCCAAAGAGGGTAAAGCAAATCACGAGTTAGTAAATGATCGATTAAATGTTATAAGTATACTAATTTTATGTGATTGCATGGGTTGGGTTGATGAAATGAGGAAGTTATATGTTGTAGCGATTTTTACCGTGATTCGTTATAGCGGCCTGTAGTGATGCATTGTAGTGGCTACTGACCATGATCGATGATGAGCAAAGCACGATCGCCATCAAGGCGTGTAGCGGTGTGGGTTGATTGTAGAAATCCCCAATGGTGTGAATGGGTGAGTGCGGGGCGTGTAGCGGATGGACACCTAGGATATGGGTTGGGCTTTGCATATTATTTTTGTTATTTATATTTTGATTATTCATTTTATGGGGCTAAAGCCCAAATCTAATGGTGCATGAGGGTTGCACACTGAGTCTCGTGACTCACCCTTTAATTTTAACCATCTCAGGTGACACTTAGGGCATCGGACCGGGCTGGAGAGGAGAGCAAGGTGGCCATGCGACAGAGCTTTGAGAATTCAGCAAAAAGACTTAGTCTAATTTTTTTATTTTCATTTAATTAATGGGTTCAAATTTCCTTGTAATAAGGCCATGGGCCACTAGACTACCATTTATGTTTTGGGATTTTGTTGGGCTTGTATTACTGGGTTTTAAGTTTTACGTTTTCAATTAAGTTAAGACCTGCATGAAATTTCGGTTTTTATATAAAATCTACCAAGATAATTGGTTACTTAATATTTTATACTTTAATGAATTATTAAGCTTTCGAAATAAATGTGTAAACCTAGTAATTGTTTTCCAAAATGCGACATGTTATGTAAAATCTCTTAAGTGACATACCATATCCGGTTGTAGCGTTTGGGCCGGGTTTGGGGTGTTACAAATTGGTATCAGAGCCCGGTTCAAAACTCGGCTCTAGGGGTTTTTTTGGCTCGAAACATTTTCTAAAGTTGGGTTTTCGAAACATGCATATTTATATACAGTGCATTAGCTCGGCATGGCACTGCGTCTCCGCCCAAGTCCGCGGTAAGTATTCTCGAACCATTGTGTGATATAATATATGTGGGCTTGATGGGCTTTATGGGGACGAGATTAGTTAGGTTAGAACTTGATGGACTTTAGGCCTATTTGAAACAACTCTTAAAATCTCATAAGAAGACTAACTTCACTAAACAAACCCGTGAGCGAGCCGCAAGACTAGGGTGTGGTAACAGCATACGCATGTCTAGGATTGGATCCGGAAGAGCACAGTATTTAAGCGATCCTAGTGACTCACCTCCTCTTCATTTGGAATCCTACAGTGCGTAGTATGACTGTTCACCTTAGCCAAGTTAGGGTGTGGCAATGGGCATACGCATGTCTAGGAGTGGATTCAGGGAGAGCTTGGTACTTAGCGGTCCTAGCGACTCACCTCCTCTTCACTAAAATCCTACAGTGCGTGGTGACTATTCACCCTAGTTACGAGGACTTGTTGATGGGCTAAACCTTATAATTAAAACCCGAAAGGGACCAAAGCCACCCTAGTTTGAAAAAAAAAAAGAAAGAAAATTTCTCAAGTTTTGCAAAATTTTCAAAATACTTTGATTTGTGAAAACTACCAACCAACCATGAATTTGTAAAATACCTATGTTTTGAAAATTTACCCAAAACCCCTAGATTTACAAGTGTGACCGGTTTGAAAAATTAAATTTTCCAAAATACCCCTCGCTAAAAAAGCGAAAACAACAACACCACCAAGATACCCTATTTTGAGAAAATCACCAAGACACTTTATTTTGGAAAATACCCTGTAGGGCAAAACTACGGAAATACCCCTGGGTAGAGGAATGACGAAAAAAAAAAAACAACAACAACAACATCGAAATATCCCTGGTTAGAAAAAATTCCCAACCTACCCTCGTTTTGTCAAATGACCAAATTACCCCTGATTTGTAAAATTATTAAATTGCCCCTGATTTCAAAATTACCGAAATACCCCCGGATTACAAAATTACCAAAATACCCTCCTTCACAAAATCACCAAGGAACCCTATTTTGGAAAATTACGAAAATACCCCTGTAGGATAAATTATGAAAATACCCCTGGGTAGTGAAATGACGAAAATACCCTTAGGTGATGAACGTAAGTTCGTGAATGCTACTTGTATGTGGTGGTTGATGATTCTATGTGTGTGCTTCCTAGAACTAGGAGATGTGAACTTGAGACTAAATTGTAGTTATAGTTGCGAATTCGAAAGAACTACTCTTAAAACTACTATTCATAAGACTGTTCGTGGGTAATCAGTGGAAGAAAATTAATGATTCATAAAAATTTTAATCAGATAAACGTTAATCGGAAGAATGAGTACAAGGGGACGAGGACGCTCCAGATGCAAATACCGGTGCGTACTCTATCATATTATCCTAAGTGTTTCTTTTGGCTTTAGAATTAGAGTTCGCAGCGAAAGCATAGTGGTGAGACTTGGGTAGTACGATTAATAGTTAGTTGGAAATTTCGAGGACAAAATTTCTTTAAGGGGGGTAGAACTGTAACATCCTAAATTTACGGGCCTATACATTTAGTGTAGGGATAGGTTTACTATGTTAATTTAATTGATAGGGTCTAAATTTGGGCTTAGAATTAGGCAAAAAGGCCCGATTAGAGTGGCATCATTAAATGATTAAAAGGAACAAGTTTTGGGTCATAAGGAGCCCATGTTTTAGGCCAAATTCGGCACTTTAAATGAAGAGAGGGTGACGCCACACACAAGGAATTAGGGGCCCAAGTATTAAGTTTAATGAGGCCCAAATCTTTTTGTAACGGCCTATTTTTCAGTGGTGTCGGAAAAGGTGATTTGAGATCACTAAATTCGACAAGTAAGATTGAACAAGATAGTAATTTAATATTTATGAGTCAAGTAAGAATTTAGAAGAATTTGTGAATTGGTGAATTTGGTGAATTAAAAGAATTTATTAGGTCAAATAGGTTAAAATAATAATAATAAAATGAGGTATCGAGACCTCGAATTTAAAAACCGAGCTATAAATATTTTTAGAAATATTTATGGAGTGTTATTAAGTTAGTATTAAAGTTTGGTTGAGAAATTTAAACATTTGGGTAGTAAATTAAATAAAAAGGACTAAATTGTAACAAATGCAAAATTTACTAGAAAGATTAGATAGCTCAAGTGTTAAAATAAAGAGTATTTAAAGGGAAATTAAGCCTAAAAGCGAAAAGGTTGGACGGCAAGGGAAAGAAAATCATCAGAAAATAAGGGAACTAAGGGCAAAATTGGAAATTTTATAATTTTAACATGTATAATAAAGATAAAATTGAAAGATCTAGAGATATCTTCATATTTTCTCAGCCAAAACGCCATAGGAGGTCTGGAGAAAGCTGGTTTTTCATATTTTCACATCATGTGAGTTTATTTCTTGCTTTTTCTTGATAATTTTTGTGTTTTTATGACTTTTACAACTAGGTCCACTTATAGAATTCATTAGTTTTTGATTTGATGGGTGAAATTAGAAGTTACCCTGGCTGGGTAATGGAATTTTATGATAAATTATTGTGAAATTTAAATTCTAATTTCATATTAAGGTGGTTTTATTAAGTGATTTTGATAGAAAATGGTATTTAGGACCTAGTTGTGAAAAAGTTATGAATTAGAGGTTGGTGTTGTAATTCAGAATATCAAAGGTTGTGAAATAGTTTATAATGATAAAATAAAGTGTTAATTGAGAAAAATCAGTTCAATTGATTGGTGAATTGAGCAGGACTAAATTGTAAAAATAGTAAATTTTGGGGTAAAAGTGCAATTTCGAAAATTGAAGAGCATAAATTATGAAGTGAAATAGAAATGAAATAAATACTAATGAGTGAAAATATTTTACATTATAGATCAAGAATCCAAAGAAGAACGAGGAAAAGAAAAAGTTGCGAGAATAGTCCCTAAATTTCAATATCATCTACAAATCACCGGTAAGTTCATATGGTTGAATTTATATGTTTTATTGTGAATGGTTGAATGATATAATGTGTTATTGAATATGAATTTGCTGTTGGGTTGTGAAAACTATGATAAAATAAAAGAATAAATGTGGTAATTCAAATTAGGAAAAACGCAGGATTGAGTACGTTCGTATCGTGACATGTGATGAATTGACGGAAAAGACCATGGTTGATCCATGGCAAAGTATGAAATGTAGGTATGGTATCATCCATACTGAGTTGTGAAATGTAGGTATGGTATTAACCATGGTAGTTAACGTAGGTATGGCATTTCCCATACCTGCGAGTTTAGAAATGTAGGTATGGTATTAACCATACCGAGTTAAAGCGTAGGTATGGCATTTCCCATACCGAGTTGTGAAATGTAGGTATGGTATTTCAATGAGGAAAACCATACTGAGTTGTGAAACGTGGCATCGAGCAACGACGTACTCAAATTCGTAAGACGTTTCCTAATTTGATAATAAGTAATACAATAGAAGTGAATCAAATGAAAGAGATTGAGTAGTTGTTAATGTTGAGCTCAACTATGTGAAATATTATAACAATGGTTGTGAATGGCAGGGAACTTTAGTAAATGTTTTGTTATTGTTTGGAAATATTATGTTTGGTAAGCATTGCTTTTAAACCTATGAACTTACTAAGCTTCAATAAGCTTACTTGTATGTGTTTGATATTTTTATATAGATTGAATTAAAGGGAAGTTGGTAGATCGGATCATCACAACAAAGCTCACTATCCAGATCAATTCCGGTAGCTTTTTTTTTATGTTTAAAGATTTATATGGCATGTATAAAGTTTAAATGAAATGGAGTAAAGATGTTATAAACTAGTTAACCATATTTTGCAATGAAACAGTTTTTGGTTAGCAGCAGTGACGTGGTTTTGAAAAATCACCAAAAATATAAGAAATGGAATTAGAAAGTGAGTAGGATATAGAATTAAATCTTATTGTGTCTATTTTTATGTGAAAGAAATAGAGTAAGAAAAAGAATTTTATATTTTGTGATATTTGAATTTTAGTGAGACAGGGTCAAGATGGTATTTGAAGTCCCCTATTTTGACTTTAGAAAATCATTAAAAATTTTACAGAATGAATTATGAGTTATAATTTATATTTATAGATTCCTTATTTAGTCTATTTTCAATAGAAACAATTGGAAACAACATATGACAACTGTACAATGAGATAATTGAGTTTAGGTGAAGAGAGGTCAGAACCGTCGGTCAGTGAAACAGGGGAAACTTTAATGAATAAACTGTACTAATTGGCTACATGAAAAATTCTGGAAAAATTATAGTAAGAATATATATGAGTCTAGTTTCAAGGAAAATTTATGGATCTAAATTTAGAGTTTTTTAACTCGAGTTATAGTCAATTTAGTCAACATGACGCAGATGGACAGTTTCAATTTTTATGCCCCGAATTAGTAGTTAAGTCTAGTAATGCCTCGTGCTCAACTCCAGCAACGGTCTCGGGTAAAGGGTGTTACACTTTTAATTTAAGTGAGTTAAATTTGGCATTAGGGATTAGTAGAGGTGGACGGCTACAAGGCTATAAAATAGGAGATTTTATGTGGATTTTTAAGTGATAATATCATACATAAAAATGAGAAAAGTTAGGAGCTTATCTTCAAGGGAAGTGTTGGCCGAAAATCCACCACCTAGAGGAGTGTAAAATTCGGCTACTACATGGCAAGGAGGGTGCCAAATTTCTCCTCTCTTTTAGCTTGAATTTTAAGGGTGTTTTTGGTTTTTAGCAAAGTAGGTGCCAAAATATCTATAAATTGGGGGCTAGGTCCTTGATTACGACATCGAAAACCCTAAATTTCTCTCCCATTGTGTCGAAATTCCTAGCCTAGCCTCTCCAATTTCTTTTCTCCAATTTCTTTAAAAGCGGAAACTCTTCTCCACTTTTTCCTTCTTGTGCCGATTTCTCTAGAAAAGTGAAGCATCCATAGTCTTTTCTTCTATTCATCCCATTTGAGAATTAATTCTGTACTTTCGGCATTTAAATCTTCCATGGGCATTGCCAAATCCTCTCTCTAGTGCTAGCTTGAATCTCCTATGCTAAGGTAAGTATTGATTTCAGGATTTCAAGGTAAGAGGATTTGTTTATTTATATATATAAAATCGGGTAGAATACTAACCATGGCCGAATATAGGAGAGGCCTATTTTCGCAATTGTTCCGGCTTTTAAGCAAGGCTATAGATTGAGGATAATAGATCCAGATAACAAGGACATCGACTAAGAATATTGGATTTCGCAATATCAGGTGTGTAATTCTCCACACCATCTAGATCTGTTTGATTAATATATGAAAATAAGTATTACATGTTTTGTTAAATGCTGAAACCCCGGCATATTAACGGGAACCCAAAGAGGGTAAAGCAAATCACTAGGTTAGTAAATGATCTGATTAAATGTTATAAGTATACTGATTTTATGTGATTGCATGGGTTGGGTTGATGAAAGGAGGAAGTTTTATGTTGTAGCGGTTTTTACCATGTGATGCGTTGTAGCGACCTGCCGTGATCTGTTGTAGTGGCTACGGCCATGATCTGATGATGAGCAGCACGACTGCCATCAAGGCGTGTAGCGGTGTGGGTTGATTGTAGAAATCCCTAATGGTGTGAATGGCTGGTACGGGGGCGTGTAGCGGATGGACACCTAGGATATGGGTTGGGCTTTGAATATTATTTTTGTTATTTATATTTTGATTATTCTGTTTTATGGGGCTAAAGCCCAAATCTAATGGTGCATGAGGGTTGCACACTGAGTCTCGCGACTCACCCTTTAATTTTAACCATCTCAGGTGACACTTAGGGCATCGGACCGGGCTGGAGAGGAGAGCAAGGTGGCCATGCGATGAGCTTTGAGAATTCAACAAAAAGACTTAGTCTAATTTTTTTATTTTCATTTAATTAATGGGTTCAAATTTCCTTGTAATAAGGCCATGGGCCACTAGACTACCATTTATGTTTTGGGATTTTGTTGGGCTTGTATTACTGGGTTTTAAGTTTTACGTTTTCAATTAAGTTAAGACCTGCATGAAATTTCGGTTTTTATATAAAATCTACCAAGATAATTGGTTACTTAATATTTTATACTTTAATGAATTATTAAGCTTTCGAAATAAATGTGTAAACCTAGTAATTGTTTTCCAAAATGCGACATGTTATGTAAAATCTCTTAAGTGACATACCATATCCGGTTGTAGCATTTGGGCCGGGTTTGGGGTGTTACAAGTTTAGTGGAACCTGACTCTAGCCAACAATCGCTCTTGTGGGATCATCTTATGCTAGATCAACGTTTCTCAATGGCAAACCCCACGCCATTTTGTCTCTTGGGCTCGCCAACCTCTGACGCAGTAAGCTAACGAACCGACTGTGTAACCTTCTCAAAATATACAAAGCAGCCGTTCCTTGCACACGTTGAAAAGATCACTTGTTAAGGGACATGGACGGAAGCGTCAGCCCCGTAATGCGAAGAAACGATGAATACCCTGTTGAGAATGCTAAGTACGGATTCTAAACCTCAAGAACCCTTTTGGGGGATTTTCGACAACCTTTGGCTAGATGGGCTTTAGTGTCTCATGGTTGTGGTGGAAAAGAAAATAAATGTATAATAAAAATAGAGATTTTATTAAAAGGAAATATGGAAAGAACAAAAGACTTTTGGGGAGAGATTGTTTTTCAGAAAAAGAGGGAACATCAATTTGAGTCACCTCACCCCCTATTTATAGTGCTAGGGGAGATAGTCTAATCCTACTTAAACTCCCCAAAAGATAAATACATTTAATTAAAAATAAATAAAGATAAAATCCTAAAATTAAATAATCTCTAATAATTATCTTAATTATTAATTATCCTAATATAATCAAAATAGAGTCTAATAGAATAAAATCTCTTCTTTTTGCATTTCAACCCTTGTGTCTTCCATACTTGTACTTTTGGCACCAACTATTCCCTGTGTCGCACATTGGCCCATTTTATCTTTAATTTCACGCTTTTGGCCCTTAATTTCGCTTTTGCCTCCAACTTAGTCCCTATAAGATAAAATATCATAAATAGCTCAAATTAGCAGGATCATACTCAGAATAAATACATAATTAATACATAAAAATACGTTATTCTAGAGTATTATCAAATTCCCCCTACTTAGCCCATGCTTGCCCTCAAGTACGGTTCCCATCTACCATGAAAATTAGAATTTGCCCCGAAAGAAATACTACTCCAAAGGTTTATAAAAATTAGTCAAAAATGCATATGAAAAATAAAAAGAACTTCTAAGCTTGCTTTAAGTAAAACATAAAAAGTATTCTAATTAATACACACAAAAATTAAAATCGTCTTGAATTATTTCATGCTATTTAGGTAAATTACCAAACCTACCAAGACACTCTATTTATTTCCTCCTTTAGTCCCCCACTGCAATTTTATTAGTACTATTTTTTTCTTTTCTTTTCTCTTTTTTTTCCTTTTTCTTTTTCTTTTTCTTTTATTTTTTGTTTGTTATTATTTATTTACTTAGGAATATATTGAACCTTTTGACGCGAAGAGAGATGACAACCCAAGCACTCTACCCCGGTTACTCAGCCCAACATACTCCTAAAAATTATTTATTTCCGGTTAGCGGAGTTTTACCCATCACGTCACACAACCTTTTGACGCGAAGTAGAATGACAACCCAAGCACCCTACACCAGTTACTCAGTCAGTCACGTTCTGAGCCGCACTCATAACCTTGGTTAGTGGAGTTTTACCTATCACTTCACACAACCTTTTAACGCGAAGTAGAATGACAACCCAAGTACCCTACCCCGGTTACTCAGTCAGTCACGTTCAAAGCTGCACTTATAACCTTGGAAACATTTATTGTCATTAAACAAAATTTACACGAAATTTTAATTTTGGAGGACCTAAGAGAAATAATCAAGTGTCGAAAATAAGTTTTAGTAACCACCTAATAGACATGAACATAGTTTAAGCATGCAATTGTATTAAGTGTCCACTTTATATTAAACTTGATCAATTTTACGAAAAGCAAGATAGAGTTAACTTATTAATCATAATTATTTTTAGCCTAATAAAAATAAAACAGTGGAGATAAAATCAAACAGGCAAAATCATAACTAACTCAGTAGCCAAGAATCATGCATGTAGGTCAAACAGTGGCAAGTCGTGGTCAAATTGTTGGGCATGAAAAGCGACAGAATATTCTTTAAAAAAAATATGGACAAAATGGAGCCTCAAACAGCAAACACAAATCACATCAAGACGAGGCGAAGATGTCTGAAGAGTACCTCCCCCTACTTAAAACACATTGTCCTCAATGTGGACGCAAAAGAAATAAATAGGTAGAAAAGTTTAGAAAAACTCCCAGTGTAGCTATTTTCAATTGCGAAAGATGGCAATGAGTTCGGTTAGTTGCTGGCCAAAAGTGTCAAGTCGAGCCTCAATGCGCTCTAAGCGTTGCTCAACAGTCGAAGGAGGTTGGGCTTGAGTGGGTGCTGGTGCATCATTTTGATTTCGCTGTCGAAAGACTCGTTCGGATGGTGTGGAATAAACACCAGAAGGGACAAAGTGGAAGGATGACGGAGTGCCAAGAAGTAGCCCCATTGAGTCGAGGCATCGAGCATCTAAAGGATCGACCTGACAAGCAACATGTAAGTCTGAAATAGGAGCGTTAGAACCATGCAGAGAAAACAACAGTTGTGTAATAAGAGAACCTAAAATTAGA
The DNA here is from genome assembly GCA_025698515.1 of Gossypium sturtianum. Classification (NCBI taxonomy): domain Eukaryota; kingdom Viridiplantae; phylum Streptophyta; class Magnoliopsida; order Malvales; family Malvaceae; genus Gossypium; species Gossypium sturtianum. The sequence continues at coordinate 152,897,958 of CM046943.1, forward strand.
GGGTGCTTTGATAACATGCTCAAATTGAAGTGCAAACCAATAACCTAAATTAACCGGACGACCGGTATACATACACCATAAAAAGAATAATTTCGTCTTTGAGACGGTGGCCGGAGCATCTCGACGGCCTAAGAAATTGTAAGCTAAATAACGGTGTATGTAACATAAGGCAAGGTCGCGAAACCATAAATCCTTTGATGTTTTTGGGCTATACACAGATTCGACATTATTAGTTAGCAAAGCAAAGGCCTCGACGGCCTTAAAATCAGTGGGAAATGTACACAAACTGTTCTAAAAATCTGGAGACATAGCATATTCTTCAATTACGAAAGATAAGGCAATATTAAATTCAATAAGAGATAAGCTATGCATGGTACCTAATAACCTGAATTTGACAACATCCGGTGTATCTAACGAAATGTGACCGTGCCGATGAAATTGAAAAGTAGAATAAAATTCTAAAACAAGTTCATAATAGGCAGAATGAGGCACATCAAAATTTCCAACCCAGCCAATATTCTTGAAATAATCTGAATAAAGAGTTTCAATATGCAAGGCGACCAAAAGCAGTATCGGATGTGCATTTACAAGGTATTATCATTTTATGTCGAAGAAAATCATACATGTTTCGATCAATATCGGAAGTAAAAGTAAGGTTATCGTGCAAATGGGCCTCCGGAGGTAAGACATTGACGCGAGAACGGTAGGTTCGGCCACGAGAAGGCATTGGGTGGTGCTCGTTAGTTGGTGTCGAGGAGTCAACAGTGTTGTTCGAGGAGGAGCCCGAAGTGGTGTCGACTGTTCGGGCCGCACGTCGGGGTTGACGACGACGAGGCCGATACGATGATTCGAATGTTGCATCGCGTTGCGGTGTTAGGGCAGGTTCCGTTGGCGGCGATGGAGGGAGGAGTAGGAGGCGATCGACACGTGAAGGGGCAGAGGGTGATGGTTCGTGGTCACCGTGTGGAGGAGAAAACGAACGGCACGGAGAGGATGGCATGGGTGCCGATGATACATCCGTCGACGCGGCGGTCGGATGGCTTACGCATGAATGGAATGATGTGAAGGGCCCGGCGGCTTGTGCGGCGGTCATGGAGAAAGAGGAAGAAGGGGAAGAAAGGGAGTTAGCTGGTCTTGGAGAGGAGGTTTGCAGCGATGAGGAAAAGGAGGAAAAGGCGTCGACGGTCAAATCGATGGCTTGGGGCGCGGAGAGGCGGCGACGGCGCGAGTTGATGGCGAAAGTCGGCTCAGCGGCATCGCGGCTCCGAGTTTGCACCATTGCGAACGGCGGACGGCGATGGTTGGGGGGAGGGGGTGATTTCGGCGGCTAGGGAGTTGGGTGAAAGGAAATGGGAAAATATTTTAGGTTTTGGGGGTTTTGTTTGGCTGAAAAATGGTGTTTGGTTGAAGGTTTTGGGGGTTCTAGGGCTGAGATAGGACTGTTTGGCTGCATGGATATGGCATTCTGGGCTGGAATAGAATCTGGAAAGAGGCTGTTTGGTACCGTGGATAGGGCTGTTTGGTTCTATTTTTCTGACTTTTCTCCTTTTTCTTAGTATTTTCGCTTCGTTCTACCTAGGCAAAGAAGAGAATTTTATCAATATTCAGAAATAAAGTAATAAATAAAATACTAATAAAATGAAATAAAATAATAAATACTAATGAAATAAAATAATAAATACTAATAAAATAAAAATTAAGAAAAGTAAAAAAAATAATAAATAAAGGTTGGGTTGCCTCCCAACAAGTGCTTGTTTAACGTCATTAGCTCGACGACTTAAATGGTTCTATGGTGGCTCCAAATAAATCTTTTCAATCGAGTGAGCTTGAAAATTCTCGTAAAACGGCTTCAACCGCTGGCCATTGACTATGAACCGCTTTCCTGATTCTTCACTTTCTATTTCAACCGCACCATGAGGGAACACTTCAGTAACAACAAAATGTCCTTGCCATCGTGATCGAAGCTTACCTAGAAATAATTTCAACACAGAGTTATAAAGTAAAACTCTTTGTCCTACCGAAAAATGCTTCTGAGCGATTTTCTTATCATGAAACAACTTGGTCTTGTCTTTATAAATACAAGCATTCTCATAAGCATCGTTGCAGATTTCTTCCAACTCTTGGATATCTAACTTCCTTTCCCTTCCTGCATGGTCTAACTCCATGTTACATTGTCGAACCGCCCAATAGGCTTTATGCTCTAATTCTACCGGAAGATGGCAAGCTTTGCCAAAAATTAGTCGATATGGGGTCATTCTAATTGGTCCTTTATATGTCGTCCGATAAGCCCAAAGTGCGTCATTAAGCCGAAGACTCCAATATTTTCGGTTGGGTCGAACTGTTTTCTCCAAAATAATTTTGATCTCCCTGTTTAAGACTTCGGCTTGTCCATTTGTTTGGGGATGGTATGTCGTAGCTATACGGTGATGAACTCCATATTTCGACAATAGTACCTCCATGACTTTATTGCAAAAGTGGGTGCCACGATCACTAATTAGGGCTCGAGGTGTGCCAAACCTGGAAAAAATAGTTCATTTTAGAAACTCCACAACAGTCTTGGCATTATCATTGCGAGTAGGCTTTGCTTCTATCCATTTAGAAACATAGTCCACCGCGAGAATTATATATACATTGCTAAATGAAGAAATAAATGGGCCCATAAAATCGATGCCCCAAACGTCAAAAATTTCGTATACGTGAATCGGGGATAGGGGCATCTGATTTCGTTTAGTGATGTTACCTGTACGTTGGCATCTATCGCAAGACTTACAGAAGTTACATGCGTCTCGAAAAATTATGGGCCAATATAGCCCGCATTCTAACACCTTATGAGCAGTTCTTTTAGGGCCAAAGTGTCCTCCGCAAGCTTCAGCATGACAAAAATTAAGGATAGAAGTTACCTCAGTTTTTGGAACACATCGTCGTATTATCTGGTCCGAACAGTGCTTCCACAAGTATGGGTCATCCCAAATGTAGTATCGAGCTTCACGTCTAAACTTGCCCCTCACGAAACGTGGTAACTCAGTGGGTAACGAGCCTGTGGCTAGAAAGTTTACCATATCTGCGTACCATGGGAGACGTGCCTCGGTCGAGAATAGGCTTTCATCAGGAAATTCTTCCTTAATAGGGACGTCGTCAAAAGGTACCTTTATTCTGCTTAAGTGGTCAGCCACTAAATTCTCGCATCCTCTTTTGTCTCGAATCTCAATGTCAAACTCTTGGAGCAACAAAATCCACCTAATGAGCATCGGTTTTGCTTCCTTCTTTGCGATCAAGTACCTGAGGGCTGCATGATCAAAAAAATAATCACTTTAGATCCCAATAAATAAGGTCAAAATTTATCTAAAGCAAATACAACGGCTAAAAGTTCTTTTTCTGTAGTGGTGTAGTTGCTCTACGCCGCATCTAGGGTTTTCGAAGCATAGAAAATGACATGGGGTTCCTTGTCTATCCTTTGCCCTAATACAGCCCCTACACTGCGTTCGTTTGCATCGCACATAATTTCAAACGGGTACTTCCAATTTGGTGGTTGCACTATAGGAGCGGAGACCAATTTCTGCTTGAGTGTATCAAAATTATAACAATCCGGTTTATACCCTAGTCAGAACAGTGGTTTCAGGACCACAAATCCGAGTCTGTATAATATTTTAATATTATTTCTGTGCCGTTGATACGTGACTAAGTATGTGGTAAATTTTCGTGAGCTAATTTGTCTGTCTGTGTGTTTAATTTGAGCAAAGGATTGAATTGCATTGATTTGTAAATTAGCATGCTACATGAAAAGGTGCATATTTGCCATGTCTTTATTTGTATGGAGGATTTATGTGGCAAATTAACCATTTCTATAGATAGTGGACGGTTATGGTCAATAATGACCTTGAATATTATGTTTTATAATTTTATTATATAAGGTTAATTTAGTAAATGAAATAATAGAAATGTTATAATGAAAATAACATGAAAATAAGCCATATGTTCATCCTAGTTAGCCGAAATTCACAAAAGAAAGAAAAGAGAAAAACAAGCTAGGGTTCGGCCTTTGTATTGCAAAATTAATGTATGTTTTTGCTTTGGTTTTTGATGATTTTTATGTTTTTGAGATTGTTGTTTAGTCTACTATCAAGCCCATGTCTCAATTTAATGAATTGATGTTGTTCATGAAATGTGCCATTGATGATATGTTGAGCTTTGTGATGTTCTATGGTTTTAAATGAAAGATTTAAGCTCGATGAACAAACTTTGTTCTTGAATTTTTGATGGATTTAGCTACTTAGGGGGGCTGAAGTATGGGGCTGAAGAGTTCTGAGCTAACCGTGATGATGATGCTGAAAAGGCCGAATTCTGGTTAGAAAATACTATCCGGGTATTTGATGAAATGTTCCTTACTCCGAAAGAATGTATAAAGTGTGTTGTATCATTGCTTCGAGATGCAGCGTATCAATGGTGGAAAACTCTGATATTTGTTATTCCGAAAGAAAGGGTGACATGGGACTTCTTTCAGAGTTAGTTCCGGAAGAAATATATCAGTGAGAGATTCGTAGATCAGAAACGAAAGGAATTTTTGGAACTAAAACAAGACCGAATGACTGTTTCGAAATATGAACGAGAGTTCATGAGACTGAGTCAGTATACTCGAGAATGTGTATCATCTGAAGCTATAATGTGCAAAAGGTTCGAAGATGGGCTTAATGAAGACATCCGTTTGCTAGTCGGAATCTTAGAGATAAAAGAGTTTGTTGTACTCGTTGACCGAGCGTGCAAAGCTGAGGCACTCGGGAAAGATAAAAGAAAAGCTGAGTCAGAAGCTCGAGAAGTGAGAAAGAGATATCAGAGTAGATCATTTCAGTCTGCTCCAAAGAAATTTAGAGATGATCAAAGCCGTTTGAGAGTTAACATGGGATATTCGAATAGAAATCGAGATAGATCACAAATGAGCTCCAAAGCTCCAGCAACTTCAGTGGCAAGTGTTGGAAATGTACGATCCGAGAAACCGAAATGTAAGCATTATGGGAAAAGACATCCGAGAAGTTGTAGAATGAATGACAGAGCTTGTTACAGATGTGGATCACTTGATCATTTCATCCGTGATTGCCCTGAGTCTGTCGAGCCGCAGACTGCTCGTAATCGAGAGCCGATAATGCACTGCGTGAGAGGTAGACCGAAGAATGTAAGAAATGTCAGTGGTAGTCAGAGAACTACGAGAGAGACTGTTGCGAGATCTGAAGCTAGAGGGTCTGCCAGAGCGTATGCTATCCGAGCTCGTGAAGAAGCTTCATCTCCTGATGTTATAACGGGTACTTTTACTCTTTATGATACTTCTGTGATTGCATTGATAGACCCTGGTTTTACGCATTCATATATATGCATGAATTTAGTATTCGGTAAGACTTTGCCTGTAGAGTCTACTGAGTTTGTTATAAAAGTATCAAACCCCTTAGGTAAAAGTGTCCTTGTTGACAAAATATGTAAGAATTGCCCGTTAATGTTCCGAGATATCTGTTTCTCTGCTGATCTGATGCTATTACCATTTGATGAGTTTGATATAATTCTGGGTATAGACTGGTTGACATTGCATGATGCTGTTGTGAACTGTAAAAGAAAGATTATTGATTTGAGATGTCCGAATGATGAAATTGTACGGATTGAATCTAATGATTTGAATGGTTTGCCTGCTGTGATATCGGTGTTAAAATCTCAAAAGTATGTGAAAAAGGGATATGAAGCATATTTTGCTTATGTAATTGATTCGAAAGTATCTGAAAAGAAAGTTGAGTCAGTGATGTTGTCTGTGAGTTTTCTGATGTGTTCCCTGAAGAATTGTCGGGTTTGCCTCCGATTCGTAAAGTTGAGTTTGGTATTGAGTTGTTGTCTGGTACTACACCTATTTCGATAGCTCCGTATAGAATGGCACCAACAGAGTTGAAGGAGTTAAAGTTGCAGTTAAAAGGAGTTGAAGAATTAACTGATAGAGGGTTTGCTAGACCGAGTTTCTCGCCTTGGGGTGCTCCTGTTCTATTCGTGAAAAAGAAAGATGGCACGATGAGAATGTGCATTGATTATCGCGATTGAATAAGGTGACTATAAAGAATAAATATCTCATTGCCTAGAATTGATTATTTATTTGATCGATTAAAAGAGCTCTTGTATTTTCTAAGATTGATCTCGAGATCGGGATACTACCAGTTGAGAGTTAAAGATTCGGACATTAGAAGATCGCTTCGTAAGCGAGGTACGGGCATTATGAGTTTTTAGTTATGCCATTTGAACTAACCAATGCTCTCTGTTATTTTTATGGATCGATGAACAGAATTTTCAGACCGTACCTAGATCGATTTGTTGTTGTATTCATAGATGATATTCTGATTTATTCACGTGATGAGACTGAACATGTTGAGCATCTGAGAATTGTATTGCAAACTCTGTGAGAAAAGCAATTGTATGCGAAATTCAAAGAAATGTGAATTCGGTTGCATGAGGTTAGTTTTTAGGGCATATTGTGTCACACAGGATTCGAGTTGATCTGAGCAAGATTTCTGCTATTCTGGATTAGAAACCTCCGAGAAACGTATCTGAAGTCCGTAGCTTTCTGGGCTTAGCTGGTTATTACCGCAGATTTGTAAAAGGCTTTTCGACGATAGCTACTCCGTTGACAAAACTACTTCAAAAAGATGTTAGATTTGAATGGTCGGATAGATGTCAGAAAAGTTTTGATCAGTTGAAAACTCTGTTAACAGAAGCTCCAGTATTAGTACAACCAGAATCGGGCAAAGAATTTGTGATTTACAGTGATGCTTCATTAAACGGTCTGGGATGTGTTTTGATGCAGGAAGGCAAAGTTGTAGCTTATGCTTCGAGACAATTGAAGCCTCATGAAAAGAATTATTCGACGCACGACCTTGAGTTAGCTGCGATTGTGTTTGCACTTAAGATCTGGTGCCATTATTTGTATGGTGAGAAATGTCACGTGTTTTCGGATCATAAAAGTCTGAAATATCTGATGACTCAGAAAGATTTGAACCTGCGTCAAAGAAGATGGCTAGAGCTGTTAAAATATTATGAACTTGTGATAGATTATCATCCGGGTAAAGCAAACGTTGTTGCTGATGCATTGAGTAGAAAATCATTGTTTGCAATAAGTGCTTTGAATGCTCAGTTAGATTTATCTGATGATAGTTCTATGATGGCTGAATTAAAAGCGAAACCATTGTTTATACAGCAGATATGTGATGCTCAGAAATCTGATAATGAGTTATTAGCAAAACGAGCTCAGTGTGGTTCAAATTCTGAATCTGAATTTCGAGTTGTTGATGATTGTTTGAGATTTCGAGATTGTATTTGTGTTCCAAAGAATCTGGAGTTGATTCAGTTGATTTTGAGTGAAGCACATAATAGTCAATTATCGATCCATCCGGGGAGTACTAAAATGTACGATGATCTGAAGCAACACTATTGGTGGTCTAGTATGAAACGAGACATTTCTGACTTTGTTTCGAAATGTTTAATCTGTCAGCAAGTGAAAGCTGAACATCAAGTTCCGTCTGGGTTGCTACAACTGATTCTGATTCCTGAGTGGAAATGGGATAGAGTAACGATGGACTTTGTTTCTGGATTGCCTCTGACTCCGAGAAAGAAAGATGCGATTTGGGTCGTAGTTGATCGATTGACGAAAACTGTCTATTTTATTCCGGTAAGATCTGACTATTCACTTGATAGATTAGCCGAACTTTATATTTCTAAGATTGTAAGATTGCACGGGGTACCACTATCTATTGTTTCAGATAGAGATCCGAGGTTTACATCGAGATTCTGGAAGAAACTGCAAGAAGCTTTAGGCACGAAAGCGCATTTCAAGATACTTTTCATCCGCAAACGGATGGTCAATCCGAGCGGATTATTCAGATTCTTGAAGATATGTTAAGATGCTGTATACTTGAGTTTAATGGTTTGTGGGAACAATATTTTCCATTGATTGAATTTGCATACAATAATAGTTTTCAGTCGAGCATCAGAATGGCACCATATGAAGCTCTGTACGGACGTAAATGTCGTACACCTCGTATTGGACCGAGCTCGGTGAAAATAAGCTACATGGAGTTGATTAGATAAAAGATTCGAGCAGTAAAGTGAAATCGATCCAAGATTGTTTGAAGGCAAAGATTCGATTTTTGAAGTCTTATGCGGACTTAAAACGAAAAGATATAGAATTTGAGATCGGCGACAAAGTATTTTTGAAAGTGTCTCCTTGGAAAAAGGTACTCCGATTCAGACGTAAAGGCAAGTTGAGTCCGAGGTTCATCGGACCGCATGAGATCATTGAACGTGTCTCCGCTGTTGCGTTGTATATAGATTAAGGTTGCCCTCTGAATTAGAAAAGATCCACAATGTGTTTCATGTCTCGATGCTTCGTAGATATCGATTCGATCTGTCACATGTGATTACTCCATCTGAAATTGAAATCCGATCTGATATGTCATACGAAGAGGAACCGATTCGTATCTTAGCTCGTGAAGTAAAAGAGTTAAGAAACAAGAGAATTCCGTTAGTGAAAGTATTGTGGAATCGACATGGAATAGAAGAGGCTACGTGGGAGCCCGAAGATTCATTCAGACATCAATATCCTACTTTGTTTAACGGTAAGATTTTTGGGGACGAAAATCCCTAATGGGGGGAGAATTGTAACAGTCTGGTTTATACCCTAGTCGAAACAGTGGTTTCGGGACCACAAATCCGAGTCTGTATAATATTTTAATATTATTTTTGTACCGTTGATACGTGACTAAGTATGTGGTAAATTTCCGTGAGCTAATTTGTCTGTCTGTGTGTTTAATTTGAGCAAAGGATTGAATTGCATTGATTTGTAAATTAGCATGCTACATGAAAAGGTGCATATTTGCCATGTCTTTATTTGTATGGAGGATTTATGTGGCAAATTAACCATTTCTATAGATAGTGGACGGTTATGGTCAACAATGACCTTGAATATTATGTTTTATAATTTTATTATATAAGGTTAATTTAGTAAATGAAATAATAGAAATGTTATAATGAAAATAACATGAAAATAAGCCATATGTTCATCCTAGTTAGTCGAAATTCACAAAAGAAAGAAAAGAGAAAAACAAGCTAGGGTTCGGCCTTTGTATTGCAAAATTAAGGTATGTTTTTGCTTTGGTTTTTGATGATTTTTATGTTTTTGAGATTGTTGCTTAGTCTACTATCAAGCCCATGTCTCAATTTAATGAATTGATGTTGTTCATGAAATGTACCATTGATGATATGTTGAGCTTTGTGATGGTCTATGGTGTTAAATGAAAGATTTAAGCTAGATGAACAAACTTTGTTCTTGAATTTTTGATGAATTTAGCTATTTAGGGCTAAATTGAGAAAATATTATTTTGAGGACTAAATTGCAAATTTGATGGAAAATATGGGCTTGTATGAGGTGTATAAACATTCGGCTAAGCATGTGTATGTATTAATTTTGTGAATTTGATGTTTTGAGAAAGATGGACTAAATTGATAAATTGTGCAAATATGAGGGTTAATTTGCAAATAGCCCTAAATGTGTGTCCTTGGATTAAATTGAATGAATAAGTGAATAAAAGAGTTAATTCTGAATATGTTTAGATCAAGAACCGAGGAAAACGGACTTAGATCGTGGGAAAGCGAAAGTAACCGAGTAGCCATTTCCGTTTCTGTTAAATCGTATTCGAGGTAAGTCATATTGCAAATAAATGTTGTTATATTGAATTGAGCTTATTTATAAGATTATTGATGAAAATGAATGCTTATGGGATACTTTGTATATGAATTTCGAGTTATGGATGATATAGTGTTAAGTCCGAGAAGTCTCGTATGAACCTAGGACTATATAGGATTAGCTATGTCATGACATAGGTATTTGTTCTGTTTTTATCATGTAAGACCACGTCTGGGACGTTGGCATTGATTTGAGATTTCGTGTAAGACCACGTCTGGTACGTTGGCATCGATATGATCTTTACGTGTAAGACCACGTCTGGGACGTTGGCATCGATATGATCTTTACGTGTAAGACCATGTCTGGGACATCGACATCATATTGATTCGTGTAAGACCCTGTCTGGGATAGTGGCATCGATATCCGATTACATGTAAGACCTCGTCTGGGACGTTGGCATTGTACGACCATTCCGAGCTTTCTGAGTATCCTACTAGATTCCTTACGGTTCAACGGGCAAGTTTGTGATACGAATGGCTAAGTGAATTGTATATCCGTTTCAGGTACGTTGATTTATACACTAAGTGTGTATATAAGGTAAGTACCTATGTGATCTTACTATGATTCTTAAATTGATGAATGTGGCCAATATGGTAAAGGATATGGACCAAAGTATATATATGTGAGAAATTTGCTATGTATATGAATGGTGCCAATGTGGTTATATGCTTATATGCTTTACATATTAAGTTTATTTGTATATGACTTACTAAGCTTTTGGAAAGCTTACTCGTGTGTGTATTTTCTCTGTTTTATAGGTCATCAAAGCTCTGAAGGCTCGGGACCGTCAAGGATAAATCATCACACTACTAAACCTATTTTGGTACATTTTGGAAATGTATAAAGCTAGATATGGCATGTATAGGCTAGCATTTGGTATAAGTTTGTTATATGAATTTAGCCATGTGATTTGGCTAGTTTTGATGTTGGGAATTTGCTTGAAAGAATGTGATATATGAAGTATGTTTTGGTATGGTTAGTTGAGGCATAATATGGTCAAGTTTTGATTAAGTGAATGAATGAAATATGTTTGTGATGAGATGAGTTTTAACCTTGTATTTTAGTATGTTTGGAATTGGTATTGAATGTATAGATTGAATGGTTAATTTGGTATGTTTTTGTATGTCATCTGAGTATGAAATGAGTTGGTAAACATTGCTTGTAGATGTGACCTATGTGGGTGGCATTTGGCCTTGCAAATGGCCTATAATGTCACACGATTGTGGCACACGGGCGTGCCTAGTAACCGTGGGGCTAAGTCAGTAGCTAGCCTAATAGCACACGGCCAAGACACACGGGCGTGTCTAGTAGCCGTGTGAGAAATTCAGTATATGGCCTAAGAGTACACGGCCTTAGGACACGGGTGTGCTTTGTGGCCGTGGATGTGAAGTCAGATTCGACCACGGCCAAGACACACGGGCGTGCTTGGTGGTCGTGGATGTGAGGTCAGATTCGACCACGGGGAGGACACACGGGGGTGTCCAGCAGCCGTGGGAGGCACACGGCTTGCCTACACGGGCGTGTAACCCCTGAAACTTAGAAAAGTTTTAAATTTCCGTGAAATTTTGTATGTGTTCCGGTGTAGTCCCGACCCTATTTCTGAGCATGCTTTAAGTCTCTATGACTTACTTAAGGGACAATATGAATGTAATTGATGAGTTACTTGATGAATTGTCTGTTAAAGTTTCTGATCTGTCAGGTAACGCTCTTAACCCTAATCCAGCGACGGACACGGGTTAGGGGTGTTACAAAAAGCCTCCTTACACTTTTGGCCAAACTCAAACTTCTTGTCTTTCTGCAACAACTCACACAGTGGTTCTGCTACTTTCGAGAAATTCTTTATAAAGCGCCTATAGAACCCTACATGGCCAAGAAAAGAACGAATTTCCCTCACAGTGGAGGGATAAGGCAAAGAATTTATAATGTCAATTTTGGCCTTATTGACCTCAATTCCCCTAGAAAAAACTATGTGACCTAGAATTAAACCCTTGTCTACCATAAAATGACATTTTTCATAATTTAAGACAAGATTGAATTCTATGCACCTGCTTAAAATTATCGTTAGGTTTTTAAGGCATTCATCAAAATAATTTCCATATACAGTAAAATCATCCATAAAAACTTCGATAATTTTTTCCACAAATTCAGAATATATACTCATCATGCATCTCTGGAAAGTAGTCGGTGCATTGCAAAGACCGAACGGCATCATTCTATACGTAAATGTACCAAATGGGCACGTAAAAGTGGTCTTCTCTTGGTCCTCTGGCGCGACCGAAATTTGAAAAAAAACTTGAGTATCCATCAAGACAGCAAAAGTGAGTTTTTCCAGCTAATCTTTCAAGCATTTGATCTATAAAAGGAAGAGGGAAATGATCTTTTCTAGTATAAGAGTTCAACTTCCTGTAATCTATGCAGACGCGCCACCCATTTTGTACTCGGGTAGGTACCAAGTCACCTTCAGCTTTTTTCTTTACTGTCACGCCCGTTTTCTTGGGCACGACTTGTACTGGACTTACCCATCTACTGTCGAAAATGGGGTAAATTACGTCAGCATCTAGAAGATTGATTATTTCCTTTTTACTACCTCCATCATATTCGGATTTAGTCGTCTTTGTACCTCTCGCCTTAGTTTCATGTCTTCCTCCAAGTAGATCTTGTGTGTGCACGTCAAAGGGCTTATCCATTTTAAGTCGGCAATTGTTCATCCAATCGCCTCCTTATGATTTTTTAATATTCGGACTAAACTTTCTTCTTCATGCGTGGAGAGTTTATTGGAGACTATGACTGGTAGGGTATTATTCTTCCCCAAAAAATGCATTTTTCAGATGCTCAGGAAGTGGTTTCAACTCCAACTCTGGTGTCTGTATAACAGAAGGTAAAAGTTTAGTACTTGGAGATAGTAACTCATTAACAAATTCAAATTTATCAAGCTCAGATTTATCATCATAAATTGACTCAAAATTTTCTTCCACTAAAGAGTCAATTATGTCGACACAATTTACGCTCAAGATTTCACCGGGATGGCTAATGGCGTCGTAGACATTAAACTTCACGATCTCCCCATCAAACTACATCGTGAGAGTTCCACTTTGAACGTCGATTTTAGTATTAGCCGTACTAAGGAAGGGTCGTCCCAACAAGAGATCCGAGGATCCAGGAGTACTATCCTCCTCCATTTTTATCACATAAAAATCTGCAGGGAAAATAAGTTCGTTAACTTTTACCAACACGTCCTCGAGGACTCCTTCGGGATGCACAACGGACTTGTCTGCCAATTGAATGATAACACCTGTTTTTGTCAAAAAACCTGCGTTAATTGATTCATAAATAGAATATAGCATTACATTTATGAAGGCTCCTAGATCACACATAGCCTTTTTAATTCCCAAATGACCTATTTTGCATGGTATTGCAAACATGCCCCTATCCTTACATTTTTCTGGCATTTTTCGCTGTAACACTGCAGAAATATTTTCACCAACATTCACCGTTTCATTACCTATTAATTTCCACTTGTTGGTGCAAAGCTCTTTAAGAAATTTAGCATACCTCCGTATTTGCTTGATGGCATCCAACAGCGGAATGTTGATCTCGACATTCCTAAATGTTTCGAGGATTTCCTTGTCCTCTTTACCTTTTCGACTCTGGTTGAATTGTTCTGGAAAGGGAGGTTGGATTTTAGGCAGTGGAGGTTTCGGTCGAACCTGTTCGTCTTTTTCAAGTTTTTCCTGGGCGATTTCTTGATCAAGATTCCTATCAGGAACAGGTTCAAGCACCTTACCGCTTCGCAGCGTCACTGCATTCGCGTTTTGCCTCGGGTTTGGTTCTGTTTGTGACGGCAGCTTCCCTTGAGAACTTATTTTCTCAATTGATGTGGTCAACTCCCTTATGGATGCCTCGGTTTCTGTTGAAAATCAAGAACATTAGCTGCTAATTTATTGACAAGAGCTTCTATTGAGTTACCTGAATTTTGCGGTTGTTGTAGATGTCGTTTTTGGTATGGCTGATTATACCGTGGATTAGCTCCATAACTCAAGTTAGGATGGTCCCTCCACCCTGGGTTGTAGGTATTAGCGTAGGGATCATATCGCCTCTGTGGTGGGCCAGGGAAATTTCCCACTGCATCTAAATGAGCCATAGAGTCATCATACAAACTGGGACATGCATCAGTTGTGTGCTCAGGTATAGCACATATTCCACATAGTCGAGCTGGTTTAGCTTTTTCTGTAACAAGAGTGCTTACAATATTAGTAAGTCTATCAAGTCTATCTTCTATGGAAGAATTACTTAGCTGGTGAACCCTTATGGAGGTTCAAGATTAGCTCGGAACCCTTCTGAGGGGTCATATTGACCAACGCTCCTCCACTAGCGGCGTCTACCATATTCATCTCCATTGGTTTCAAGCCTTCATAAAAGTACTGGAGGAGAGATTGCTCTGTTATACCGTGTTGTGGGCAGCTCGCACACAACTTCTTAAACCGCTGCCAATAATCGTAAAGAGTCTCTGCTTCTTTTTGCCTTATTCCCATGATCTCTCTTCTTAGCTCAGCTGCTCTAGATGCTGGAAAAAACCTGTTGAGAAATAAACGAGATAAATCAGCCCAATTAGTTATAGATTCAGGGGGTAAATAAAATAACCATTCCCTAATTTGAATCTGCTAGGGAAAAAAAGGAAAAAGCGCAATTTAATTTGATCCTCAGTTACGCCTTGAGGTTTCATACTCAAACAAACCATATGAAACTCCTTCAAATGTTTATGGGGGTTTTCATTTTGTAACCCTCGAAAAGTTGGCAGTAACTGAATTAATCCTGACTTCAGTTCAAAATCGTTATCCATAGTAGGATATGCGATGCACAATGGCAGTTGTTCTGTTGGAGCTTCGGCCAGTTGCCGAATTGTTTGAGCCATTGGTTGACGTGCCAAATTCAGGTTTTCGTTAACCCTACTTTCAAGTACTTCTTCAGGTGAGTTGATTTCTACTTTTTCGCCTTCAAAAGTCTGAGTAGGGTTTTCGTTAACCCTAGACTCTACTTCGTCGTTGATTCTGATTTCCGGCGGTGGATTACTTTGAGTCTCAACCACCGCTGACTGCTTTTTCCTTAGCTTTGTTTCCTTGCGATTAGTTTTTGCAGTATTTTCAATCTCTGAGTCAAACGCAAGAGTTCCTGGAGCAGATCGGGTCATAGAAAACAAAAAAAAAACAAGATTAGTATGTTGCCAGTCCTCGGCAATGGCGCCAAAATTTGATGCGTCGTTAAAAGCACCAAAAATATCATATTCCCTACAAAATAATGAAAAAGAACAGTAAAGGGAAAGTAGGGTCGAATCCTCAGGGACCGGATTATACGAATGCTTGTTTCTCAAATCTGGCGAGAATCGCGTGCCCTATAAAACCTGCGTTTCTGAAAAAATAAAAATAACAGAATT
This sequence comes from Gossypium sturtianum, assembly GCA_025698515.1. Lineage (NCBI taxonomy): Eukaryota > Viridiplantae > Streptophyta > Magnoliopsida > Malvales > Malvaceae > Gossypium > Gossypium sturtianum. The sequence continues at coordinate 152,913,149 of CM046943.1, forward strand.
AAAAGTTTTGATCTGGAAACAAAAATAAAATAAAAACATAATTGAGAAGTCGAATTGGAATTGGGAAAATTAAAAATAGGAAATAGAGTTGAGTTAAGGAAATTCTTATGGGGAGATTCCAGCCTCCAGTTGCCTCGATCCGCCTTGGGTTCAATCCTTGGCGTTTAGATGATCCTTCTCAACCCGAATAAGCCAGTTATAGTGGAAGAGGACGCCTACGACCACCAGCTCCAAGGATTTAAACTTCGGTTTAGTGGAACCTGACTCTAGCCAACAATCGCTCTTGTGGGATCATCTTATGCTAGATCAACATTTCTCAATGGCGAATCCCACGCCATTTTGTCTCTTGGGCTCGCCAATCTACGTATGATAAGCTAACGAACCGATCGTGTGCAACCTTCTCAAAATATACAAAGCGGCCGTTCCTTGCACACGTTGAAAATATCACTTTTTAAGGGACATGGACGGAAGCGTCAGCCCCGTAATGCGGAGAAACGATAAATACCCTGTTGAGAAGGCTAAGTACGGATTCTAAACCTCAGAAAAACCCTTTTTGGGGATTTTCGGCAACCTTTGGCTAGATGGGTTTTAGTGGCTCATGGTTGTGGTGGAAAAGAAAATAAATGTATAATAAAAATGGAGATTTTATTAAAAGGAAATATGGAAAGAATAAAAGACTTTTAAGGAGAGAGTGTTTTTCAGAAAAAGAGGGAACATCAATTTGAGTCACCTCACCCCCTATTTATAGTGCTAGGGGAGATAGTCTAATCCTACTTAAACTCCCCAAAAGATAAATACATTTAATTAAAAATAAATAAAGATAAAATCCTAAAATTAAATAATCACTAATAATTATCTTAATTATTAATTATCCTAATATAATCAAAATAGAGTCTAATAGAATAAAATCTCTTCTTTTTGCATTTCAACCCTTGTGTCTTCCATGCTTGCACTTTTGGCACCAACTATTCCCTATGTCGCACATTGGCCCATTTTATCTTTAATTTCACGCTTTTGGCGCTTAATTTCGCTTTTGCCTCCAATTTAGTCCCTATAAGATAAAATATCATAAATAGCTCAAATTAGCAGGATCATACTCAGAATAAATACATAATTAATACATAAAAATACGTTATTCTAGAGTATTATCAATAACTCACCTTATAACCAGAATTAGGGGGGCTTCAGAGAGTATTTCATTGATTATTCGATTCTTAATTCTTTAGATTAGGTTTTCTTTTATGTTTTCCTAATCAGAGTTCTTCTATTTTGAAGTTGAGACGATTGCGAGCGGAGAATGTTCCGAATTCGTGCTGTTGATCCATCAATAAGCATTCTCTTTCTCATTTTTTTTATCTATATCTCTTTCATTAGTTTTGTTAATTGAATGTTTGTGTAACTATTAGAATAAACTTGCGCATATATATATATATATATATCTCACATGAATCAATTGGGTAGTTGATTAATCGATTAAGTGTATAACTATCTAAAATTAGGTATTTATTCAGGTTTGCTAAATAACTTAGTATACTAGGATTGACGACCCTAGTAAAACATTTAGATAGGTGAGACCGAAAGGGTATCTTATTGGTTAAGCCTTTAGTAGACTTGTGCTAAGTGGTGAGACCGAAAGTGAATCTTAGGTGGTAACTCTTAGCGAAGATGAGACCAAAAGGGTATTCCTAATTAAGAATGGTAAATAACTCAATTATTGGCTTAATTAATAAATTAGTGATTCAATTGATTCTAGACTAAGTAGCTCGCATCGTTGAAATAAGGAATAGGAAATTATGATAGTTTAACGTAGGTTTAGTTTAATATAATTACTTTTATTATTATTTTAATACTGAAATCGTACTACTAATTTGTAACTCAACTAGAAGAGTAATTATTTTCAAGTAATTAATTTTGTAATAATTTTCACTAATCTAACAATCCCTTGGGTATGATCCTCGGAATACTCTCTAATGTTTAGTTGTAAACTTAAACTATATTACAACTTGTTCGCTTATAAATATCGCACTTCTATTCTTTATCTAAATTGCATATTTCTAAGTCCCAGCACATGTACACTATAACGCGATCAATTATTAAAATATTTTTAATTATTTTTTAAATTTTTTTTTCTCTTCTTAAAGAAATCGTCAGTTCCTTCAACAAAACAAAAGTAGTTTTGCCTAAGTTTCAAATTTAAACAAGCTCTTCAAAATAGTCATTTTTAAATCAAACCCAAACTCCAAATAACACTTGAATTTTAAGTTTGATAAGAATCTTTTAAATGAATTAAGATTAACTCGTCACACTTAGTAGCTTAAATATAATATAAATATTATTTTAAAAATTTATTTAATATATTGTCAACGAAAATTTTAGATTACACGAACAATGTTCAAAAGGTAAGACATACCTCATTTAAAAAATAAGATGCACAATTGCATTTAAACTCTACTTGTAAAATAAAGATTTCATTCACAAATTGGTATTTAAATTATATATATTTTTCTCATCTTGATATCTAAACGTTTTTTTTGTCACAAGTAGTATTTAAGGTACTTTTTTTCTCAAGTTGGTATATTGGTTATGTCGAAACCATTTTTTTGTAAAACGGGAATCGACTAGAGTTTTGAAAATGAAAATAAAACGGGAGTCGCCACCAATTCTTTTTGATGAGGTGTGATCGGGTCACCTCTTTATTCAATCATTTCAATAAAATTTAAATTTACTAAAACAACAATTTTTGGTCTACGAAAATTCGAGAAAACGGGTTCGGGAGTCGGTTACGTGCGAGGAAGGATTAGCACCCTTGTCACGCCCAAAATTGGTACCAAATTGATTAATTAGTGTCTTAATGTCGAAAGTTGAAAATTTGAACAATTTAAAAATACGATCATTTTTCATTAATGTTGATTTTAAAACACTTGAATGAGTTGGAATAATCATAAAAGATCATCTCATCTCGAGGCGACGAAATGCCACATTCAGTAAGTTAGGACACGGCACCTCGAATTCTTGAGAATAAGCCCGCCTTTTATTTAAAAGCATGTGTATTTTAATTTTAAAAGAATATTCGGTTATTTAGATTAAACGAGAAAAAACGAAACCCAGTAAGTTAGGGTACGGTCTCTCGAATTTTTAAATACGGAATATTGTCATTTTTAGAAATTCTTATCTCGAGGTAACGAGATGTCACACCCAATAAGTTAGGGCACAACACTTTGTACTCTCGAGAATAAGCTTTTTGTTTTAAACTTGTATATTGTTTTAAAAGAATATTCCGTTATTTAGGCTAAATGAGAAAAGTCGAAACCCAGTAAGTTAGGGCACGATTTTCTCGAATTTCCAAAACGCGAAATATTACCTTATTTTGAAAATTTTTATTTTAAAACGATAGCGGGTACAATATTCAAAAGACATGTATGATTTGTTTGGATTAAAAAACGACAATCTAAGTTGAAATAAACGTGTTGGGGATTGCTCACGATACGAAAGCACGGTAGTAATGATCAATGAGCAACAATTCATGAGCACAAAATTATACAATGAATGACAATAATATGACAATACAAATAAATGAATCATGATACATGTACTAGCAATAATCTCACATTATACAAGCACTAGTATTAATATTAGCAAACTAATGAATTAAAAGCCAAATTTAAAAGAGTCACCAAACGAATTTACACAAATAAAATATAACGCGCCTTAAAATACATAAAAAATGAATAGTTTGAAAGAAAGAAAATTTGAAATCATCAATATACAATAAATTTTACGTAGAAAACAAAAATTGAAACAAAGTATAGAAAAGTTTATCATAAAAAGATGTTATATTTAATAGTAATATACATATGCGAATTTTGAAACTATATATATAAAAATAGTGTTATATGATACGATTTGAAATAAAATTTAAACAACAAAGATTTAATAAAATTTACGTACATAATATAATAATGCATGCAAAATATTTAAGATCCATATAAAATTCCAAAACAAATAGTGTATATACAATAAAATGTTAATGATTTAAATGAATATAAGTAACAGAAATTATAATGTACAAAAGAATGCATAAATGTATAAAAATAATTTAATGTATATACCAAAAAATATATATGTATATATGAATAGTAAAATCTATATGATATAAAAGTAATAATATACAAAATAATTTAAAACATATATAATAGATTAGTTTAAAGATAATAGTATATAAAATAAAAGTACATGCAAGTTTTTATAAAAATATTCGAAACAATAATAATGAATTATAAGAGTATTTAAATGGAATATTATGCAATTTTTTTAAAACAATGAAATGTATAAAAGAGAATTTAAAATAAACAAATTATAAAATAAACAATCTAAAAATTTATACTAATGAAAGTAAAAAAATAACATATTAAATAATATAAAATTAGCGTAATAGTTCAAAGTAATATATTAAAACAATTTCTATAAATGAATTATAAATAAATTTTAAAGAAAAATATATATATATATATGAACTGAAATTTTAAAAAGAACTCAATTGAAATAAAGACGAAATTGAAAGGATAAATAAATAAAATTACTACAATAAAACTGAGGATCAAAATGCGATGTGCGCAAACAAACCGGGACCAAACACGCAATTATTCCAAGCCTCTAAGCGCAGCGTTTAAGTTTGGACCAAGTTGAAATGGCGCATAAAATTCGGGGCAAAATTTAAATTAAAAAAGAAGAAGATGAAATCAGGTACAATTAAATGAGGGCGCAACATAGGAGGACCAAACGCGTAATTTACCCATTCAAGGTAAAAACGCGCGGATCCCCCTGCTATACGGGTCGGGTCGCACGGGTTTCCCCAAAACGACGCCGTTTTGGCGCTTGGGGGAACCCCATGAAACGGTGTCGTTTTGTGTCCCCTTAAAAACCCAATTTTTTTCTTTTTTCATTTGCGGATCCTCCTTTTTTAGAAAACCCCAAAGAAAAAAAAACACATTCTCTCATTCTCCCTTTCGTGCCCAACGATTGGGCTTCTACCGCAGCCCGTCGCACCACCATTGCATCTAGTGGCCGGCGAAGCAAAACGGTGGGCTTTAGCCCCGTTTCCGAGTCCGTACGAGGGCAAAGTCTTAGCGCTCCGAACCCCAGAGAAGACCCCTTTTCCTACTTCCGGTTTGGATCCGACAACGGAGAAAAGGCTCCTACGACGACCTTTTCCCCGGAGTTCAGGTTCGTTTCCTCTTCCCCTTTTATTATTATTTGTAAAAAATTCAAAAAGAAACAATAAACAGATAAAAAAAGGAAATAAAAGTAACAGTATATTATAAAAATGAAAACGAAAGTGTTAAAAATAACCTTCTACTGTTTTTTGCTTTCGATTTCTAATAATTCGTAAAAAAAGACAATACAAATGGGTCTGTTCTTTTTTATAACCGAGTGTAGATTCGGTTTTTTGTCCGTTTCCATTTTGTTTTCTTTATTATTGTTGTAGTTTTCTTTTTTGTTTTTTTCCTTGCATGGATCTTTTGCGTGTGTTTGCTTCTCTGTTGCAGGTGCCAGTAGCGTGCGAAGGCGTGCGGAGGGGTCTGCTGACAGCGGTCCCTGGTTGGTGCGCGTGGTGGGGGTAGGCAGATGGAAGGTCGGTGGCGCATAGCTTGAGGCTAGGGTTTCTTGTTTTTTTCTTTTTTCTGATTTGGGTTGCACTGTTGGGCTGTAATGGGTTTGGGTCACTTAGTTTATTTTGGGCCCAAGCAATAATTGGGCCTCACAGGTTAGTCAAACTGTTAAGTTTATTTATAAAAAAAAGGGCTTAACCCACAAATCGGTACCTAAACTATGCATTTTTCCCATTTTGATACCTAAACAATTTTTTGTCACAAGTGGTACCTAGACTACTTTTTTTTCCTAAGTTGGTACCTCTGTTAGTTTGTGTGTTAGTTAGACTGTTAAGTCTATTTAAAAAAAAAGAAGATAACCAATTAAAAATTTCATAAAAATAGAAAAAATATAGAGAAAATTGATTCTATCATTTTTTTAGCTTGGTTAAATTAGTCTATATCGATTTGCAGGTTAATCGATTCAAGTCCTATCTCTGGACTAGTACCCCGACGGGTTCTTGGTTCGACTAGTTAGTCTGGTCCGGTTATGAAAAATTGTCAGGTCGAGTAAAGGAAAATAAAAGAATTAGATTTTTTTAAAGTTTATATGACGTGGAAGTTTATTATTGATTGGAATTTTTTTAACTGATATAACATTTTGGTATAAAATGGGTAAAAGAAACATAATATAGGTACCATTTGTGAAAAAAATAGAGGTTAAAATTCCAACTTGGAAAAAAGAGTATAGTTTAAGTACTAATTTATGAGTTAAACATTTTTTAAATAGACTTAACGGTTTGACTAATTGTAACATCCTGAATTTTTGGGCCTGTGCGTTTAATGGGTGGATATGTTTAATGTGTTAATTTAAGTATTAGGGGTCCAAATTTGGCTCAGGTTTGGGGCGAGGCTGTAGTTAAAATTCTTGTTTGAACACTTTAGTGGAAAGCTTGATAAGTTAGGGCATAACAGATATTAGCTATGTTTTAAAACACAAATGGGCTGGTGGCCCGGTGGTCAGTAACGCCACTTAGGGAGCAAGGAGGTGACGCTACACAAGGGAGTAAGGGGCCCAAATTTAAGTTACATGGAGCCCAACTCTTTTAATTTAAGTTAGCTAAATTTCGGCATTAGGGTTAGGTAGAGTGGACGGCAACAAGGCTCAAAAATAGGAGGATTTATGTGAATGGGATAATGTAGATAATATAGTTGATAATATGGAAGGGAAAAAAAAAAAGAGAAAAGATAGGAGCTATCTACAAGGCTAGAGTTGGCCGAAATTCCATCACCTAGAGAAGTGAAGAAATCGGTTTCTTTATGGCAAAGGGGTGTGTGAATTTTCCCTTTTATTTGATTAATTTTTAGTTATCAAGAAGGGCACTTTCGGTTTTCATAGGTGAGTGCAGAAATTTCTATAAATAGGGAGGGTTCTCTTCTTTATTTTTCATTTAGGGTTTCTACCTTTTCTTTCTCTTCTTTCTTCTAAAAGCCGAAAACCCCATTATTCTTTTCTCTTCTTTCTCCTAAAAGCCGAAAACTCCATTATTCTATTCTCTTCTTTCTTCTAAAAGCCGAATCTCTATATATTTCTTCGAATCATCTTCTCTTCTGATCTTCTCAAAAAGCCGGAATCTCTAAGGGGTAGTCGAATTCTCTATGTTTAGGTGAGTGCCGATTTTCCTATCTCTTCAATCTCTCTTTCGGTTTTTAAGAGACAAGGCCGAATGGCCACTTGGTTGTTAAGGTGCGAATGAAGCTAATATTTCCTCTCTTTTTGCGTTTGGCGGCATTCCGGGATTTGAAGGAAACCTGATCATCTAGATTTAAAAGCGGAAATCGCTAGATTTTCTAAGGTGATTTTCCTTCATCGCATGCGAGATCTTAACTTTATGATGTGGATTAATGATCATATGTTGTGATAGTAGTTCGACAAGGACTTGTGATGGAATTAAATATGGATCAGGCAAAGGAGAGAATCCTAAGTTTAAGAAACGGTGTGTCGTGATGCGGGATTGGCCACGGTTGTGGACCGGCTTACGAACAACACCTTAGGCAAGTAGCAGATTGTATCGATTTACGATAGTGTCGACATAAAGAGTGTCGTTCTAACGGTAATCAGTGTGTAGATCTCTAACACACAAATAATCTGTATGAATGTATATATATGTTTATGTTATGGGTGAAGAGCGGATAATAGGTGTGTAGACGATCGAATAAAACCCTAAAAGGGTTAGGCAAGGATGCAGTGCGTAATCATAGAAATCTCTATGTGTATCGAAATATATGAAAGCTTTGTATGATGTTTTCTTTATGTGTGTATGCATGGGGTGGGATTATGATAATGAAGGGAAGTGCATGATAGGTCACAATAGTGATTGGTGGTAGAAATCCCACGTTATATAAATGTTAGGTCACATAGTGATCGGTGGCTATGCCACGTTTAATGATTTCGACTAACGAGAATAGGCGATCTGGTGTCATTATGGTATGTAGCGGATGGAGGGTTGATTGTAGAAATCCCCGAGGTGTGATGGTTGGTACGGGCTGGTGTGTAGAGGATGAAATTCTAGGATGGGTTGGGCTATTCATCATTTTTTGTTGATCATGTAATTACGATTGTTGCCTCTATGTATGGGCCAAGGCCCATAATGTGTTGTGGGCCTCGAAGTCGGTGTTTTGGGATTTATACACTTTGAGTCTTGGTGAATCACCCTATTATTTTTCCTAACCTTTCGGATGAGCGGTAGATCGTGGACAAGGGAGCCGAGGCGAGTGAGTGGGGCCAACAAGTCTTTTATTTATTAAATTTCCATTTTATTTTAAGTTTCAATTTTGGGATTATTTGATGTAATAAGGCCTCCATAGCTTAGGTTATAAGTTGATATTTGTTAATGTTTATGTTTTTTTTTTTTATGATCAAAGACTTATGTTTAAAAGAGATAAAAATGGGATTTTCAAACCTTATTTAAATAACACCTATTTTGGAAAGATAAATTACAAAGATTTTCTACAAGTGCCACCTATTTAACGAATATCCACAAAAACGAACTAAGTTTTACAAAGCCTTGCAACGTAAAATTTTTTAACATTAAACCCGTAGCATACCGGATCCGGTCGTGACGTATGGGCCAGGTTTGGGGTGTTACACTAATAGATGTACCATGAAACACCCCACACCCGGCCCACGAGCCTGAACCGGATCTGGTATGTTCTTAAATAAATCGGTTTTCAATGTTCTAAATGACTTAGAGAAAATTTGTGTAATTTTAAAAATTGTTTTGGGTTGGGCTTAATTTGAAACCTATTTAATAAATTCTGAAATCCAACTTAAATAAGGTGACAAAATAATTTTTGGGTTTATTATTTTAAAAGAAATAAATTTACTTATCTTTAATCAAACATAAATTGTATCATATTCAAATGAAAATAAAGAGAAATAAAGAAAATCCAATTGGGCCTTATGGCCTTATTACATCATTCAAACCCAAAATAAAGTTTAAAGTACTAAAATTTCATAAAGTCCAAATTCCAAATAATTTCTTCAAGCGATGCATGGCCACCTTTAGCTCCCCGCCGACCCGGTCCATTACCGCTCATCACTGAAAAATAATTCCCAACAGGGTGAGTCAATAGACTCAATGTGTACATAGTACTAATTTCCAACAAATCAGGCATACAAGTCATATCAATATCATGTTCATACAAAATAAAGGATGATGCAACCCAAATCCAAACCTATTTGTCCATCCGCTACACACCACCCGTACCAACTTTGTACACACGCGGGGACTACTAAGTCGACCCTCCATCCGCTACACACCATCGAAGGCGATCGCCGCAATGCGTCGGCGTGCTCATCGCCCACTTATGTTGTGTCATTAGACATCTGTATTCACTCGGATGTAACCGGTTACCACTTTTCACTTTATGTGATGTAGTCACCACTTTACGTTGGTGAGACCGTAGTCATCACCTTCACTTTCTTCCTCCACAAATATCCCGAATGCCCCAATTATTTCATAACATATTTCACATACTAAATTTTCATTCATGTTACTAATCACATGTTCAAAATATATCACATTCACAATCCTATCAAAAGTAGGAAACGTGCACTGGTACTCCTTACCACATTTGTGGTGCTTAGCCACATTCACATCTGTTACATATTTATATATTTAATGATTGCCATACAATTTATTGAAAGTTAGTAAGAGTACACACCTTTTTCGCTTAATAGTTTCCGTGAATTCCCGTAGAGCGATCTACCGATCTAGATCTTTCACTCCTATATTCGGCCATTAATTAAAACATATAAATAAACCTATTTGGTCTTAAAACCAAATCCTACTAGAAGTAGAATTACTTACCTAGTTGCCGAATTGATTTAATCAAGTCCCAACAGTTGCTAGAATTCCTCTTCCTTGAAATCGGCTAATACTAGGTATGTAACCAAGTCAGTTTTCGGTTTTTGAAATAATGGAAAACACTTAAACAATTTATGCCTTGGCCGAATATCCCTTACCTTATGATGGGATTCCAAATCTGAAGAGGATTCCTTTATAAGCCTCGTTGAAATCCTATAACTTCGTGTTAGATTAGATCTAACTTTGAAAACGTGAATCATAATCTTTAACCACATATTTATATTTATAATCCTTACCTTAGATCCTTAGATTTCCCGAAAGATCCCCTTTTGATGTTGTGGATGATTACCCTCTTTCTTAGAATCCACAAAGATTCAAACTTAACAAGAGAAACAGAGAAGAAAATAGAAGAAAAAGAGAGGATTTTTGCTTAATGAAAATTCGGCAGAGAGAGGGTTTTGCCTAGGAGAATTTGGCAGAGAGAAAGAGGAGCAAGTGTTGATGAGTAGCCCTCTCGTCCTCCTTTTATAGCCAAAGTTATCACCTAGGAGTCCTTTACTTGGCCACCACTCCTCTTTTGATAATATTATCTCTTTTATTTAAAAGATAAAAGCCTTTAATCCATCAATTATCTCCTCAATTATCTCATTAGAAAATAATCCTTTATTTATCTCTTATTATTCACATATTTATGTGAATAAAACTCCTTTATTTATCTCTTATTATTCACATATTTATGTGAATAAAACTCCTTTATTTCTCTCATATATCCAAGTTTCCCGAAAATGTTCAAGTTTCCATTTTTGGATCATTTCCAAAAATGTTTAGGTTTCCAAAAATGTCTAAGTTTCCAAAAATGTCCATTTTCATTTCCATTTTCATTTCCATCTCCATTTTCATTTCCATTTTCATTTTCATTTCCATTTTCATTCATTTCTAGGTTTCCAAAAGTATCAAAAATTTATTCATAATACTTAAGACTTGTCATTTCATACAATTGATCAGAAAAATGCATAGGCCCTTCCTAGGATGTTACTGATTCTACCCCTCTTAAATAAAATTTCGTCCTCGAAATTTCCTAACTAAACAGCTTTAGGGTATTGTCGTCGCATTGTCTCTTCCGCTCCCACGAAGCTTCTTCCGATCCATGATTGCGCCATAACACCTTGACTAAAGGCACCGACTTCTTTCGTAGTGCTTTCACGCCACGCGTTCCAAGATCCGAATCGGCTCGCCTCCTCGTAGGATAAGTCCGGCCTTAACTCCACTTCTTCAACGGGTACCACATGAGACGGATCCGATCGATAGCGACGTAGCATGGACACATGAAATACGTCGTGCATTTGATGCAACTCGTGGCAACTCCAATTGGTATGCCATCGCCCAACTCGCTTCAAGATTTGATAGGGTCCTATAAACCTTGGGCTTAGCTTCCCCCTGCGACCGAACCGCATAACCTTCTTCCAAGGTGAGACCTTTAGAAACACTTGGTCTCCTACTTCAAACTCAATTTCTTTCCTCTTAAGGTCTGCGTCACGACTTCGCCTTCTCATCGAAGCTTCTTTCAACCGTGCCCGAATTAATTCCACCTTCTCCTCGTTCCGCCACTAACTCGGACCCAAAACGCGGCATTCTCCTAACTCGGTCCAACAAGTTGGTGTTCTACATTTCCTTCCATACAATGCTTCGTATGGTGCCATCCGAATGCTTGCTCGATAGCATTTGTTGTTGTAGGCGAACTCACCAGAGGCAAGTAATCTTCCCAACTTCCTCGGAAATCCATCACATGACCTCTTAGCATATCTTCCAACACTTGTATAACCTGCTCAGATCGCCTGCCGTCGATTGTGGATGAAAAGCCGTAGTGAAGTCTAGCTTAGTGCCTAATGCTTGATGAAGTGCTTTCCAAAATCGAGACGTAAACCTTGGGTCTCTATCAGAGATGATCGACATCGGCACCGTGTAGCCTCACGATCTCCGCCACATATAACTTGGCTAACTTTTGAAGGGAATAGTCGATCCTCACAGGATAAAATGTGCGGACTTGGTCAAACGGTCCACTATCACCCATACCGAGTCCTTCTTAGTGGGCGTAAGGGAAGCCCACTAACTAAGTCCATGGTAATTCTTTCCCACTTCCATTGGGGAATCTCAATTGGTTGAAGCAAATCGATGGGACTTGGTATTCAGTCTTTACTTGCGACATGTCAAACATTTCCCACAAATTCGGGCCACCTCTCGTTTCAGTCCGACCACCAAAATTGTTCCCTTAGATCTCTATCTGACTTGATGCTCTCGGGATGCACAAAGATAAGGACTACCATGCGCTTCCCGAAGAATCCTTTGTCTCAACTCCTTATCCTCGGCATACAAACCTTTTCCTTGTAAGTACAGTACTCCTTCATCATTGACGCCATAATCCTTTAATCCTCCTTGCCGCATTTGTCGTAACTTAGTACTTAAGTCCTTATCCGCCAACCTGTCCCTCTTTCACCTCCTTCACCAGTTGGCTTGACTTGTAACTCGCTAACAAAGCTTCCGTCTTCATACAAACTTAAGTGAGCGAACAAAGCCCTTAAATCCGACACAACCTTCCTACTTAGGCGTCGGCTACCACATTCGCCTTGCCGGATGGTATTCTATCGAGCAGTCATAATCTTTCAATAACTCCACCCACCTTCGTTGCCTCAAGTTCAACTCCTTCGAGTCAACAAATACTTAAGGCTTTTGTGGTCCGTGTAAATTCATCGACCTTTCTCCATAAAGGTAGTGCCTCCAAACTTTGAGGCGAAAACCATCGCCGCGAGTTCCAAGTCATGAGTTGGGTAGTTCACCTCATGCGGCCTTAACTGCCGAGATGCATAAGCGACTACCTTTCCTTCTTGCATTAGCACATGGCCTAACCCGTGTGCGAAGCATCACAATATACTACTGAAGTCCTTACCGCCTCCCGCTGAAATTAACACCGAGCTTCACAAGACCTTTTAAGCTTTTCAAAGCTCTCTGTTGCTTATCCGTCCACACAAGCGGTACTTCCTTCCTTAGTAACTTTGTCAAAGGTGCGGCTATTGACGAGAATCCTTCCACGAACCTTCGTAATAGCCAAGCCTAAGAAACTTCTCGATTTCAGCCACCGACCTAGGTGATTTCCAATCCAACAACTGCCGATCTTTCTAGGATCCACTCTTATTCCTTCTGCGGATACCACATGTCCTAGAACGCCACTTCCTTGAGCCAAAATTCGCACTTGCGAGAATTTGGCATAAAGCTTCTTTTTCCTTAACACTTCTAACATAACTCGGAGATGCTCATCGTGCTCCTCCTCCGTCTTGGAATACACCAAAATGTCGTCGATGAACACCACGACGAATCTATCCAAGTAGGGTTGGAAAACCCTATTCATCATATCCATGAACGCGGCGGCATGCGTTCACAACCCAAACAGCATCACCACAAATTCAAAATGACCGTACCTTGTCCTAAAAGCGGTCTTATGAATATCGACCTCCTTCACTTTCGTTGATGATACCCCGACCTTAAGTCGATCTTTGAGAACACAATCGCTTCTTTTCGCTTGGTCGAACAAGTCATCTATCCTTGGCAAAGGATACTTGTTCTTGATGGTCGGGTTTGTTCAATCGACGATAATCTATGCACATCCGCATAGTTCCATCCTTCTTCTTCACAAAGAGAACCAGGGTGCTCCCCACGGAGACACATCGGGTCGAATGAACCCACGATCCAACAACTCTTGGATTCGAGCCTTGAGCTCCACTAACTCCTTTGGTGCCATTCGGTGGGAGCGATTGACACACGAGCTGCTTCTCGGTAGCAAATCTATTCCAAATTCCACTTCTCTATCCGGGGTATTAGGGCAACTCCTCCGGAAATACATCCTCAAAATCCCTTATCGTTTCTAACTCCCTTAACACCTTCATCTTCTCCTCTTAACGCACTCACGAAGGCTAAGAATGCCTTACATCCTTTCTTAACCATTTTCTCGGCCTTGAAGGTTTAAACTACGTTAGACAAGTAGTTCCTCCTTCCTCCGATCATCACTACTACCTCATCTTCCGGGTTCTTAGTTCCATACGCTTAGCCGCACAATCCAACACGGCTCGATGCTCTACTAGCCAATCCATTCCAAGTATAAGCTCAAACTCTCCAAGGGTAATTCCATTAAGTCACCAGAAAGTTCGCTCCCTGAATCTCTGGGGTACATTCGAAAGATCCTATCTATCCTCACCGCTTGGCCTAAAGGGCTTACTACGATTATCCGCCTATCCAGAAAGTTCGAGTTCAGGCCTAGTGTTTCAACCACACTACATGCAACATAGGAATGAGTTGAGCCCACATCAATAAGAGCAAAATAGGGTTTGTCATGAATAAAGAACGCACGGTTATAACATCCCGCGTCTCCTCTTCCCTCCGCGAACCGCGTAAACCAAAACCGGTTGCCTTGCTTGGCGTTACTGCACTCTACCCCCGAGCTCCACGGCCCTCGCCACTACCTCGTTGGTCGACCCACGACCTCTTTGAGGTCTTTGTCCGCCTCTACCCGGCTGGTTAGCATTACGAGTGCTGGTTGGCTCTCATCTAATAGCTTGGGGCAATCCTTAATCATATGGTCCTTGGACCCACACTTGAGACATCGTTCGCCTTTTCCAACACTCTCCCCGTGCTTCCTTCCACAATGTTTACAAGGGCGAAATTGCCGGCCAGCACCAAACTTTGTTGACTTTGTGGCTGTCAACTCTAGGCCTCTTGTGGCCTTTTCGGATGGCCCAAAACCTCTTTTGGGCTTATTTTCGTCCACACCGCTTGGTGGCGCCCTTAATTCCTCACCACTTTAGCCTTTTCCACCAAGGCAGAAATTCCCGCCACGATGCGGTGCTATCAAAGTCTCAAATCGTCCCTAAGTCCGTCCTCAAAACGAACACGGCGTTCATGCTCGATCGCCACTACTCCTCGGGCATATCGGCTCAACCTCAAGAATTCCGCTTCATATTCGGTGTGTGACTTACTTCCTTGTACCAACCCGAGAAAAGCCTTCCTTTGCTCATCTATATACGGGTTCCCACATACTTCTTCCGAAATGCTTCCTTAGCATATTCCCGAGTCGATCTTCCGCCGTGGCACCGTCCCGAAACGGTTAACCACCATTGATACGCTTCATCGCGAATGGTGCCGTCATCCCTTTCAACTTCTCCTCGGGGTCAAGTCGAGCTCATCCATGATGCGCTCCGTTGCTTCCAACCCGACTCACCAGATCTTTGGGTGCCACTCCCGATACTCCTCTAAACATTTCGGCTCCATTAGCACGGAGCCGCTCGAGCGTGGACTTACGATTTCTGAATTGTTTCTCGCACCACCACCAATTCCAAAACTCGCAAAGACGACGCGACACGGCATCTTCCCCATGCGAGCTCGCCGCTCAACATCGACGGTGGGGTGATGGTGGTGGTGGTATCTCATTGTCGAACCTTGTCCCGATCTAATGGTCATCCTTCCTCTACCTCTTCCACGGCGACCACGTCCTCTTGAGCTCATTATCGACGAGATCCGATTAAGGAATTTTATGTATTAGTATTATTGTTTCACTTATTACCCGCGATGATATCTTATGAAGAAGAGTTTAAGAGTGGTTCTTTCAGTATTCATACATGCATACTGATCTTGCATTCATTCATTCATCCATCAACAAATATGAACTTTCGTTCATTCAAAGAAACGTTGTAATTCTTGTTGTCGTTTTCGTTATTTTGCTTTTCCACTACCCGGGGCATTTTCGTAATTTTATCCCTACTGGGTATTTTCAGTAAATTTTCAAAAATAAAAAGTTCCTGGTGATTTTGACGAAAGTATTTTGGTACTTCTAAAGTTTGGGAAATTTTGGAAGAATTTTGAAATCCAGGGTATTTCGGTAATTTTTGATCTCAGGGGTATTTTGATAATTTTTCCAAAAATCAGGGTAAATTTGTAAAATTTATTAAGTTAGGGATATTTTCCAAGATTGTAAAACATTGAGGGTTCCTTTGAGAGTTACACTTTTCAAAGCAATGATATTGTAAAAAATTTTGGAAATCAGGGTCGTTTTGGTAATTTTGTAAGTTAGGAGAAATTTTGTAATTTTCCAAAATCAAGATAGTTTGATATTTTACAAATTAGGGTTTTTTGAACATTTGATAAAGTAATGAAATTTTGTTAAAACTATGGGTGGTTTGGTCATTTTATAAACCAAGGGTTTTTTTTTTTTTTTTAGAAGAAAATGTTGTAAAATAGTTCTCATAAGTTTCTAAGAGTTTTAAAACTAAATTTTGGTTATACATTTTTTTATTAAAAGAAAAACGGCTAAGTCCCTTTCGGGTTTTATTCTTTGTGTTTAGCCTATGACCGAGCCCTCTTGGTCAGGGTGAACCAAAGCTACGCACACCAGCAGATTCGAATGAAGAGGAGGTGAGTCACGCGATCGCTTAAATACCAAGCTCTCACCGACCTTTCTAGACATGCGCCATGCAGGTTGCCACACCACCGAGCCTTACGAGTTAGGGGCGAACCGAAGCTACGCACAGGTAGGATACTGCGAAGAGGAGGTGAGTCTCTGGATCGCTTAAATACCGTGCTCTTGGGATCCAATCCTAGACATGCGCATGGGGTTGCCACACCCTAGCTTAATAACTTAGTCATAGGTTTGTTAAGTTCATTAAGTCTTATGAGTTTCAAGTGTTTGAGTAGTCTAATCCTAGGGTTCAAGTTCCTATCACACTATTCTACGTTCCATGCCTTTGCTACCTTTTTACAATTCATAATTCACATAATCACACAGATGGTTTAGAGGTACTTACCCGGGTGGATCATGGTCGGAGACTTAGGTGCCATGCCATAAAACATGCTTATTTCAAAGAAATTCATTTGGGCTCGAATTGAAAACGTTTTGGGCACGAGCCCACAGCCGAGAGTTTTAAAACGGGCTCGATATTCAATCGAAACACCCCACACCCTACCCACGAGCACGAACCGGATCTGGTATGTTCCTTAAATAAATCGGTTTTCAATGTTCTAAATGACTTAGAGAAAATTTGTGTAATTTTAAAAATTGTTTTAGGTTGGGCTTAATTTGAAACCTATTTAATAAATTCCGAAATCCAACTTAAATAAGGTGACAAAATAATTTTTGGGTTTATTATTTTAAAAGAAATAAATTTACTTATCTTTAATCAAACATAAATTGTATCATATTCAAATGAAAATAAAGAGAAATAAAGAAAATCCAATTGGGCCTTATGGCCTTATTACATCATTCAAACCCAAAATAAAGTTTAAAGTACTAAAATTTCATAAAGTCCAAATTCCAAATAATTTCTTCAAGCGATGCATGGCCACCTTTAGCTCCATAGACCCGGTCCATTATTGCTCATCACCGAAAAATAATTCCCCAACGGGTGAGTCAACAGACTCAATGTGTACATAGTACTAATTTCCAACAAATCAGGCATACAAGTCATATCAATATCATGTTCATACAAAATAAAGGATGATGCAACCCAAATCCAAACCTATTTGTCCATCCGCTACACACCACCCGTACCAACTTTGTAATCATGGGACTACTAAGTCGACCCTCTATCCGCTACACACCATCGGAAGGCATCGCTGCATCGACGTGCTCATCGCCCACTTATGTTGTGTCATTAGACATTGTATTCTTTGGATGTAACCGAAGTTACCACTTTTCACTTTATGTGACCGTAGTCACCACTTTACGTTGGTGAGACCGTAGTCATCACCTTCACTTTCTTCCTCCACAAATATCCCGAATGCCCCAATTATTTCATAACATATTTCACATACTAAATTTTCATTCATGTTACTAATCACATGTTCAAAATATATCACATTCACAATCCTATCAAAAGTAGGAAACGTGCAGGTACTCCTTACCACATTTGTGGTGCTTAGCCACATTCACATACTGTTACATATTTATATATTTAATGATTGCCATACAATTTATTGAAAGTTAGTAAGAGTACACACATTTTTCGCTTAATAGTTTAGTGAATTTCAGAGAGAGCGATCTACCGATCTAGATCTTTCACTCCTATATTCGGCCATTAATTAAAACATATAAATAAACCTATTTGGTCTTAAAACCAAATCCTACTAGAAGTAGAATTACTTACCTAGTTGCCGAATTGATTTAATCAAGTCCCAATGAGTTGCTAGAATTCCTCTTCCTTGAAATCGGCTAATACTAGGTATGTAACCAAGTCGGCTTTCGGTTTTTGAAATAATGGAAAACACTTAAACAATTTATGCCTTGGCGAATATCCCTTACCTTATGATGGGATTCCAAATCAAGAGGATTCCTTTATAAGCTTGTTGAAATCCTATAACTTCGTGTTAGATTAGATCTAACTTTGAAAACGTGAATCATAATCTTTAACCACATATTTATATTTATAATCCTTACCTTAGATCCTTAGATTTCCGAAAGATCCCCTTTTGATGTTGTGGATGATTACCCTTTCTTAGAATCCACAAAGATTCATTTTAACAAAGAGAAACGGAGAAGAAAATAGAAGAAAAAGAGAGGGATTTTTGCTTAATGAAAATTCGCGAGAGAGGGGTTTTGCACTAGGGAGAATTTTTGCAGAGAGAAAGAGGAGCAAGTGTTGATGAGTAGCCCTCCCTGTCCTCCTTTTATAGCCAAAGTTATCAGCCTAGGAGTCCTTTACTTGGCCACCACTCCTCTTTTGATAATATTATCTCTTTTATTTAAAAGATAAAAGCCTTTAATCCATCAATTATCTCTCAATTATCTCATTAGAAAATAATCCTTTATTTATCTCTTATTATTCACATATTTATGTGAATAAAACTCCTTTATTTATCTCTTATTATTCACATATTTATGTGAATAAAACTCCTTTATTTCTCTCATATATCCAAGTTTCCCGAAATGTTCAAGTTTCCATTTTTGGATCATTTCCAAAAATGTTTAGGTTTCCAAAAATGTCTAAGTTTCCAAAATGTCCATTTCCATTTCCATTTTCATTTCCATCTCCATTTTCATTTCCATTTTCATTTTCATTTCCATTTTCATTCATTTCTAGGTTTCCAAAAGTATCAAAAATTTATTCATAATACTTAAGACTTGTCATTTCATACAATTGATCTGAAAAATGCATAGGCCCTTCCTAGGATGTTACATACCAACTTAGGAAAAAAAAAGTAGTTTAGGTACCACTAGAGTTGTCAATGGGTCGGGCCGTGTCAAGTAAAAAATCTAGGCCCATTTTCTAGGCTCAAGCCCGATTCAGCCTGAAAAATGGGTCTAAAATTTTGTCCAAGCCGTGCCCAGATAAAAATGTTAAAACCCAAACCTGACCCGGCCTGACCGTATTAAAATTTTTTATATAAAATTTTTTTAAAAATATAATATATCAAATATACTAAAAATATTAAAATAAATATTTCCCAACAAATAGAAAAAAAGTTAAAAAAATTACCTAAATAACATTAAGATAATTGCAACTTAGCAAGCAAATATCTCCACATTAGTAACAAAATTAATAATAAAATAACAGTTATATAATATTCAAACAATAACAACAAAATAATAGCAAAACAATGACAAAACAATAAAAAACAACAGTTTTTTTTACAAATTCGGATCAGGCCGGGCCTAGGCAAAAAAAACTTACCCAAGGCTCGGTTCATTTAAAAAAAGGCCTTATTTTTTTGCTCAAACTCATTTTTGAGTCTATATTATTTTTCAAACTCTCTCACTTTTCAAGCGGAGCTTCAGGTCAGGCCATAAGTAAATCTAGGTACCATACTAAAAAAAAAATTTAATAACTAATATGAAAATAGTTTAAATACTAATTTGTGGATTAAGCTTAAAATAAAATTTCTTACTTTACAGAGAAGAACAGCATTAAAAGCCCAAAAAAACCAACTGCACTAACAGCCCATGCCCAATAAGCAAAAGAGAGGAGAAAAACCCTAGCTGACATACGTTAATGCTAACTCACTCGAACGCACTGCTTGTTTCTCATCGACTATAAATCCCTCATTTGCTCCACCCTCAAAATCTTCGTCTCTTTATTTTCTTTCGCCGCCTTTCTCTCCCAGGTTTGTTTTTTTTTTTCCCTTTCATTTTTAATTAAGATCTGTCTTTGATTTAGATCCTTATGTTCATTTCTTCTTGTTTTTAGCCTTAGATCCCGATGTTGTAGGAAATATGAATGTTTTTAGTAGTAAATTATGCTGTTAATTGGTTCTAGAAACTTTCTGAATGCTTTTATGTATAGCTGATATGATTTTAGATCTTGATATATATATATATATATATATTGCTTGTTTTGATGTTACTGTGTATGTATTCATTTTAGCAAGACCAATAATTATATATGTTTTTGTTTGCTGTGCAGTTTGATTCTTGTTCGGGGCAATTTAAAGACAAGTCAAGATGGTAAGTTGAATGAGAGTATATTATTGTATCCTTTTTTGTGGATTTGTTTGAGTCTTTTCTTTGACATTTTGATTTATGTTATTTTGGATGTGTTGCAGGTGAAGTTTACAGCTGAGGAGCTCCGTGCCATTATGGACCGTAAACACAACATCCGTAACATGTCTGTTATTGCCCATGTGGATCACGGTATGATTTTGTCGATCATGTTTGTTATCACTGAACCTAATGTAATAGAATAAAGCTTGTTGGAGTAAGTCGTTATGCAATAATTTTTGTCTATTTGTTATGTTCGATTTGTCGTATCTTGAAGTATGAAATTGCATCTGCTTTAGATATCTGGAAAGATGATATACTTTGCTTGAAGTGATCTTATGCTAAGATTAATTGCAAATTGAAAGCCATGTTTGCCTGATATTGAAGTTAGTTTTTAACTTATTTATGATTGACACTTGTTAATATAAGTGGCTGTGCTGATGTAAAATGCTGGTATTAGTTCTGATTGAGGTTTTTTTTCTATATGCAGGGAAATCAACTCTTACCGATTCTCTTGTGGCTGCTGCTGGTATCATTGCACAAGAAGTTGCTGGTGATGTTCGTATGACAGATACCCGTGCAGATGAGGCCGAGCGTGGTATTACAATCAAGTCTACTGGAATCTCTTTGTACTATGAAATGAGTGAGGATTCTTTGAAGAGCTACAAGGGCGAGAGGCATGGGAATGAGTACCTCATCAATCTTATTGATTCCCCTGGGCACGTTGACTTTTCATCTGAGGTCACAGCTGCTCTTCGAATTACTGATGGTGCCCTTGTGGTTGTTGATTGTATTGAAGGTGTCTGTGTGCAAACAGAGACTGTCCTCCGCCAGGCTCTTGGTGAAAGGATCAGGCCTGTCTTGACTGTTAACAAGATGGACAGGTGCTTCCTTGAGCTCCAGGTTGATGGAGAGGAGGCTTACCAGACATTTCAGAGAGTGATCGAAAATGCTAATGTCATCATGGCCACATACGAAGATCCTCTTCTTGGTGATGTTCAAGTCTACCCTGAGAAGGGGACAGTTGCCTTCTCTGCAGGTTTGCATGGTTGGGCTTTTACCTTGACCAACTTTGCAAAAATGTATGCCTCAAAGTTTGGAGTTGATGAGTCAAAAATGATGGAAAGACTTTGGGGTGAGAACTTCTTCGATCCAGCTACCAAGAAGTGGACCACCAAGAACACTGGTTCTGCCACCTGCAAGCGTGGATTTGTTCAGTTCTGTTACGAACCCATCAAGCAGATCATCAACACTTGTATGAATGACCAGAAGGATAAACTCTGGCCAATGCTGCAAAAGCTTGGTGTCACCATGAAGTCTGATGAGAAGGACTTGATGGGGAAGGCCCTAATGAAGCGTGTGATGCAGACCTGGCTTCCTGCAAGCAGTGCTCTCCTGGAAATGATGATCTTTCACCTTCCCTCACCTAGCAAGGCTCAGAAGTATCGTGTTGAGAACTTGTACGAGGGTCCTCTTGATGATATCTATGCCAATGCTATCAGAAACTGTGATCCTGAGGGTCCTCTTATGCTCTATGTTTCAAAGATGATTCCTGCTTCTGATAAGGGCAGATTCTTTGCTTTTGGTCGTGTCTTTTCTGGCAAAGTCTCAACTGGATTGAAGGTTAGGATCATGGGTCCGAACTATGTCCCTGGTGAGAAGAAAGACTTGTATGTTAAGAGTGTGCAAAGAACCGTCATTTGGATGGGAAAGAAGCAGGAGACTGTTGAAGATGTACCTTGTGGTAACACAGTTGCCATGGTTGGTTTGGATCAGTTTATCACCAAGAATGCTACTTTGACAAACGAAAAGGAAGTTGATGCCCACCCAATTCGTGCAATGAAGTTTTCTGTCTCCCCTGTTGTCCGTGTTGCTGTTCAGTGCAAGGTTGCATCTGATCTTCCCAAACTTGTTGAAGGGCTTAAGCGTTTGGCCAAGTCTGATCCTATGGTTCTCTGTACCATTGAAGAGTCCGGAGAGCACATTGTTGCTGGTGCTGGTGAACTCCACCTTGAGATCTGTCTCAAGGATTTACAAGAAGATTTCATGGGTGGTGCTGAGATTATTAAATCAGACCCTGTTGTGTCATTCCGTGAGACTGTCCTTGAGAGGTCTTGCAGGACAGTGATGAGCAAATCTCCTAACAAGCACAACCGTCTGTACATGGAAGCTCGACCCTTGGAGGAAGGTCTTGCTGAGGCCATTGACGATGGACGCATTGGTCCAAGAGATGATCCTAAGGTTCGTTCCAAGATCCTGGCTGAGGAGTTTGGTTGGGACAAAGATCTCGCTAAGAAGATTTGGTGTTTTGGCCCTGAGACCATTGGCCCTAACATGGTGGTCGATATGTGTAAGGGAGTTCAATATCTGAATGAAATTAAGGATTCAGTTGTTGCTGGGTTCCAGTGGGCATCAAAGGAAGGTGCCCTGGCTGAAGAAAACATGAGAGGCATCTGCTTCGAAGTCTGTGACGTGGTCCTCCATGCTGATGCCATCCACAGAGGTGGTGGGCAGATCATTCCAACAGCTAGGAGGGTCTTCTATGCTTCTCAGCTCACAGCCAAGCCAAGGCTTCTCGAACCTGTTTACTTGGTCGAGATCCAAGCCCCGGAGCAGGCACTTGGTGGTATTTACAGTGTTCTTAACCAGAAGCGTGGACACGTATTTGAGGAAATGCAAAGACCTGGCACTCCACTTTACAACATCAAGGCATACCTTCCTGTCATTGAGTCCTTTGGATTCTCTAGCACTTTGAGGGCTGCAACATCAGGACAAGCTTTCCCACAATGTGTGTTCGATCACTGGGATATGATGGCATCAGACCCATTGGAACCTGGCTCTCAGGCAGCATCCCATGTCGCTGAAATCCGCAAGAGGAAAGGATTGAAGGAACAGATGACCCCACTTTCCGAGTATGAGGACAAACTGTAAGCTAAGAGAGAGTAACTGTGATTGTGCGGCATAACCTTCGCTGCAATTTATAGTTTTGTTTTCTGTCTGGTTATATTTTGTTAGCATGGATGCTTTTTCACCCATATGATGTACGCTCGTTTTTAGACGTTTGTGTTTTGATGATGATCATGATGTACTACAATCGACATTGCGTTGAACTTTTTTATATATCTCTTATCTTCATATGCTAACTTCATTTAGAGGTTTTTGTGCGAGTATAAAACTTATATCTTTTAGTGAGTTTTTAAGTTTACTAAACTTGCTTGTGCATCAAGTAAATCGACTAGTTATTATACCATTTAGGCTTTTACTTTTTGAAGAGTTGTAATATACAAACATTACTTCGCTCAGTGGTTTTTGTCTAATTTTCTTGTTCACTTTCCACCATTTTTAATCTACTTATTACTGTCTTCCCAGTTTGCTTAATCAATCAGTTCACTTACTTTCTGGGCATGGCGCGCATTTGGTAAGGACTTATCTTTTTTGGACTGTTTGTTGAAGGAGGCCTTTTATATTTTTATTTGATAGTCTTATTTTTTAGTATGTAGCTATAAACTGGTAAGCGAGCAGACTTGGCCTTCTTTGGATGGGTCGTGGAATTTTTTATCTTAGTAATTAATCTCACTACATGATGGTTTTTAATTTTATCGAAAGTAAACGCACTACTGTTTTTAACCGTTTTAGGTTTAGATGAGCTCGCCTCTAGTTTGGATCTGGTTCAATGGAACTACCCTTTATGTCCTTTTAATTCAAGAAAATACAGCTCACTTTTTTTTTTTTTTTTGTTAATTTATATGGTATTTCAAAGACACTTATTTTTTTACATGAAAACCTTAAATCCATTCTTCAATTTCCCTCTTTCTTCATGCCTTCATTTTGTCTTTCTTTTTGTTGTTGATGTCTTCTTGAGCTTTCTGTATTAGTATATATGTTTCAAGGTATATTAATATTCTTATATTTTATAATTAAATTAAATTAAATGATTTATTTTATTTTATTTGAATTCGGGTTGGGTTGCAAATTCATGAACAGGTCTAATAGTTTGAGATTCAAATTCTTTAAGATAAATATATGAATTTACAATCGATTTTAATTTTTTTTAATTTTTCTAACAGATGATAAAGACATTAGTCCAATAAATTTTGAATTGATCTACCTTGAGCATGGAAAATACTCATACTGCCCATTAGATTTCAATCGGTTTGTTTCGAATGAAAAGTGTATTTAAGGATAATAAAAACTTGATCGATCTAATAGATTTTGAATCGATTTGTTTCAACCAACAATGAGAACAGGGCATGGCAAGACGTCTTTTTTTTTTTTTTTTTTTTTTTGAAGACGGATACGGAACAATTTTAGTATTTGTTTGCTTCACTTCGCGTTGTGATATTTTAGAAATATTATTTTATCTCAATGAAAATGTAATAATATGTCAAAATCTCAATTCATGCACATTGATCAGTCACTATTGATAGTGAAGAACTCATTACATAACATGAAAGTCACCAAAGGAAATAATCAAGAGAACCGAGAAAAGAATCAATTCCAGCTGCCTTTTTCAATCCCAAAACAGATTCTAGTTAGTAACCATTAGGGCCTGAACAATGTGCATGAATGCCAGCATTACAAACAATTTTGGCTTCAAATAAGATATGTTTTGGGCTCGCCTTTTGTCAAATTCACAGTGGCCAAGGCTAGGGATGTCACTGTAGTTATGATAAAGTGGTCAGCATGCATTAGGCCTTAAATTGATTCCATTTTTAGGGCGATAGTTTCATATAGAACCAAAATCATAGTGTGTTCATTCATCTGCTATGTACTGTAGAAGTTTGTAACATTTTATGGCAGTTTAGAACATTTTGATCCCAAAACTTGTCATATATTCGACACGATTAACCTAATCTAATACCAGGTTTTCCGGTTCGTTATCGGAAGTTCATGATTGTGGTTGAACAAGGGTGAGTACCTCTCTTCTGTATTTATGTTGCTGCCCCTGTATTTGCTTGCTCGTATATGACTTTAATACAGTCAATCTATTATTATCATTAATAATTTGTGATGATGTATGTGTCCCATGTTTGCATTGAAATGATATAGGTGCTGCTATGTATCTAATTTTTATTAAGTTGAGAGTAAACCATGTGGAAAGAACACATATCCATGTGTTCGATTAAATGTATGATAGAACTGTTTAATGTTCTAGCCATGTATTGATGGCTGCAATCATGTTATGCTTTCGCCCTTTTTTTTTCTCTCATAAAACCCTTTGTGGAATGTTTAAATGTTCACTTACCATTGTGCTTTGCAGCCTTTACACTTGTTGAAATGATGGCATCCTTCAAAATGAAGGCAATATTTGACTGAAAATAGATTCTTTTTATTATTATTTAATTTTCACACTTTAACCACCCTAACCAAGATTGTTTTTTCAATAAAATTATTCATGCCATGAAATGATAGTCATTGTGGGAACTGATATGGAAAGGACTATAAAAAATATAGAAAAAAAAAGAAGGTATAAAGCATCACTGGTATAACTGAGCGTTATCATATCCTGCAGAAGATAAGCAACTTTAGCTTGTCTTGATTAGTTAAGAATATTCCATATGCTGACAAATATAGTGCTAATTTAGTATTTTTCATAGATATTTACTTCTTTGACATTGAAGTTATATGCCTCACTATCTTGCTAATATTCTCTTTGGTTTAGTTTTTTTTTTAATTCATTCAACAAAAACAAGTGGTAATTGTTTATACAAAGGTTGTCTAATTATATTCCACTTTTTCACTTTATTCAAGCTTTACCTAACTCTATTTATGGCAGGTATGAACTGCATACTATGTTATTTGGACCGGGACGAATGTAGGATACTCATGTACGAATATATGTTTAATACAGATATCCAACACGAATACTTCAACAATAAATAAAGAATCAGGGTCATATAGATTGCATCGTTTCATCACCCCTTGTTTTGCCTTCTATTGTTAGCTTTTTCAACCTTTTAGCTTCATTTAAAAGCCTTTTTTTTTCTTCTTCAAGGTGGTGGACTTGGTACTGTTAAAATGCCCTGTGTCAGCAATAGAGTTGATAGAATGATGGGGAAGATTAGCTTTTATCTTTTGAGTATCTTACTTTAGGTGTGATAGCATGTTTTGAGGATAAGAAAAAAAACAAAGAAGAAAAAAGCTCACTTTATCGGTATTATTTAACATTTCTTTTTTTATCTTTCTCACAAACAGCTTTACATGCACTAAAACATCTCTCTGTACCAACAGGCTAAAATAGGTTTTAAAGTAAGCTTCTTGGTAGCATTAGGCAATAACAAAAAAGAAACACCTTTGTTTACAAAAAATGGGAAAAATCATATGCATGCGCTTCAACACCTGCTAGCACTCTTTCAATTTTCAAAGAGGCATATTCTCTGAAACATCACATACATTGTTCTTTTCCTATGCCTATTATTTAATCCTAAACTTAATTACCATTGATTAAAATGATGCATGTAGTGAAAAAACATACAATGAATAATAACCTCTCGGTGACACCGACACTTGAGTTTGTGTATTTAACAGAACATATTTTAATGTACGCCATGCATATCATTTGCCTATTTTTGTTTTGTAGTTACACCATCAATCATTTCAACCATATCATCTTTGTTATGCCCACAGATGACACACATTTATACAGTGCTTGAAATAAGTGGGGGCTGGCTCTACAGTTTGATGTTTTGGTTAAATGGTAAAAACTTTAAATAGCTTTTTATCTGTTACAACTAACATAAGCTGCTGCATCTTGATCTGGCTTACCTGTTGAATAAATGAGCCTTTTTCATTATTAGAACATCTATGTCTGCTTCTTTGAATAATGAAAGGGTCCAAGAAGCTTATGTGTGGTGGTGAGAGTGGCACAGGTCTAGCCTGTGCTATCACTGTCCATCATTCCATTATAACACTGAGCCAGAGTTGAATAAACAAAGCCAGTATGTCTGATTAACAGAGAAGGCAGGTAATAATTAAATACCATTCATAGTAGATCCCAATCCAAGGCCCCCTATATATTTATTAACTCAGACCTCTTCTGTTGTTTCATATGACCCCATTTTGGCTTTTCTTTTAAATATAGGTAACCTAAGATGCTCTTAGTGCTGTTTAAACAGGTTGTTATCATGTCATACGATAGTGATAAGTGAAATTAAGTTCTTGTGATTGTCAATAGCTAAGCTGCACTATTTTCTTGATGTTCATATTTAGAGTGGAGCAATCTTGTCTTATCCTTAGGCTGAAACATAATAGGTAAATGGGCCCCTAATAGCCATAGATTGTTCTTCCTTAATGTTTCTAACTATTTCTAGAAAAGAACCAGACCAGTTGCTGTCTTGCTGATGATAATATAGAAAACAAAAAATCAAACAACTTGCTGAAAACCTGTTATATACTAGGGCCCCATGTTTTTAGCTGATAGCATTTAGCAGCCTCCTGTTAGTTGACAATAGGCACCAAAAAAAAATTCCCTATCTTGTGAAAAGCTTTAAAAAAAAAAGTAGATGCTAGTGTTTATCATATTCACATGTTTGAAATTACCCTGAACCTTCCAACATGTTGATTGATTGAATGATGAAGATGTTTCAACTCTGATGTAATCTTTAAGATTTTGCATTGATCCTTCCACTAATAGGAGAAATATATATATTATATATAAATTGATCGATTAGACAGATATTAGTGCCATTAATGTGGAGGCAGCTGGTCAAGCTTTCATATGAACACTGCATACACACAGTTTCTTTCAAAGTTGGTCCATATACAGCCTAGTTTGGTGCAGTCATGAAAACATCAATAATACCCTCTCCCTAATTCATTTAATATATACCTACATAGCTATATACACATATATATATGTTTATATTGTGATTGCAGAAAAGCATGTTGATGTCAAAATCATCTATCTGGAGTTGTGATTTTTATAGGGACAGAAAAATTTTGCATGGTCCATTCCATTATTGGTGGGCCAAAATCTTTTCCCCTCCTCTTCTGCATTTGCATAATGAATTGTCTGATAGACAGCACAATAGTGTATATATCATGCATTTGTGATGGTGGATGATAGCACCCCATATAGTTCAAAAAAAAAAAGAAAGATAGTACCCCATAGATATAAAAATATATATTCCAATTTATCTGGTCCAAAGAGATGGATGATTCTTTTGTAATGTCATCTTCAACCTCATGCTCATGTCTTTATCACTGTTAGAATGTACAACTTTGAAAGTGAAGAAAAAAAAAAGACAAAAGGAGACAGAAAATGGGGGAATACATTACTGAATTTTTTTAAAAAAAGAACATAGTACATGCCATCTATCTTTGTGTTGAAACAAAGTCATTGCATTTGCATCAGAAAATCACTTTAACATTTTTAGGTGTGTTGTAGCAGTATTTTGTCCAATCCAATGTCATCTAAATATCCTATATCTAGGTAAAAGTATAATAGCTAAGAATTAAATTACATTTTACCGCTCTTTACTTAAAAAATAAGTAATTTAAAAAATATTAAAATAAAAAAATAGAAAAAGAAGAAGAGAAGAAATCTATCATATTCTCTATGTGTTAGATTATCATGTCTGCCCACTTTTCTCAACCCCAACAAAACTACATGAATGATTTGTGTGGGTTGGCTTTTTACATTGGGTTGCCTAATGTTGACAAGATGGAACTATTTACAAAGTACCCACTCATGAATAGTGTGATAAAGATGGGGGCAAAAAAGATAAATATAAATATAAGATTGAGAAAAGTGAAGCATGTATAATGATTTTTACCCAAGATGGAGGGGGGAGTTTGGTTTGCTTCCACAATCACCAATAATCTTATTAGTAAAAAAGACCATATGATGTTATGGCACATGGATTATTGAGTTAGTGGGAGAAGCTGATGTTTACACTTTGCACACCAATCTATCAAAACCTAAATAAATTTGATGCAATGTAAAAGTATTATGGAGGCATTTGTATTAAAAGTTAAATTATATTTTTATCTTTTTTATTTGAAAAATAAGTAAGTTAATCTTTATACATTAAATTAAATAGTAAATGAGTCATTTCTGTTAAAAGTTTAATCTATTTATATTGTTAAAAATTGGCGTGACTGATGAAATAACTAAATATTGACACATGGCGTGCCACATTAACCTCATGCTGAGATACAAGCACCAGTTTTTAACAGTAGATTTGGATGATTTTTTTAATAGAAAAACTAATTTGTTCTTTGATATAACATACAATGACTAATTTGCCTATTTTTTAGTATAGGAGCCTCCATGGTACTTTTATCTTACCATTAGAGAATTTATCATTACAAGCATTGAACTGAATTATTTACTTAAATAATTAACTTATAAAAATAAATTTAAAATAAATTCACATGTAATGATATTGGAATATGAGACCTCAAAGTTGCTATTGGCATTAAATCAAGACTTCATTGACATAATCATAAGCTATTAATAATTGTCACTGGAGATGAGGACAAAATGAGGCAGATTTTTGCCGCCTCGACCCGACCCAATATACTCCTAACTTAACTCAATCCGAAATTTAATATTAATTTACTTGCCCTAAACCCCACCCAAAAAATCAAACCTATATGACTTGACTTGATATATCATAAATTAATTGTTTATATTTTTATCAAAATAAAATTTTATTTTTTATTTTTAAATGATATTATTAATTGTTTTCTAAATATAATTATGATGGAGCAATTATTAATATAAATTTTATTATCATGCTTAATATCAAATATATATATAAGGATATTTTGATAATTATTCTAAGATGAGTTTTTCTTAAACTTAAACCTGACTCGATCCAATTAATTAAAAAAATTAAGCTCTCCTCAAAACACGATTCATAAAAAAATAATTCTATTAAATCGGATCAAATCGAAATCCGTGAAATTCGAGTTTTCTTTACCCTCCCTAGTTGCCAGTTTCTCTTTCCATGTTTCCTTTCATATTTTTGGGGTTTCTTTAGTTTTTCACTTTTCAATGTTTCATTTCATTGATATAGTGGGGTTTGCTGGATTTCAAATTTGCAATAAATAAATGCTCTTTTCTAAGTCTTTAGCCTCACTCCACCCAATTGTGATCCCATGTATAAAAGTAGACTCATGGCCATTGGCAGGTCATAGAAATTCCCACATAAAGTGGCAAAAATTAAAAAGAAAATTAGAAAAAGAAAACTCTCATGGTCTAAGATATGATTTCTAGGTGAATGGTTTATGCACACTCTTCCTTTTGGGAGTGTGTGGGATGCCCCTTATCTTAACAGTCTTTGACCCACCCAATGCCTTTCCCAAAAGGAAAAACAATATATATATATATATATATATAACCCCATCATCCATTCTTACATTGATGAATGAGATGGGAATCATCACATTTCCCCCCTTCACTCAATTTAGGGTTTTCTTTTAGAAACCCTAGAACCATTGATTCCATCTTTTCTTTTCCTTCATGAAGTAATAGCTTGTTAGTGTTTTCATTTTTTGTAATCCTTATTGCCTACAATACCATATTTACATATCAATAACTGTTGATTATAGTTATAATATTCGAACTCCATAAATAATATTATTAGAATAATCACGAATTTCAAAACGATATATACATATATAGATCATGATACCTTGAAAGCTTAAAGTTACCACTTCCCACCCAACAAATAAATGCCATTCTTTACATCCATCATTATCCCACCATTGAAATTGAAGAAATGAGCTGTTAAATTAAATTCATGCTATGCTAAACTTGATTTGATTCCCATAACTCAATTCAAATATTCCCTTTAGTTATTTTGAGCATCAATAGGTTTTCAATAAGCTCTTCTTTTTCTCTTTTCCTTTTCCATATTTGTGACCCAAATTGCTCACTCATTAAGAAATGATACAATGGGGGACCATCCCAATTTTAAATTTGACCTAACTTGGTTCTCATCAATTAATCTTAATTGATGACTTGTAAAATATGGGTGGGAGTAGGGACATTATCATTTTAAAGGCAAGAAATACAAATTATAGGTTTATATTTAATAAATTGTTGATTGTCTTTTCATTAATAAAAAAAATTATTTCTAATAAGACCATCATTTTTTTTTCTTTATACACTATAAATGGAGAGAAATGTGTGATTCACAAGGTTTGGAAAACACCCTAATCACTATAATAATGGTTTGTCAACTGATAATATCCAAATATTAAATTAGAAAAATGAAATTTATTTAAATGAAGAACAAAGGAATGGGGTAATAAAATTCAATTCCATCATATAATATTATATAAATAAAAGGTGCCCCATTCACAAAGTTAGGGGTTTGCATCAAATGGGGGGTCCATTATCCTTCTTGATTGGATCAATATTCTATGCTATTGTACTGTCCATTGCTTTGGTTACCCCACACTCAACTGAATAATTTGGGAATATGATTTTTCTATTTTTATCAATGAAGAGGACAACTTATTTGACACATATCAATCCCTTTATACTAAATCTTCCAACACTATTTTCTTACAAAAAATTATAACAATAAGCATTGCCCTAGATTCTTTTAGAATTCTTTTAGGGGATAAAATAATATTAAGTCTCTAAATTTGATAAAATTTTCAATTTGATCCTTGAATTTTTTATCTGTATTAGTTTTAGAATTTTAGTCCCTGAACTTGGATTCCACTAAAGTGTAATGATGCAACACTCTGAGATAGTGCCGTGTAATCACTTGAAAATCTAAAACATTATTAAAAATTTATAAAGAATAAAAGAATTTAGGTGATAACGTACAATCTTGAAGTGTTATATTATAATACCTCCAAGTTTAAGGATCAAATTGAGAATAGCTGTTGAAATTTGAGACTAATGTGAACAAAATAATTTAGGGACCAAAGTGAAAAATGATCAATTTTAGGGACCAAAAATAAGTCTTTGGTTCTAAGTGTAAATTTATTCAGGAGTCAAATCATATTTTTAAATTAAAATAACATTAGGATACCTATTTATATTAATACGTATATATTTTAAATTAATTTTATAAAAATATTTGTATTATTAAACAGTAAATTATACTAACCCGAATGAAGAAAAAACTTGTCCAAACGTTAAAAAAAAACCATTTTTACTATCTAAAATAGATTAAATTATTATATTAATAGTTATATATATATATATATTTTATAATTAAAATTTAGAGGTAACAAATAATATTGGACAAGCCTAGTCAAGTGTCATTATCTTTGTTGGCTAGGTGCGTAGTGTGTACGAGACGATGAATTCGAGCATACTTTTTTTTTTTTATTATTATTATTATTATTATTATTATTATTTGCCAGATATATAAAACATTATTTTTAATTATTTATTAATAATGTCAAGCAATAATTATTGGAAAGAAAAACAAATAAAAAGATGTGACCCACAATGAAATTGATGTGTGATTCTATGGGAAATGGGACCAAAAACAAAGAAGTTCAATATTTAGATAATTCATGCATGTATCTTTTTCTTGAAAGCGAGACATGAAGTGGTGTTGCTCTTCATTGCCTTTCTTCACCCTCTAATTATATTTAAAATAAGAAATTGGGCATTATTAGTATTGTGTTTGGGAGTTGGGTTTTTGTGATGGTTCATCACTAAATGGATAATCGGGTAGTCAAATATTATCAAAATAAGAGTTTAAGAGAAGGAGGAAAGATAATCGAGAATCTACAAGGAGAGAGATGTTTTGTTTTGATATTTATGGGTTTTAAAAGAATTTTTTTTTTTGGTTATTTTCTAGATGTCACGTGTCATTTCCGTATTAGTTTCGTACTCCTTGAAGCTTCTGTTGGATTTGGTGTCCTAAAAGTAGTATATTTGTTTTGTGTATTTGTATTTTTCGAATAAATTGATTCAATAAAAATATCAATTAATTACATTAATACTTTTTTTATATATTGCCTTTAATGGTTTTGCACGTAAAGCAAAATGGAAGCAAAGTATTGATTCACTAGTTATCTAATATTTAATTAATACTAAGCAGTATTACGTGGTCGGATCATAATATGGAAAGACAACTTCTATTAGAAGATGAACCTAAACATGTTCTTGGTTTAATCGGAAATGAACAAACCAATTGAAAGACTAATTTGTCGTCTATCAAGTCCAATTGAGAAGATGTTATAAATGTGACTGACTGAACTGGCAATATATCGGATAGGACTCAAGCAGAATAAATCCTAGATTTGTTTATAGATTTATTCACTTCGATACAAGTAAAAGCTTGATTCAGATAGAGCAAGAACTGAAAGCCGATGCATCGGGTATACGACTTTTGCAGTATGTAACATCATTCACAATAGTGAAATTCATAGCCCAACTAATAGGTAAACGATATCCTTTCATAGGCATTACATGATTGATGAAAAGTAAACATGGTCACGAGTCGTTTGTCTTTGTGATAAATGACTTGATTACTATTTTATAATAAGGAATGGCTCTCACGATATAAGCGTACGAGGTCTTGGATTTATAGGGTTTAAGACTCGCAGATGCTTTTAGCTTAGAAAGTGATTCTAACAAATGATTTTGATAAACAGGATTAACAAAATATAAGTATAACATGTATAAATCTATGATATAATTTTTGTTGAATATATATATATATAGATTTGGGATTCCAATGTACAATACACCACTTAAACCTAGAAACTTTGATAATGGGTAGGTGTCATTAAAATAATTAAATAAATTACTACTTAATTCCTCATTCACAATCCCAATTCAATCTTGAAAGATACCATATTTTATTGGAATTGGATCTATCCCTTAACAAATTATCAACCATTAACTATATCAAAATTTAAATAAATATTTTATTATATTTTTTGGGACCAAGTGATAATGCTAAAGATTAATTAAAAAAAATTAAGATGATGGGTTCCTAAGTCACGAGGAGTTATGTTTCCAATATTCTTGTGTGTTAGGTTATGCATGTTGCCACCATCTTTTAGCATAGAATTTCCCTATTTTTCCAATAAGAAAAAGGAAAAAATGGTTAGCCATTAATTAATTTGTGAGGGGCACATCTAAGCATATATGGTTGAATTAATCCCAAAGTCTATGTGTTTCCCACCATAAAGTTTAGTCAAATAAGAATTGATATTTGTGAAAATATTTAAAAGAATAAAGTTTTAATTGTATCTTATCAATCAAATATGTTTTCGATAAAGTTAGAAAATTACTTTAAAGGAATTAGAGATTAATTATAATTTTTTTAGAATTTAAAGTATTGTTGAGGGGAGATCAACTCTTCTGGGAGAAGTCCTCAAAGTGTCTTTCTCGGGAATACCAACTCGATCTGTCAACAATGGAAGGTATTGTCTCCCCAGGGGAGGTTCCCCCCCCACCACTGTGGAGAGTCATGTACAGTTCACAGAAGGGGTGACTCAACCGTATGTGGTGACCTAAATTCCTTAGGTCAAGGGTTCGAATTTTGCCAAGGGCAAGATGCTCACGTCGCCTCTTCGTAGGTGCCTGTACATCCACGTATGGTCAAGGTGACCCCTCCGTGAATCGAGTGACCTATATTCCATAGGTCAGGGGTTCAAATCCTGCCAAGGACAAGAAACTTACGTCACCTTTTGGTGGGTGGTCGTACGCCCACATATGGTCAAGGCGCCCCCTCCGTGAACCGTAGATGGCTCTTTATGAATGGGGCAAAACCCTCACTGTGGGACAATACCTTCCATTAATGTTGAAGGGCCGAGTCGGTGTCCCAGAAGACGACACTTCAAAAACTTCTCTCAGTGGAGTCGATTTCGTTGTCAAGGTCACTACCTGTCCCCCTTGCCTATGTCCCTCCATCTCGAAAATTTTTATATTCAAATAAAATAATATGTATTAATAAACGTTAACAGTTGCCTAATTTTTAAATTTAAGATTGGTATCAACCAAAAATTTGAACGTAAATTGCGTACCATTTGAGATTCAATTGATAAAATGACAAGATTCTTTTATTGTATTATATATATATTTTTTATTCAAGATCAGATTGGGCTTTTTATTAATTTTAAAACTGGATTTACAAAAATAGAAAAGAAATAAGCTGAAGAGAAGGCCCAGACCAAAACATTAGGCCCCGAATGAAACAATAACTTTCACTAAAGGTCCTAGATTGAAAAAACCAAACTTGTTTCGGAATTCTCTAGAAAAACAATTAAAAAAAACAATCACATCCTACTACCCAATCAAATCAACTGCTCGCCTGCCATTTCTGGTCACATCATTCTTTTCTTCTCATTTATGGCGAATCGGTTTCCAAGGGGAGTAAAGAGCACAGAAGTCCGTTTGATTTCCAATTTGAAAAACCCCTCTTTCAATTTCGTCTCTGCTTCTTCTCACATATGTCATTTTAGGTCACATCTTTCATTTCTTCTCGTTTATGGTGAATCGGTTTCCAAAGGGGAGTAATAAACACATGAATCTGTTTGATTTTCAATTTGAAATCCCCTTTTTCATTTTTGTCTCTGCTTCTTTTCAGTCTGGTTCTCTAACGCTCTCATCTTTCGCCTGGTTCTTTGCATAATTGGGTACATCATCAATCAGGTAAACCTCCTCTCTCCTTCTAAGAGTTTCCGTTGCTAGCATGTGAGCAAGGTGATTAGTTGTTCTTGGTGTAAACTCGAATCTTATCTTCCTGGATTTCGTCTTCATTCTGTGAATGTCATATATATAAGTTCCAACCATTGATCTGTCAAAATCTGTATTGTTGCATTTCTTGATGATTGATAACGAATCTCCTTCAATAATAATGTATTCTCTGTTTATTTCGAGTGCTATTTGGGTTGCTTGGCGGCAAGCAATTGCTTCGGCAGCAAAGGGAGAGGCTATTCCACTGTGAAGTCCTGTTCTTGTAAGGAGAATGCGACCATTCCAGTCCCTAACTACAACACCCGATGCCGATTGAATCCTTCTCTCATCAAACGCCCCATCGAAGTTGATTTTTACTATTTGGCCAAGTGGGTGCCTCCATTTCATTTCTATTGGAACAGATTTCTGTTTTTCTATTTTAGCTTCATCAAGTTCTTTAAGATACCTATGAACAAAGTTTGCGATTTCCTGACTTGATCTGCCTTGTTTGTTGTGAATACGAGAGTTTCTATCCCCCCAGATAGCTCACAGCGTTCCACAGTAGATTCTGGCTTTTTCCAGAGAGAGAAGGGCAAGAACATTGGTAAGCCATTCAGTAAACTCCGCTTCTGGGAATATTGTAAACATTGGATCTGACAATTCTTTCCACACTGACTGTGACACAGGACATTCGCGAAAGAGATGATTCAT
The DNA here is from genome assembly GCA_025698515.1 of Gossypium sturtianum. NCBI lineage: Eukaryota > Viridiplantae > Streptophyta > Magnoliopsida > Malvales > Malvaceae > Gossypium > Gossypium sturtianum. Next base: position 152,949,938 of record CM046943.1, read on the forward strand.
AGTTTCTTCCCTTCCACCACACCTAGGACATAGCATGTTTCTTGTTACTTTCCTAAGTGACAGATTAACCCGCGTAGGTAGATAGTTCCAGGAAATTTCCCAAATTAGTAACTTAATCTTCGAAGGTAGATCAATCCGCCATAGTTTTTTGTAAAATTCCTTGTAGAAGTTTTGTAAAGCATAAGCTGTAGGATCAATATTTTGTAATAGTTTATAAGTACTCCGGACTAAAAACTCGTCTGACGGTTCACCAACCCATACTCGAAGATCCTCATGTAGTTCCAGCGCTAGAGGAATTCGAAGAATCAATGCAGCTGTTTCAGCTTGAAAGGTATTGGTTATCAAATCCCTATTCCAATCTCTATTATGGCTATTGATTAATTTTGAAACTCTATCAAAATGCAGATTATAACCACCATCACTTAATTTAACATTAACGTAATTTGGAATCCATGCATCATTTTTAACTGAGATATTCGCGCCCGTACCTACTCTCGAAAACAATCATTTCTCCAATATAGCTTTTGTCGCCCATATACTACGCCAAACATAAGAACAAGAATTCCCCAAATTTGAATTTAAAAAATCACCTGTTGGGAAATATAATGAATTCGGATAATTTAACAGCCTCCACCCTTGTTTTGCCAAAAGGGCAATATTGAATTGAGCCATGTTCCTAAACCTTAAACCACCTTCTTCTTTTGGCTGACATAGACACTTCCATTGACACCAATGTATACCACGTTTACCAGCTCCTTTTTGCCACCAGTATTTAGCAAACTTGCTTTCTATCATTTCACATAAAGCTTTAGGCAAAAGAAAACAAGACATAGCATATGTGGGAATTGCCTGCAGTACAGATTTTATGAAAATTTCCTTTCCCCCTTGAGAAAGCAATCTAGTACTCCATCCATCGATCTGTTTCGCTATTCTGTCAAGTAAATTCTGGAAGGCCTCTTTTTTCCGCCTACCTACCACATTAGGAAGACCTAGCACTGCTGACGCTTCCTCTCATTTCTCCGGACTCGTCGAGCTTCTTACACCTAGCACTGCTGACGCTTCCTCTCGTTTCTCACTACTTGTATTCGTGCTGTAGAAAATTGTAGATTTATTGAAGTTAATACATTGCCCTGAACAGCTCTCGTAATCCTTTAAAATATCCTTCATAATCCTGGCTCCCTTTTCTGTTACTTCTCCGAACATTATGCAATCATCTGCAAAAAGTAAATGCGATACCTCTGGTCCCCTTCTGCTCGCTTTTGCTCCTTTTATCAATCTCTTCTTCTTTGCTATTTTCAATAGAGATGAAAGGCCTTCACTACATATTAGGAATAAAAACGGGCTTAGTGGATCACCTTGTCGAAGACCCCTTGTGGGTTGGAAAGTACCTCCCCTCCCTCCATTAGTGATAACTGCATAAGAAATTGTGGTAATACATTTCATAATAAGGTCCACCCATTTCTTTGCAAATCCCATTTTAAGCATCACCTCTTTTACAAAATCCCACTCCACCCTATCATAGGCCTTACTCATATCAATCTTAACCGCCATGTACCCCTTCCTTCCTGTTCGTTTTTTCCTGAATGTGTGTAGAATTTCATATGCCAGAAGTACATTATCTGAAATCAATCTGCCTGGGACGAATGCACTTTGCACTTTGTCAATACAATTTCCAATTACCCCTTGTAGTCTATTTGCCACTGTTGTTGCAATGATTTTATAAATTACTGAACAAAGACTGATAGGCCGAAAATTAACCAGAGATGAAGGGTGCTGAACTTTTGGAATAAGCATTATATCTGTATTATTAGCTTCTTCAATCCCTTTGTCTCCGTTTAAAATTCCCAAACAATATTCTGTAACATCCTTGCCAACTATATGCCAAGTATTCTCTCAAACAAAAGCGGTCTGAGGAATCCATCCGGACTCGTGCCTTTGTGGGTCCCATATCTTTCAATGTTGTCCATACTTCTTCTTCTCTGAAAGGCACTAATAAGTCTGTGTTGATCGCCTCAGAAATGCTTACTTCAATACCTTCCAACACTTTGTCTGGATTCGCAACTCCCGCTGATGTAAATAATTCCTTAAAAAATGTCGTTGCTGTTTCATTTATTTCGGCTGCTGTGGTAATTTCTTTCCCATCATCTGTTATTAGTTTGGAGATTGAATTAGCTCGTCTGCGAATTGTTGCACATTTGTGGAAGAAAGCTGAATTTTTATCTCCCAGTCGTAACCAGTTTGCTCTCGCTCTTTGCTCCAAGTACATTTCATCTTTATCAATCTCCATGTTTAAGTGAATTTTGGTGTCTATTATCTTTGCCATTGTCTCATCGTTTCTTTCTTCATTTAACAAAAATTTCAGCTCTTCTGCTAACTTCCTCTTTCGACCTTCCTCCTTGTTCTTTTTCGAACGTGCCCATTCCTTTAGTCTCCTCTGCAGTTTTCCTATTCTCTCCAATAAAGGATCCGAATTGGTCTCCCAGGCTTCCTTGATAACTTGTTCAGTAAATTCCTCCAACGTCCACCAGGATTCGAAATGAAATTTTTTGATGCCGAAATATTCGATTTCGTGATCTGTACTAATGAGAAGAGGACAGCGATTTGACATTGAGTATGGAAGATGTTGTAAATTACCCATTGGAAATAAATCTAACCATTTTTCGTTGGTAACTCCTCTATCCAATCTCTCTCGAATATTCGTCTCTGGGAGATTTCCTCTTTCCCACGTGAACCAAGTTCCCGAGTACCCAATGTCCATTAGTTGACATTCCTCTAAAGTTTCGCTGAACGCATCCATCATTCCCTGTTCTCTTTGTACTCCACCCTTTTTTTCAGAACCAAATAGAACTTCATTGAAGTCTCCTGCAACCAGCCAGGGTTGGAGACTCTCCTGGCTTAGTCTTCTGAGTAAATCCCAACTAGCATTCTTGTCTTTTAGATACGGTGATCCATAAAATCCTGTGAATCTCCAATCTTCTGAAACACACTCTTCCTTTACCATAGTATCTATGTGCCATTTCGAATAACTCTTTATAGTGATCTCAATGTCCCCCTTCCATGCTAAGCATAATCCACCCCGGGACCCCTCTGCCTCGATATCAATTCCATTAGTGAAACCACACCTCCTTCTAACCCTTTCCATGCGCTTTTGATCTAGTTTTGTCTCCATTAAGAAGACCATTTGGGGATGTTGCTGCTTAATTAGATGATGCAGCCTCCGAACTGCCCGTGAGCTCCCCAACCCACGGATATTCCAATAAATGGTTTTCATTGTGAGCGGTCGGCTTGCCCATTGGCAGCCGCCGATCCTAAAAAATTTGGAACAATAGACTGTTCCTCATCAACTTATGAAATCTCCATACACTCCCCTCCATTATCAGCCTGACCTTCACTTTTTGGTCTTTTTGCTACCCCTCTGTTAATCAAGCCTGAGCTATTCATTTCGTCTTCTTCTGCTGAAAATTTTCTTTTACCCATCACACTTAAGTGCTTCCTGTGACCTACTTGATTCACTACCTCAAGCCGTTTCCAACTTGACTTTTTAGTGGTTTCTGCATCTCTTCCTATTTCAGCGTAATCTCTCCTCAACTTCCCCATCTCCAGTAAATTTTGGCTTTCTTCCTGTTCCTTAAATCCTTCCATCTAATTTACCAGCTTCCTTCCTGTATGTATTATTCCTTTCAGAGTAATAGATTCAGTTTCCTTATCCCCTTCTGATTGTTTACTTAAGTTTCCTGTGTAAGTATGGTGCAATCCCATCTTCTTTGCAAAAGCATTAAATTTTAGACTTTCTTTCCCCATTGCTTTGGATTCTGCTTTTAATGCAATAGAAAAATGAGGATCTTCTCTGACTCTGTTTTTTTCTCCAGGTTTTATCCGCTGATTCCACACACAAAGTAAAAAACTGGCAGTTTCTCATATTTAAAAGCAATCCACGCTTTAACACTATTATCAATTGACACAAATAGACCTCTCCGAAGTGGATTCTGAACATTTAAATTAACTCTAATTCTGCAATTTTCACCATTGATTTCTGACCTATTAATTCCTCCAAAGGTACTACCAATAGCATGCATGAGATCCTTCTTATCAAATTTGGGTAGAATTGGACCAAACTTAACCCAAAACGGCGATGAAGTGAGTTTAATATGGTCCCTATCAATCGAGTTTCTTAAACGTTCGAACAAAATTAAATACTTACGAAAAAGCCAAGGTCGTCCTTCCATGATCATTCCAAATCTTCTTCCAGATCAAAGATAATTAAGAAGAGATTCTGCCCCGTCGTTTGGATTTCGAATTTTTTATTCGTTTTCCATATGCTCCTCAATTGTGCCCTCAAGCTTTCCGGGTTAAAAGACTTCATTGTCCATACTGAACAGATTAGAGTCGGCTTGACATCCGGCACCACTACAGATCTTTTAATGGATAATTGAATAAGCTCTTCTGCTAACAGTGAGATCTCCTCGCTGCTCTCCCTCTCATCGCCACCACTCTCCTCCATCCTAAGCTGCGGCAGTTATCACCCTCTCTAGGACTCTATGGAGAGCACTCTTGGTTTTTCAAGAGAGTCTTATAAGATAATAATATAGAGTAACTTCGTCACCTTAATAACTTTTATTTATTTTATTGTATTATATAATAATTATTTATAATAATAACAAGCTATGCATTCCCTTGTTCAAAAAATCGAGTTTAAATATTTCATAATTTGAATGATTTCTTAGGCTTAGGAAACTTTGAAAAATATTATATTAACGTTATTTGAGGTTATAAATATTTAGCAAATAGTATATATTAATTTCCCTTTTTAAAAAAAAAAAAAACTAAATAAAATTTTCTCGTCATTTCTTTGAATTTTTTTTTTAGAAAAACCCCGTTATTGACCTTTAACAAAAATAAATTTAATAAAATATTATCATCACTATTTATTTATGGATCTCTCTTTTGTTATCTCTCCTCTTATTGGACAAAACTTGAGGCTTTGATTTTTGGTTGTTGAAAACGAAATTAATGAAGGTGACTTATTTGTAAATGACTGTCTATGTTTGGGGTTCATTGCTAAACAATGCCTAAGATATAAATTAAGATTTATATGATGTGATCATTTAGAATTAATATAATGGTTTAACTTTCTTTTTTTCAAAAATTCATTAAAAATTTGAGTCTCAGTTCGATTGGCATATGTATTATTACTAATATAGGAGGACATGAGTTTGAGTGCGTTGAAGTGCATTATTCTCCTATTTATGGGTTGAAAAAAAAAATAAAAATGATCAGAACCTATAATGAAATTATTAAAAAAATATTTAAAAATTTAATTTACTGAAAAACTTGATAAGAATATTCTATGTAAATAAGTCTGATAATTTCTTTTTTATTAAAAATAGATTAAAAAAATTACAAATATCAAATTCATGAACCATAAGAGTTCATGCATGATTGAGCAATCAATCTAACATTACAATATAAAATCGTAAAAACACATGCATGAACCCTAAAGATAAATTAAATTTCAAAATTCATGAATCCCTAATGTCATTTTCAACTTATGATAAATGGCAACCAAACTATATAGCCATCTCCTTAGCCTTATCTCCTTTTTCTTCTTTATTTTTTCTCTCTTTTTGTCAATATATATGCATGTGAATACGTTATTGTGATATATGGGTCTCTTTCTTACCGTATGTGTATATTTTGTGTGGATTTTATCTGGTTCTTTTTAGATTAGTTTAGCTTAATTTATTCGGTTTTTCATTTTTCGTGCATTTTATTGGTTGGATCCATAATTGACTAGACATATTTATATATGTCTTGTACTTGTAATTGTATTGTATTTATATTACTGATACTTTTAAAAAAAATTTATCATAAATAACTAATTTATTTTCAAATATATTTAAATGAAACACATGATATCAATAAAGTGTAAGGTGTGATGGTAAAATATGTTGTCCACATAAGAAGAGAGAATCGAGTTTGAATCTTGAAAATAATCATATTAAATCTTAGTTAAATTCAAAATTAAGCCAGATCAGATTCCTAAACAAGACCCAAAACTCCTCCAAATTATTTTCTCTATGTACAAAACTCAATTTTCTCTATCTATTAACTTCTTCACTGTTATAATCCGATTTGTAAAATTTCAAAACTCGATAATATTAAATTATTTAATTTTTATTAAAAAAGAAAAAATAATTGGTAATTAAAAAAAATCAAACAAAACAATATCTGAAATAAGAACGTAATAGTAAAAAAAAAACTCATAAATTCTGTAAATAATAATTGTAATTAAAATGTTATATAAAATAAAACTATTATCATAAAATTTAGAATAATCTTTAAATATGAAAATCAGTCAATGTAGAAGTGATAGGGGGTAAACAGTGTAACGTGCCGTGCGATGCAATACGCGTCCGTCGGCCACCGCCGACACCTCCTTTTCAATATTCCCTTTGATAATCCAACTTCTGATAAGATGCTATACCATTTATGGTTTTTTTTTAAAAATAAATAAATTTCACCCTTTTTTAAAATTTAAACAAAAATTAAACAAAGTCGACGTCTAAAATACGTCAAGAAAAATGCGAAAGATACGATTTTGAGCAGAAGAGAAGAGACTTTTTTCGTACTTTATGTCGACTGTTTGTTTCCCTTTTGTCTTTTTTTTTACCACTTTAGGCTCTGCTCCTCTTCTTTCTCGTGTCTTCTGAATTTATATATCTTTTTCCTGTTTTTCTAAATTCTAAATTTTAAAAAATTATAATACAAAATCCAACTAATAATTAAAATAAAATTTTAAAGTTAATAAGGATTCAACCACGCTATTAATGGTACAATTTCAATTTTAATCCATCTCAAGTATTAATAATTCAATTAATCCCTTTAGCTACTTTATTAAATGTTTGACTGCTCTCCGTAGTAAAAAAAAAATTCAATTTAACCCATGTAATATATATTTTTTAACTTTAACCTCCTAAAATTTTTAAATTTTATATCCACTTCTCCACAAAATTATTGATTTTGTCCTTGAATTTCCAACATTATCAAGATAAAATTCAAAAAATTATTTTAATCTAGATTTTTGCAAGGTTTTTATAATTATCAATATGTTTAATATATATAATTATCAAATTTTATTAAATTAATTTTTTTTTCATTTTAAAACTTATCTTTAAAAAGAAAATAAGTGTTGTTCTATTGATAAGGATTTATTTGGAGATTTTAGTAAAAAAAAGGGGGGAACAGTTTAAACGGTGCGTTTTAGTGACGAGGGAAAGAGAAAAGAAGTGGGACCTACTAGTACTGCCAAACAGCGGCAGCACAAACAACAGCGACATTTGCGCGCGTCCTACGTGTCAGCTTTTGCCTCACACCTGTCCCTTTCACTCCGGTTGACTCCACGCGCTCTTGCGCGTCATTCCTACACTCCTATCTGCCTTTTTAACCCCTTTTTTTTTTTTTTTTCTCAGCTTCTTCTTCCACTCCTCTATCCATCTGTCGGGTAGATGCCCTTCACTGAGTGGGTCCCACACATGTTTCCCTTTTGTCCTTTTTTTTTTAAAATTTAACTCCTTTTGCTAACGTGCGCCTCCCAAGGTTGAAAATTATGCATTTATTACTGTTATTTATGATTAATAGATTTTTTTCTTAAAAAACTATCATTAACAATAAAAACATTACCAAAAATAAATTTTTTTTGTTTAAAATTCTGATAACCCTATTTTTAAAATAACATGAATTCAACTATTTTTACACTCTTATATAATAACTAAAGTTTATTAATTTCATTAAATTTTTAATTGATATCAATTTCGGATTGAATCAATGATAACTCATCAATAAACCACATAAATATCGAGAAATTAAATATAGTTTAAGTTTGAAAATTTATGAAAGAAAATATTTTTAAACAAATTTACCCCTACAAATTCCGAAAAATAAATAATTTGCATTTTTTTTTAAAAGTGATAAGATTAAGTTTTTTTAAAAAAAAATTCCCTACCTCATCATTGTTGGAAGAAACAAAAGCAAAATTCGTTGCAATTTCCTCCTTTCTTCTCAAGTATTAATAGAAATTAATAATTTTTTTAAAAACAAAGAACATACTAAGGACTAAAAAGTCTAAAACCCAAACTGGAGAATTCAAAGAGTGGGAAAGAAAAAAGAATTAATCTAAACTAATTACAAAATTTTGGAATCCAACAATTTCTTCTTGAAAATTTTTTTGGGTTTTTTTTTTTTTTTTTTGGTTTGGGGGTTTATCACAAGTTAACATGAACACTAGCATTTTTAGTGGATTTACAAACGGGGCAAACGTGAAGTGTAGACCCACAAATCGTACACAAGCACAAATGCCTACACGGCAACAGCAGCACACACGCTTCTTCCTTCCCGCAATTCCTACACTCCCGTCCTCCACCGCCGGCGACGGTTTTCTCCGCAGTTGCTTCCCAGTTGCTCCCGCAACAAGATTGTGCATCGTCCACCTCGTCTGCAGCCGCCGCTTCCGCTTCCTCACGGGTGTTGGCAGCGGCGGCGAGTACTTGTTCTAAGTTGGTCCGTAACGCGTTGGCTGTTGCCTCGTTGGTTTGAGCCAAATCTCGCCATATTTGGTTCTCTACGCATAGTGATTTCACCCTTTCTTCGAGTGCCCAATTTAATTTCCCAATCTTTTCAATCTCTTCTTCTTTGGCTTTTAGTTTCTTCATCACTCCACCTTCGATTGCTTCCATTATCTTCCTGGCTTGTCTCGTCCTTCTTTCCTCCATTTCCACCCTCATTTTCTCCATCTAAAAAAAAAAAAAAAACAAATCGCATCAACATCAAATCATTAAACAAAAACGAAAAACCCCATTTCAAAACACACAAAAAAAATCCAAAACTCACATGTTGGGAGATGATGCGATCAATATCCAACTGTTGTTGCTCCATATGAAAAGAAATATCATGACCAAGAAAACAAGTCTTATTATTGCCGTTGTTATTATTGCTTTGTTGTTGAACCGGTGAAGGAAACGAAAGGATCGGATTAATCGAATCCCTCGAACGCTTCCTCGGTAAAGGAAGAACATTGTTGTTGTACGTCAAGCTACTCTCCGATTTCATCGCCGCCGTAGCCGTAGAGTTATACTTATACAACGGAAGCAACCCTTCCGCCACCGTCGTGGTTCCGGATAACGGAACCCCATACCCAATCTCCGTTTGATACATATTCCCGTTTCCTTGAATTGGATTCATCGTCTCCCTGTAAAAGGTTCCAAAAAAAAAAAAAACCGATTTTCAGTCTTTCAAACGATTCAAAAAATAATAATTCGTTAATTGGAGAATTGGATATTTGAAACCAACCTGTTTCCTGTAAACTGAGGGGGGAAAAGATTAAGATGCCTAGCTTCAACAGCCATAGATATCTTTTTACAGAGAAAAAAGAAGATGGCGTTTCGAGTTGGATTTTGCTTTGGCTTTGGTTTTTTAAGAGGGGGGTATGGAGAAACGAAAGAGAGAAATGGAAATTATAGAGAGGTGGTAAAGACTGCTGTTATGGGTGGGGTTTATTTAGGGTTTGCTTCGGTTCGGTTTTTTTTAATAAAGATTTTGCATTTATGAAGGTAGAAAATAAAGGTTATAAAAAGGCAGATTTATTTGTTGGTTTTTGGGTATTTTGTCTATTTTAGGATTTCTTTACCAAATTAACCTCTTTCCCTCTCTCTTACTTCACTCTCAATTAAACAGTCGAATAAAACGAAGAAAAAAAGTAGATTTCTGCTCTGGATCCCTGTATTCTTTCCATATTTATAATTTAGTCCTACCTTTTTATTTCAGAATATTTAAAGATCAATGGATAATAAGGTTAAAATATTTTTTACTAAATTGAATTATGTGAAATTTTTAACATTTAAAAAAACTTAAACACGTGACTAATTTAAAACTGCATAGAATTCAATCTAAACTAAGCGAGTAATTTTTTATTTTAAAAATTCCACATAATTCAATCTAATGAAATTACTTTAAAGATGGTAACAATCGGACTTCAAAAATTAAATAAAAAGAGTAGAATGACTAAATTATAAATATGTAAAGAATGCAGGGACTGAGACCAGAATTAGACCAGAAAAAGAACATAGATCATAGATTAGCTCGTAATTTTCGTAACTTCCCAGGGGCATTATAGGGAAATCGATAACCGGGTTTACCGTCTTTCTTACTTAATTGGTTGTGATGAAAGATTCAATAACTGACAGTCAGGGTTTCCGCCACGTGTACAAACGTCCACGTAAGCTGAGCCGGGGATGCTGTTGTTTTTATTTTTTTTTTTTTTTTTCCTTGATACCCTCTCCTGAAACAACGTGAAAGAAAAAAAGGTGGGTTCCACTAGTACACGTGTGGGACAGGGTGAGAGTGAGATGAGGACAAAGCGTGGGACCCTCAACTCAAAAAACTTCCCAGCGTGGCAAGTGACAGGGGACCCACCCTTCCAGGGATTGTCAAACATATAATTTAAAATTAAATTTAATTAAATAAAAACGTTGGAGGCGTTGTGAAAGAGAAAAATTAATAATAATAATAATAATAATAATAATGATGAGAGAAAAGAGGGGACGGGTACGGTGTACCCGGGGAAAGGAGTGCTGGTCCTTTGGCTTTTTCTATTCTTTTTTTTTTTTTTTTAAATTTGAAAAATTAAATAAATAAAATAAAATTGAATCCATGTGGGTCCCATGTGGGAAATGGATGATGGAAGCGTTAGCCTTATAATTTGTTTTGTTCCGCATTTTCTTACGCCACGTGTCTACATCTCCTTCACCTTGTTATTTTTATGTCAAATTATGGTTTTGGTCCCCCTGGATTTAATCAATAAGGGGATAGGAAACATGAGGTTATTCGAGTACCGTAATACTTGATTCTAGCATCTCGTGAGCATAATGGAGCTTTTTCATTTTTAATGTATCTTTATATCATAAACTTGAATGTAATGGGGAAGGGTTATGGATAGTTTTAGGTATTGTGTCAGAAAGAGTAAATATGATCCAAACCTATAATAAAATTATTTAAAAAATAAAAAAAATTAAATTAAAAATCCGTTTTCAAATTTAAAAAAGGTAATACCTAATTTTATGATTGGGTGGCAAATTTAATTTTAAGTTTGGATAGGTTTAATAGAAATCTATGATTAGATATTTAGTTGAATTCTTTTTATCTACATTGATTTAAATGATTATAAAAAGTTAAATTTGACTTCAATGGAAGTATATAAATTTCATTAGGTAGAACTGAAAGAAAATTAAGGTTTATTAAGACAAGAAATTGTCTTCTTCAATACAATTTTATTCAAACTGGACTTATGAAACTGAATTTTATCATTAATTATAATATATTTAAAAACGAATTTAATATATATATATAATCGAAACGTCTTTCAATATCGGTTTTTTATACAAATTATATAATTATAAATATCGAATTGAACTGATTAATTAACTCAACTCATAGTCACAATCGAAGTAATTATTTAAATATTAAATTTAAATTATAAAATATGCTTGGTGTATTATTTACAAAGATAATATAATGATAAAAGAATTAAAATAAATTGAAATTTTTAATATTAAGTGATTATCATTTTCACACATTTTTATAGAATAATCCATTGTTTTTTTTTTTTCTTATTATGAAATATAAGACTTAAGATGTCAAAGTTCTCAAAGCTTTAACTTTACCTTTGAACCAAATTCCCATTAATGCTTTTTAATCACGTTTTTAAACCTCGAAACTAGGGGTAAAGTAAAAAAAAAAAATTCTTAGGGGACCGAAATTAAATTGTAATTTTTATTATGGTAAAAATACAATTTCACCATTTTAATAGTCTATATCTTTATAATTTTTAAAGGACTAAATCAAATTTTTATCATTTTTAGGAGGGGCTAAAGTGTAATTTTATATTTACTAATTTAAAATTTTAAAGGGCTTAAATGAAAATTTTACATTTACTAATTTTATTTGATAATAGTTAATTTTAATAATATTTATTCGAATATGTAATACTTACAGTTACACAAACAATTATACAACTATCCTGTAACTTCAAAAACATAAATGCGATTATGTATGCATTGTGTTGTAATTGAAGTGTCATTAATTACAACAAAACGTCATTAATTAATGTTTATAATAAATGCTAAAAAGCAAAAGGCTATGAAAAATTCAACCCCAAATTATACCAATACAATCATCAAAGTTATCGTATCAGCGTACATAGATTCACATTTAAATAATAATTTGACAAAGTTATTATTCTTAACTTTAAATCATCTTACTTATCTGTGTACCAAATTTTAATGTTTGGATAAATTTTTAAAATAAATTTAGTAAGTATTGAATTTTAGTCAATTGAGTCTTAGCTCGGTTGATATTGGTATTGTTGTTAGAACAGGAGAAGGTGGATTCAAACGCGTTAAAATTGCGTTTATCCTCCTATTTACGGATGGGAAGGGATTATGAATAGTTTTAGGCATTACATCGAAAAAAATAAGTATTGAATTTTGAATAATAAAAATAAAATGATAAATGTAAATTTTAAATTTTGAAAAATGAAATATTTAAATAGGTTAAATATTATATGGTTTTTAATGTCAATTATCAAGCACATTTTTTATGTATATTTTCCATAGTTAAATTTATATTAAATTCTTTTTTTAAATATTAAATAATAATTTAAGTTGAATCAAACCCAACAAATGTATGCACATTTTGATTTCTAGAAATATAGGTTTGGCCGAAATTGAATTTCATGGATGATAATTTTTATGTTTTGGGTGGAACTTCCAAAGAAAATTAGAGGGGCATTGATTTATTGGGGGACTAGAATTAAGATAACCATTAAATTTGAGACAGCATTTTATTTTTATTTTTACCAAAATGCCAATAAACTTTACCTAATTTATGTCCTTAAATTTAAAACTTGTGGCTCATTAGGGGAAAATTTGAGAATCAATGTTCAAGTCTCACCGTATATAAATATATGGATTGTTTTTAAGATTTATTCTGATTATAGTTAGTTTAAATTTAGTTAGTTGTTGAATTAGTTATTCAATTTATCGCTTATGATGATGTATTTGAATGCTTAGTATAATTCTGACTTCATATATATATATATAATATATATATATATAGGATAAGTATTTTAAGCACGGTTTTTAGACTCTAGAAACAGGTTGAATGTGTTATAAATGTCACATTTATTACTATATTTTAATTTTTTTACTACATCCTATAATATACTTGTCACATCCTAAATCCGCTTATAAAGTCTAAAAAGCTATACATGCGATTGTAAAAGATGTTTTTTCATAAGGTAAAATCATTATATAGGGTTTGAACTTGGCAATTGTTCTCATATTAGGGTTTAAACTTTTTTTTTGTCCAAGTTAGGCCCTGAACTTGTTAATTATTCTACATTGGGGCTGAACTAGGCATCTGTTCCTACATTGGTACTTGAACTTTTTTTTATCGAAGTTAGTCCTTAAACTTGACAATTATTCTCATATTGGGGCCTGAACATGTCAATTGTTTCCATGTTAGAACTTTAATTTTAAGGTTTTTAAGGAAATATCAATGATTAAAAAAAAAATCAAACCCCAATATAAAAACAATATCAATTACTAAAATAATCAAATATATGTATTGTAATAATCATTAATAAATTACTAAAATATTTTTTTGAGTGAATTATAAAAGCGCAACTAAAACAACTCGAATCCAGATCACATTCGAAACAATAAACACCCCAACCATCAGACCAACATACGAGTTCAATATTTTTTATTATTTAATTACTATGTGATGTGTAATATATAATAGTCTTAATCTTTTTCTCTCTAGATATATTATGTTGAAGAAATTTCAACAAACTTAGCCTTTAAGGTTCAAAGTGGGAAAGTGTATAAGAATCAACTTTCAGAAGGCAAAGATTTGAATTTGTTAGGTTGAAAAGAGTAGCATCACAAAACTTGTTTGGATTTTGTTTTCGTGTTCAAGTTTGGTATACTTTGAAGGGGATAAAGTAACATTTAGTCCCTCAATTTAATAATTTTCATTTTTGGTCCTTGGACTTTTCTAGAGTTCATATTTCAAGTCACAAAAGTTGACAATTTCTCAATTTGATCATTAAATTTAGATTTCATTAAGGTATTATGATGTGGAAACTTAAGATTGTCCCATGTTATCACTTGAATTTTCTTATTTTTTAGATTTTATATAAAAAGTTTAAAAATTTTCAAGTGATAATATGGCACAATCTTAACGTGCTATGTCATCACACATTAACAAAATAAATTGAGAAAATTTGTCAAATTTAGAAGCTAATGCGGACAAAGAAAGTGTAAGGATTAAATTATGAAAAAAATACCAAGTTCAGGGTTAAATGTTGCTTTATCCTCTTTTTTAAGGGATAATTTTAAAACTATATGTAAATTTTAATTTAATATGAAACGCGACATATAAACATTAATTTTATATAATTATATATATCGAACTTCAATTTTAATTCAATCAAATTTTACATTAAATTCAAATGCCCAAATCAAAATATTTTATCCTCATTTTTTTTTGTGTGGAAAACCTAGCTAAACTAAAAAAAGCATACAAAAGCCTAAATCTACCTACTTATTCTACAACTGTTCCTAAGATTTGTTCAGACTCTTCGTTTGAATTTTTAGACGGATCCCACGCATGGATAGTAATATCCTGCATGCCTTGCCCAACAAACAGATATCTTAATGGTCTCTGTTAAACTCCATGATAAGCCTTAAAAGACAAATAAATTTTTATTCTTCCATATACGCCATGCTACCGACTCAAATTAGGACCGAATATAAAGATATGCCTTGTTTTAAGACACAATGACAAAACACATAAACTATTTTATTTTATGTCACATAGTAAGAAAATAATGTACTAATTTTATGCTTCTAATGCAAATCTCCATCTTCATTAATAAAAAGCTTAATTTTGGAGCAATATATATAAAGTGTTCTACACTTTAGGGTTTTAGCATTTTTTTAAAAATAAATTTTAACTTAAGCAAAGATTAGACAAATTAGCTTTCATTTAAGGAGACAAAAATGACAAAATAGATGACTTCTTTAATAAACATACAAGAAAAACCTTAACATTTTTTAATCATAAAAGATATTTTTATCTTAAAATAATTACTAAAGATTTTAATTATATATTATTTAGATTAATTAATTAAAAAGATTATAAGAAAAGATGTGCCTTGTAAGGCAGGCCGTACAGACAGTGAGGGCCATTATTTTTCATTAATAAATTCATTGCCACTTCCCATTTACTCATATTTCCCTTTCATGGATCTGTCAAGCAATTGCTTGGAAGTTGGAAAATTAATTGATAATTGAGGTTAGATTTTTTTTAAAGGACTAAATTAATGAGTGAAAATTGTTGTGGGATCTAATTACAATGAAAATATTAGATCATGCATGTGAAAATAAATAGAGCAATGATATATTATATCAATTTTTTTAATAAAAAAGTTATTTAAGTAATTTCATATATCATGCTTTTTTAGAATTAAAATCAAATCAGCACATTTAGAGTAAAAAGTATCATGGAAGTAGAGGTGAGTAAAATTTGATTCGATTCAAAAAATTCAAAAAAAAATTGTATTTCAAGTTAATCAAATCGAGATGTTCGACTTATTCGAGTTTCGAGTTCGAGTCGAGTTAAATTTTACAATTCAAATAACAGATTGATATAAATACCCTTTTGATCCCTGTCAATTTTGAAAATGAGTAAAATGATATAAAAAAATTTATATTTTATATTTTTAAAAAATTATAAAAAAGATCTAAAGAATATATAAAGAAATTTAAAATTTTTCTAAAATAATAATTTTGGGACCTAAAAAGTTAATTAACGATTCAAGTTTATCATATTAAAGTATTTTTCTTTTTTATTTTGCTTTGAAAAAGTTATCAAATATATATGGTTTCAAATCTATGTGCTCTAAAATAGAATTAGTTATATTGTAATAAGATTTTAATTTGACATGTTAGATTTTTTCAGTTTAACTCGAACGATTTCACTTGATTCGGTTCAACTCGAATTTTATTTCACTCGATTTAATTCGGAAAAAAATCAAATTGAATTAGGATGATAAAATAAGACTCGTCTAACTCGATTAACGTAAAAAAATTTACGATCGAACACTCACCCTTACACGGAAGCTTTTGTATTAAGAGTTGGATTACATTTTACTCTCCCCCCTATACGTTACATTAAAGTGTAAAATGGTCAATTTATTAAAAATTCCATCCATTTTTACTATTAAAATAATTTTTTTAATTGAATTAAAGTAATAATTCATTTTAGTATTTTTATAGACATATATAGATGCCAATTACAACATTTTTTTTTTAAAAAAAATGTAAAAGGTTATTAATGATTCTTTGTTCATTGTACTTTCTTCATATCTTTTTTCTTTTTTCAATTTTCTAGCTCTATTATTGCTCACATAAATCCAACCCTATTGATTAATCATTATACTTACATTCAACCCAACACACCACCAAAATCATGAAAGAAAAAACACATGAAAAAGGCAAAGTTAATTATTAAAGAAAAGTTAGATTTACTTTAATATCAAAATAATAATAAGGTTTTGTCTTAGTCATCACAAAAGTTTGATATATTCTCTTTGAAAATTTTCAATTCCACAAATAATATATTTTAAAATTTTTAACATTAATCTCAGTATAAGTTCTTATCACATCTGGCTTTTTTTTATATAAAGTCTAGAACTATCTATAGTCCCTCCCAACCCTTAAATAAGAGGATAATACATTTCAATGTACTCGAACTCACATCATTCTACACTGACAACAATGTCAATATCAATTGAGCTAACACCCAATTAACTTTTTAAAATACAAAAGGTGAAAATTGGGATAAATACATCTTGTCATCATAAATTAAGACATAAAAAATATATACATAATTAAAAAGAGAAAAGAATATGAATATGATAGATATGAAGAGGGGGATCATGTTTTTTTGTGCTTCCCCTCTTTTAAAGGCATTGAATTATATATTATATATATAGCACCAATTGACTTGATTTATATAGGTTTCCCTTTAACTTTATTTTTTTCCCCTTTCTCTCACATTCAACTTATTAAAGTTATTAAATTCAAAAAAGAAAAAAAAAAAAAAAACTTATTAAAGTTATGGGTATTGAGTATTCTTCATGTGATATCCAACTTTTTTTTTATATCACATACAATGAGAATCTCAATCTCTTGCACTACTATTTTCTATTTTTTTTTTCATTGGGAGTCTAGTTCATTATCTATTAAAAAATATATGCATATGCATATACATATACATACATATATACTTATATATGATCCAAATCATACCTTTGACCAAGTCACATTCATCATTTTATATGATATATATGAGTATTATTCAAAAATTTTAAACTTACTGATTGAATTTTAGTTCGATTGGTATAGTATGGTATTGCTATCGAGATAAGAGGATATGCGTTCGAATATGTTGAAATATATTATTTTCGTATTTAATGATTGGGGAGGGGCTATGAATAGTTCTAGACATTATATTAAAAGAAGCAGATATTATAAGAATTTATAACGAGATTAATGTTAAAAAGAAATCTCGAAATTGTATGATCTTTCCTTACCGTTAAGATAATTTTTTTTAATTTAATTTATTAAATTATTTATTTTAAAATGTGACAATTATATTATAATGACATATAAGATAAATTAGCTATTTTCTTCAAAAAAAACTTTCCTTTCTGGAACTTTATTTCTTCTTTTTTCCCCCTCTTACCAAGTAGTAGTGTTAATGAATGCTTGATGTTGGGTTTCTGTTTGAGCTATCATTATTTCTTGTATTGGAAACATACCCTGCTTGGACTGAGCAAACAAATATATTCATCTTTTATTTTTGGATTAAATTATTATTTGGGTTTTAATTTAAATTAATTATTGAATTTGGTATTTATTTTTATATAGAGGTTTGAACTTTAAGATTTTCAAGAAAATATCAAAGATTAATTTGAACAAAAGAAAGTTCTGGTCCCAATATAAGAACAAATGTCAAGTTTAAGCCTCAAAAATAATTTAACCCTT
Source organism: Gossypium sturtianum (assembly GCA_025698515.1). Taxonomy (NCBI): domain Eukaryota; kingdom Viridiplantae; phylum Streptophyta; class Magnoliopsida; order Malvales; family Malvaceae; genus Gossypium; species Gossypium sturtianum. The sequence goes on from CM046943.1 coordinate 152,968,105, forward strand.
CATTTTTCAATATCTAGAAGCTGTAAGGATTCCGACTAAATCCGGATTCGAGTTCGGTCAAATCTCATTTTGAGATGAATTCTTCAAGTTTTGTTTTTTTTTTTTTATAAGACTCGAACTCAAATTTTATTTAAAAGTATCAAACTTTTTATTACTCGATGTTGTATATAGAAGTAAGTTATAAGATTTATTTATTTATTATAAAAAAAATGTAAAATGCCAGCAAATTTGGCTATTAGTTTAAGGAAAGAAACTGCATATATTCGTGGGGTCGGTCCAAGTACTAAAGCAGAGGTTACATTTATATATATATATATATATATATTCACTTCCCTCAAAACTATATATAATATATTTTATTTTCTTTACTGAACTAAATGGTGACCTTTCTTTGGCAGGGCAAACGTGACTGTCAACTTTGCATGAATAATGCAAACGGCAACCAAACAAACAAACAAAAAAAAAAACATTAAATTAAATAATAATAAAAAGTTTTTTTGGGAAATTTCAGTGGAAATATGGTCCTGAAAATACCAACTGAATTTTTTTTTGCACTTGCAATATCAATGACACACTTCCCGATCAAATTATTTATTTCAGATTTTTTATAATAAAATAATATATTTTTATATCTTACAATGTCTGATGATGTCTGGTCTGATCTTTTTCCATGTGCATTATTTTCCCTACTCTTGTCCTATTTTAAGACAAAAGTTATTTTCACATTCATTTCCTCAATAATCTGCTAACCCCCAAAAAAAGAACCCAGTTTCAGTCCATTGGAAATTATTAATTGATTTTCATCATTCATGAATTGAAATGAATTGGACCTCCATTTTTCTTATTTTGTTTTTATTTTCAAGGACAATTTATTATGAAGAAGAAAAACCCCATGAAGTAGATGTTGTGTTGCTTTCATATATATATATATATTTATGCAGTAACACAGTACTGAGCATTTTTTGACAGAAATTAATCATCACACCTATAGTTATTGCATTTTTATTTTTATTTTTCTACCTTCTTCAGATTTTTTTTTTCCTCTTGCATTTATTAGAAGAAAATGTGTGACATTATCATGACAATGTGGTGACAGTGTATTTTTTTTTTTGTATTTTTTCATGAATTATATGTTATCATTTAGAAAAAATATAAATTAATTAAATGTATTTTTTTTTTTCAGAACTTACTATTGGAAGGAGGGAAATTGATAGTGTAAAATGTTTTGAGTTGCTTGATTGGTATTGATATATTTTTAAGTAATGAGAAATTTTCATTTAATTGGGCAGAATTATGCTATGTAGGTGAATCTGGTGAAGGTGTTTTGGGCTCTTCTAATGTAAGCCGAAAGTTTTTAAACTCACCTTATTTAGATTTACGAGAAATTATTTTATGGATTTTTCTCACCACATTATTCGTGGTTTTATAACATTTCAATAATTTTTTATGTCATTAACACATAATTTTGGTAATTTTTTATCCTGAACCCGAACTAGAACTTTAAACCCTGAATCTAAAATCTTAAACCTAAAGTCAAACCTTGAACCCTGAATTTCTCGGATCCGAACTCAAGATTCCAAGTTTGGGGTTCGAGATAAAAAATTATCAAAATTATGTGTTAATGACATGAAAATTTTTTATTGAAATGTTATTAAATAATTGGAAATGGATCATGAATAATGTGATAGGAAAGATCTATAAAATAATTTCTCCAAATTTTCGGAATTTAAAATCAATACAACCAACTCAATTAATAGGTATTTATTTTGTATAAAACAGAGTCAAATGCATCAAACACATTCAAATTAGGGTAAACTATAAAAATACACTTTTGTTTGCCTCAAATTGCATTTTAGTCGCTTATGTTTGAAATGTTATGTTTTAGTCACTTACGTTATCATTTTGTTACGAAGCAGTCACTTTGCCGTTAAGCTTCGTTACCTCTCTATTAGCAATCTTATATGGCAGTCCAAATGAGTTTTAAATGCCAACTTGGATGTCCAATTGGAATGAGAATAGTTTTTTCAGTCAAAATGGAAAAGAAAACTAAAAGAAAAAGGAGACGAACGATTTTTCTTTTCTAATTCAAGGTGTAATTAATTTAAAATTTTTAATTAATTAAATTTATTGAATTAAAAAGCTATTCTTGTCCTAGTTGGACATCCAAGTTGGCATTTAAAACCCATTTGGACTACCACGTAGGATTGTTGTTAGGGAGGTAACGGAGCTTAACGATAGAGTGACCACTTCGTAACAAAACGATAACGTAAGTGACTGAAACGTAATATTTCAAACATAAGTGACTAAAATGTAATCTGAAGAAAACAAAAGTGACTATTTTTGTAGTTTACCCTTCAAATTATGACTTTCGGTTTAAGTTAATTTTTAAATTTTAAAACATTCTAATTATATCTTCAAACTATCAATGATAAATCTATAAGGTTCTTCTGTTGTTAAAATCGTTAATTTAACCGTTAAATGAGATGCCAAATATTATGAAACATAATCTATAAAGAAAAAAAAATTGAATATTGTAAAAATAGATGTTGTGAAAATCTTGATTTTGAAGGTTTTCAAAGCTTTTACAAAAACTATCGTTCATTCTCTCTCTTTCTCTCCTTTTCAATTTTGCCTTATTTTTAACTTTTAATTTTAAAAGTTATGCGACAACGTTTTATTTTTTTTTTATTTTAAATTATGTCACACATTTTGTAACATGATTTTGGGAAATATAGCCCTTTAAATACCTTCAAATGTATGGAACCCCGTGTTGGATACATACACATATCCTATAACATATGTCGTTAATGATGGCAATGTGGCACATTAATGTCTAGCATGATTGAGTACCCCGATCAAGTAAGCTAGTTTCTTGATTGTTAAAACTTATTTAGCCATGCTTCTTCCTGTCATAGTTCCAGGTGATGTAGTAATCCACATGTTTCTTCCCCAACAAAGGGCTTTTTACAATTTGGAAGAGTTTTATGGTAACACACACTCGTCGAGCTGCCATCTGAAACCCGACCACCATTTCGCAGTTGAAAGCTGAGTCAACTCCTGAAGGAATCACTCACAAGCACTGGCTGATAGAGAACTCCTATGGTGGAGCTGTTTCCATCTGCTAGGTTCAGTCAGCACTGCATGCTCATCGCCTCATGCCCTGCAGGCACTCTTTCGGTAGGTGCTGCGATCGCAGGTAGGTATCATCATTCACTAATCACACGGATCAACATCAACTGGAATCAGCATACTTATAAGTTTGGCTTCTTGTACTCTTCTGGATAATGCCCTTAATCATTTCCTTAATAGGATTCATACATTTAACCAGTGCAAGCAGTTGCACTGTAAGGCCCACTTAGTTATAATGAATATCTCATTGGTATTGTTTGTGTTTGTGGTGCCTAAATGTAGGTTAAGGCTGCAAACCAAACACTGACTACTATTGAACGAGCTATAGTTAAATCCGACATGATAGACATGTTCAAGAGTTGAACCGTCCACGTAACCCCGCTGAGACCCTAAACAAAGATTTACTAAATTTGAGCTAACCCATACACCTTGAAAACAACTATATATACCAATGAGCCTTTAATAAACATAATAACAACAAAGGATATTCCTCAAAATAAGTAGATTTGTATCTGTAAAAATTGCATCAACTGCCACTATAACAAGTCATCAAACTGAAAAGATCCCTGTTATTCCTCAATTTTTGTTTTCTCTACAAAATGAAAGCTGAAACATGGAGGGAACTCAAGAAACCAAAAAGTAATGAGCAATGGGAGAACCTTGAGACCACAAAGAGTGAAATTTACCTAAGAAACTAACTATTCACATACAAATGTATTCTTTCCTTATAGTTTATACAGACATGTCTGTGAGCTGTCTTGTTTGCTAATTGATACAGTGAAAACCTTTTCAGTTTACAAAGGGCTGGGGTTTCAACAGAACAATCCTGCTGGTTGCGTTGGAAATCCAGATTGATTTCTGCAGACAATACTCGGTCTGCAGACGTGTTGTGGTGTTGTGTTATGTGAGAATTGGCAGTTGAAGTACAACTCAAATCTGGTTCGGCAGAAAAGCTCATGTCATACATAACCTCCGAGTTGAAATCCTCCAAGCCGATCACCACAAATGAGCTCATTGAGGATAATTGCACAAAAGGGAACTACATTCCGGTTCCTGCAGACAATATATATATAACTCATTCGGTTAACAGCATTCAGATCATCATCAGAGGAAAAAGAAATCCAATGCACTTTAGCGTATATTAATGACGATTAAAAATGCTCTAGATAAATCTAGCAAAACTTTCATGGTGTTGGCAGAAACATAAACAGAGACTTACAGTTACAGTTTGCTGACTGTTGGCTGGCCTGTCCTGGTTCTGTCAGGCTTAAATCCATATCATGAGTTGCAGTCCAACCAGGTTCATATGCTTCAAGAAAACCAATCTTTGCCTTATTAGGTAAATCATGGGGATGAACAAATGGCACTCCATGTGGCCACCCGATTTCCATTCTGATATTGGCACAAGGGCTATCAAGTGCATGAATGTGATTCTCGCACTCTTTTAGGTTACAAAACCTTAGTTTGATGCCCTTTTTGTCCGCAATATCCTGAACCCTTTCCTTAAGGACACGTTGAGCCTCAAGCCGTAATCTCTTGGAAGGAGGCAGAGGTTTGCATCTTGTATTATTCTTCCTTCTTCTCATCAAGGGCTTCATAGATCCTGTACCAGCATTTCATTGATCCAAGGACCTGCTGTTAACAACTTCTCACTAAGGCTACATGGACAGAAAAATAATATAACAAAAACAATAATCCAACATCAAGAAGGCTAAAATGTTATGGTCCAGATCAAACTATTGAAACCCCTATCTTGCCCGTATTTTTGGAAATTTTGGGGTGAAAACATTAATTCAACAATAATCCCGGTCCAGCATTCGTGACTAACGAAGTGTATCGATAATACCCTTCACATTTCTAGGCATGATTTCTATTGTTCTTCACTAGGAGAACTAGCTAGACAATTGTGAAAATATTTTCCTATTATAGTCATTTTATTGCTTTTTCTAGGACCAAAACTAGTATAAGAAAATGCTGCATATATATCGAGAAATACTGCCTACCGTCTTGGGCAGTCGGGAAACTGAAGCTCTGGAAAGTGTTTCTATTAAAGAGCTGATCAGTTGGGTGAGATCTCTGCATGAAGTCATCAACTGGCACTGGAATCTGGAACTGAGCTTCAACCCCATGACCAGCTGCTCTCATCTCCGAGCAACTGAGACTGGTCATGGATTTGGGCATGAGTTTGAAAACCAAAGAGCATCGTCCATACATGTTACCCGGAATATTATTAATCTCTGTCCTATGCAGTGCAGGATTGACATAACCTGCAGTTGCTTGATAAAGTGCTAGTCCGGGATAAACGACAGCTTCTTGAGGACCAAGGTCCCCATCAACAAGAAACCACCGACCATGAAAATCTCTTACATGCAAACCTGCCTTATCCGACTTAACGACAGATATTAAGCTTTTATCAACCTGGTGATCATGGTCATGGAACATCATCAATTGACCATCATCCTGTGTTGTTAAATTGTGGTGTTGTGCCCCATGAAAAGAAGGCCTTGCATGACAGCACACAGATAATACCGAAGATGATACTTCCCTGCTTCTTAATGGTACGTTATCAAGTATTTCGGTAAACGGAGAGCTGCGCAAATTCAAGTAATAGCTCATAGCATCCAGTATGCCTCGTGCTGCCTTACCAAGCAAGCCAAATATGTCGGGCAAACCACCTGGAGGAAGCTCCATTGCATTACTGGGCTCTATAGGAGTTAAGCCTGGTCTATAATCATAAGTTTCTTGCCAAAGTTGCGGATCAGCATAGTAACCAGACGTTTTGCACCATTCACGAGTATCATTTGTGTGAATCATGTCCGCGGATGGGTATGCTTCCCTTTGTTGGAAGTAAAGGCGAGCAGAATCTAAACTGGATCTCAAAAGAGCTCCATCACCAGCTGGAAACTGAATGACAGCAGCTGAATATTGAGCAAACGATTGTGATAAAGTAGAGACTGACAGCTTGTAAGAGTCTGAAGGTAAGCCCTCTGAGGGTATGAGATCAGTAAGATTTACACGACCCAAAGACGGCAGGCCATCATCACCTGCCATTAAATTCTACCAATGTATACCGGCTACCTACGTTTCAACAAACAATAGAAATTCAAAAGTGGCATCAATCAAAAGACCCTTAAGGCGAAATCTGTCATACAGTAAAATCTCCAAAATAGAACAAGCAAAATGATTCGAAAAACCGGATTAAACTCATTGCTAGCTTAATTTTAGTTCCTACAAATAGGTTAAGGAAACAAAAACAGTCAAGCTATCTTCTTGCAGATGAAACTATAATTTTCTTCATTTCATAGCTACCACAATTCAAGCTGGTTTTTTTAAACCAATTGGTAGGATATATTTGATAGTAAATTAAAACCCATAAATTTTTCGTTTTTTGTAACATATTCATGCATGAAAAACTCTAAACAGATCCAGAAGAAATCATATAATTCATCCTATCACAAAACATATAACAGCCAAAAAATGAACTTTGCTTTAAATTCTGAATTTTTACAATATAAAAAAAAAAAACCCAATTCATAACATCAAAAATTAACAGAAATAAATGCCCAGATACCTGTAAAAAAATTTAAAAAAACCCCAAGAAACTTCCAATTTGATTTTGTGAAAAAATAAAAAGAACTTGCCTTTGGTTGAACGAATCGCCTTCCTTCAACTTCTACAGTGAATTCAAAGCTGAAAGGCTAAAAAGTTGTGATTATGAGCAGCAAGAGAGGTAAAACGGAGACGTCATTTTCTCGGGAGAACAGAAAAAAAGCTTTTTAACCTTTTGCTTCATAAAATGTACTCAGTTAGGTTTGGGCTTTGAAGATTACAGGTCCAGATCTTTGATTTATATTTTATATTCTCAGTATTCTCATATATTCATGTATTTTGACATGTTTTAAAAAAGTTTCTGTAAATTTAATATATTAATAATTCATATTAAATATATTTTATTAGTTTTTTTATTGGTGCGATGTACGAACTGATTGTACGTGTTAATTAAATTATATCAAATTATTTATTATTTAAAAAAAGTGTACCATTACACTAATTAAGGAATTAAAACAAAGGAATATATATGTATAACAATTTTCCCAATTTATTTATTTATTTCATTATCACTGTCTAGTGTTATGTTGTAAAACTTTTTTTTAATTTTTTTTTAAATATAACTAGACAATTATGTATAACAATTTTTTTAATCATTGTGGTTTAATTTAATTTTTAAGTAATTATTTTAATTATTATATTTATTTTTGGAATTAATTTATATGTATATTAAATTAGTTATAATTTTTAATAAAATAAATGAATAATTTTGAATTATGTGAAGTTTTGTGAATAATTTTCAATAGTAGAAAACATTGATTTTCTTGAAGTTTTCAATTTGTATGACGTCCAAATTTATTTCATTGATACTTTGAAATAATTATGATATTTTCTTTTAACCAATTCTGATTTAAAAAATATTAGATAAATTTAATTTAGTGAAATTAAATATTAAATAATTTATTTTTTAAGAAAAAAATACAATTAACGTAAAACCTAAGACCCTGCAAATATATTTGATATAATTGCTAAAATTATTAAATATTTGAGATAATTAAAATTATCAAATATATTTTTTCAAACATAATTAAAATTATTTTCTATTTATTAAAATAAGTAAATAACACAATTATCACGTGTCAATAAAATAGATATACCGCATGATAAAAAATTAAATTGTCTGCATCAACCGAAGGTCTAAAACCTTATAATATAATATATATATATATATACAAAAATTAAATATAAATAATAAAGTTTGAATAAATCATAAACGAGCAAATATTTTGATTTTATCTCAAATTAAGCTCTTTGAACTTTAACCAACTCGAGTTAAATTTTAAGCCTTAAATTACGAGTCGAGTCGAGCTATTTAAAAGGAAACAAAAACTTTACTCAATCACTTATAATTTACTGAGGTTAACTCGACCTAGTAAGTTGACAAAGTTAAAAGAAGCACGTACAATTTGCAGCCTTAACTCACTTGATTAGAGTTATAGGACTGCAACCCATATCCAACTACAATGGTGGGTCTCAGTTTCCCACCAGCTCAATCTCCAAAAATGGTTCACTTTGGTTCTTCGGTGCTGGTTGAAGCTTCGGAACGTCTCCGCTTGGCTTCGTTGTCACCCAAATGCAACGAAACACAAAGATCTTCATCACAGCCGTTCCTTAAGGATGCTAGATTTTCAGAGACAACTTTGTCAGAGAAGTTTTTGTGTAAGGGAGACCGTCCGATGAAGCTTGGAATGAACTGGTGTTCTATGCTAGGACCAGCATTGATACCATCTTCCAAATGAAACTCTGTTTTTATTGTTGATGGATTCGTTTCCGGGCTGTTGCAGTCTACTTCTAATGGGATATGCTGAATTTGAAAACCCAATGGCTCAAATTTGTTTTCGCTTTTGTCCTTTAGAAGAACTCTATCCGGGGTCGAAGAGTCCCCAACCGTTGAGGCTATAGCTGCTGCTGAGGCAGCTCTTTGTTCTTGAACTGCTTCTGTAAATAAAAAGAAATGAAGTAACATTAGGAACAAGTTGTGAAGTCCCATAGCAAGTTTGTATGGTGCATGCCTACCGATGAATATGGCTTTTCGTAGCCTAAAGACCATAATTGAAGTGTAAGTTCAATTTCCAGCATTATATTCGGATATTCGTCCATCACAAGGTTCCGTCTCTCTTGGTCCATGTTGCCAAAGAGAACTCTTAAATTAAAGAGGAAATACGACAGACACACTTAAACTAAGATTACTCACTCAGAAACGAAGAGAATATGCATTCAAGCTAAAGGCCTTTAGTCATCTTTATGGTCAGCACAACAATAACACGGTTAAGGTTAAAAAATTCAGTCATGGCATCAAAGAGACAGTTCAAATCATTCTACACATCAAGGCATCTTCTCAGAATTGATAAAATGCTAAAAGAAGTGTTTCGGAAGGGACAAACCTTTAAGCCCTTCCTCTGTTATGATGATATCAAGCTCGAGGAGGTTGAGCAGTCGCCCGAGATCAACCCCACTGGTCCAATTTTCGGGTGGCTGTCCAACTTTTAGCTTAAGTCGGCCCCGGTTAGCAGTTCCACCCCATATAATTCCTATTGGCCTTGGCTTCTCCCCGTTTTCACCCTTCATTATGATGAGGCTTCCACTATCACCTTCAAGGTCGAAACTTTGCTGATTCTCGCCAACGACAAGAAAATCAGTTAAGAAGCATATGCCTTTCTCATCATTATATTCAAGGGCATAAGCTAATACGGTTCCCGATGTTAAGCCAGAACTCCTTCCAACCTTCATAACGTGCTTACCAATAAGGCTACCAATTGAAAACTGCAAATCAATAACCTTGACATCACCAATCTCACCAACACCTTTAACGGATGTAGTAACAGTGGACATATCAAAATCATCAGCAAAAGGGATAAATGCGCCATCTGCTCTGACAAATGTTTCTGCAAGTAAACGGAATTGTTAGGAACATGACTGAAAACCAATCAAGATGTGAACAATGACGGACACTAGGAAAACCTGCTTAGTAGATCTAATGACAAACATAAAAGAGGATAAGGAAACAACTTGCAATAAAAACCAGAACCCAATGTGATATCCCCACCCCTCCCCCCTCCCCTAGTTTGCACTTGAGACCTACATGTTGGAGTTTCGAGACTTAACCATTGATGTCTCCTAGAGAACAGGAGCAAATGATGTATCAACCGGCAAATACACCATCCAAGTAAAAAGTGGGAGCTCCTCATTTAATCAACTAGTCCAATGACATAAACAAAAAAGAATCCCAATGAGGTCCAATTTCAATAGAGCCATAACTACGTATCATATTCCAAATAGTGCAAAGGCATTGACAAGATACATAACTAAAATGATCTTGAGACAAATAGGTCATGGAAGTTAAAATAAAAGCAAGGTAAAGAAATCCCGTTCCAAATCAAGTGCAAAATTAAAGAAACATGAAGAAGGAAGCAAAGCACAAAACATATCCGCCCACCAACCAAAAGTAACGGTGTAACAATAACCAAACATTGGCACGAAGATTTTAATGAACCAACTGTATTGGATAGGTTTCTAAAGGAAATGAGAATGACATCTTTAAAAAGCTTCATTAGGATAACTTCAAAATAGTTAAGTGGTTTGTTCATGTTGCAGCATAAGCTTCAAAATGAAATCAAAAACAGAATTAGTGCAACTCGAGTTATCATAAAATCCTTACCTGGGTTCGTTCCGGCAAAAATGCCATACCAAAGATCATCTGTGATGAATGAAGTAGCTCTCTCCACTGCACCAAGATATACACCAGGACCAAGTGTTGGAGGCAAAGGATGGAACATTTTTTGATTTGGGTAATCCAAGTCAACTGCAACATGACGATTTGTAAGAAACCCAACTTGTCGGCTGCCAGTTTGACTTTTCACAATAGCACCCAAAGTCCCATAAGTTTCCTGATTAGCTACCTGAGGTGAAAAAAGCAATAGTAATGGTGTACATGAAGATTTATGAGACATGAAACAAAATGAACAAAAAAGGGATGTGAAATGGTCGATAAAGTTTTACATGTTAGTCATCTAAGACTTCGTGAAGAAGATTTCTTTAGTCACTAATTGTGAACACAAACATATTGCCCAGATATATAAAGTAACATGTGATTTCTTTAATCACTGATGATAATACCATATAGGACTAGAGTTGATCTAAAGCTTACTTCGGATGATCAGAGTTCTCAAACATTCTTGTACACCAAAAAAAATCTACCAACTACCATACATCGGGAAAAAACAGTGCAAGGCAACTTGAAAATACCTGAGAACCTGAGCCAATATGCGGATCACCCCCACGCAAATCATCCACAATCTCTGTGTACAGCTGCTCCTTGGGTGCTGGCTCAGGCGCACCGAAATATGAGAACTCCACAACATCCACATCACACCACACTCCTCCTGGTCCCTGATTAAAATATTTAACACTTATTTTATCAACATATTGAACCAGATTCCAACAAAAAGGGGTTGAAACAAGATAAAACCAGAGTGTAATAAGAAAGGAAAAGGTAAAAGAATATAAGTAACAGAGGAAATGGGGAAGGATAGGAAGTCAAATTGAATAACCTCTAAGGCTGTAGGTAAACATTGGATGGGACTGAGCCATTGCTTGTCAACTTTCCTGGAGACGAAAACAAGGATAGCTGGTATGTCAGTGAGCACACCCTTTTTAATACGAAAACCAATCGCTGTCCCAAGACTGTAGCATCTCAAAATCTTGCTATGAAATGCTCTTATGGTCATTAGCTCGAGTAATGTTGTTGCTTGTTGCCCTTTCGGCAACCGACCAAGAGTCTCAGGCAGAACTCCTTTCTGTAGATTAGCGAAATAGTTTGCCCTCTCTTCAGCAGCATCGTTTAACCTGCTGGATGTCGGCCATGAAAAGTAAGGAGCATTGTTATCACTGTGCTGTCCAGCCGAAGCAAAAGGCTGAAGTGTCGGTGAACTAAATGAAGGAAGATGAGGATGACAGCAGCAGGTTCTTTCAAAATCCAAAGCTGATTCCTCTGATGGTGTTGAACCGGAGCAACGACCCCTCATATTAAGTCTAGATCGGTCCATCGTTTGGACTGGCTAAACAGATAATGCAGTGAAACACCTGGAAACCATAATAAATGACAATGACTCAATATACACAAGCATCTAAGCAGGCAGTTAGACTATGATTTACAAATAAAAGATTACCCTTTCTTTCTGATTCAAACCCTGAAAGAATAATAACATGAAAGGCCAAATGTAATGACGGGAATTTTTTTTCACTTCAATTCAGCCTTGTTAATTTTAGATATAACATGAAAATATGATAAGCGCCATATACTAAATATAGAAAACAGTTCAATAAACACAACATCAACATGATATGTTTAATATAAATCATATTCTTGTCTAGGACACGTTAAATTTCTTCATTCAACTATTAAAATGAAACTAGATATTGCCACCATTGTATGTTGAAAAATGAAATTTTTGATTTTTTTTCTAAAGAAAATTATAATTTAGGTCACCTAACTTTTTGAATAATTTTTTTGAGTCATAATTTTGAAATTTTTCATATTAAATTATTTGCTTATAATTTGAATAACTTTTCATTGGGACTTCTAGTCAAATTTACTTTTTTTAGAAAGAAAAAAAATATAAAATTAAGAGTTCTTCATCATGATCAAAGTGTTTACACACTAGTTGCTATTACTAATGGAGAATAATATACAATGAATTTAGACCCCCAGCCCCCGTAAATTTTTTTTTCATTTTTCTCGAAACATATTTATGCAAGTAAAACTCTAATCAAAATTCAAAAGAAAATCAAATAATTCATCCTATTACAAACCATCAAAATTTCCATTCTTTCTAAGAAACAACAGAAAAAAAAAAAAAAGAAAGTGAAGTTGCTTTTAAATTTGATTTTTTAGAAAAGAAATTCTCAATTCATAAAATCAAAAAAATAAATAACAAAAACAAATACCAAAAACCTTAATAAATAAATAAACAAAACTGAAGAGATTGACTTATGAAGGAAAAAAAGAACTTGCCTTTGGTTGAGCGAAGCGCCTTCCTTCTTGTTCTAGAGCTGAAACTGTGACTGTGAGCAACTAGAGTGGGAAAGGGAGATGGAATTTCCTCGGTAAAACAAGGAAAAAACAAAGCACTTTTTTTTTTCCTTTTATTTATTCATAAAATGAGTTTAATGGCTATGGGCCATGCTTAGAGCTAAACCTCATTAATATTTGAGCTTTGATATATTAATGTTAGTTCAATCCTAATTCGTCTCGAATTTATTGTTTTTAAAAATACTTTTCAACCTATAAATAGTGTCAAATACATCATCTTTTTTATAAAATACTCTTTAACCTCAATGCAAATCCTATAATTTATAAAATAAAAATAAAAATTGGAAAATCATTTTCATGATCAGAATCATGTTTATCATCAAATTTTTGTAATATTTATATAGTATTTTGTATATTTAAATTTATAAAAATTATGATTTATATGTCATCTTTTTATATATTCAAATTAAATTTTGAAAAATAATTTATATTAATTACTTAAAAACATTTAAAATTCATATTTCGTATATCAAGATATTATTAATAAATTATTTTTGATATTTTATTACAACTTAAATAGATGTAAATAATTTATTTTTTAATGTACAACATTTTATTTAAAAATAAACATTTTATCTTAAAATTTACGATTGATACCAATGACGAATCAGGGGGGCTGGCTAGCAAGGACCCGGCCCCCTAAAATGAAAATTTTCTATTTCAACTCCTTAAAATTTTAAGTTTGTAATGATAAAATTACACTTTGACCCCTCAAAAATAATAAAATTTTAATTAATTTCTTTAAAAATTATAAAAACATAAATTATTAAAATAATAAAATTATATTTTTACTATTATAAAAATATACAATTTAATTTCGATTGCCAGTAAGAAATTTTCTAACTTCACACCAGTCAAACCCCTGGCTGATACCTAAGTCAAGATTCAAGTATGGTTAAATAATCAGTTGACACCAAGGTCAAGATTCAAACTATGGTTAGCCCTTTCTTTCCTTTCTAACAGAGGACAAAAAGAATTTATTACCATGGTTACCCCTTTCTTCCCTTTCTAACAAGGGACAAATAGAATTACTAAAAATCTGTTACATATTTCAATTCACTCCTCTATCAATTTTCCTCTATAAAATTTAGCGTTAATTCCTCAACTTTAATTTTGTCAAAAATCTTAGCTAATACTCCTACTTTACGAAACTACAAACAATTAATTATCTTATCTATTTCTCATACTTTACGAAACTACAAACATTTAATTATCAGATCCGCAATTTAACAATAATGTTTAACCCTATAACCCAAATAAACTAACTGCTCAATTTTCCTAAATTTTTGTAAAGAGGACTAAATTCATGGTTAAAATAAAAATAAGAGTTAATATATATTTTACGTCCAAACTTATTCATTTGTATCTAACTGGTTCCTATTTTTTTTTGGACCTAATTGGTACCTAAACTTATATTCCGTCACTGGAATGGCTAAATGTGAGCGAAAATGCCAAACTGTTTGACGAAATACAAATTCAAGAACCAACCAAGTTCAGATAGAAAAATTCAAGGGCATAATATATATTAACTCTAAAAATAAAGGCCAAGTGGTAGAGAGATTTATGAGTAACTAATGGTTTAGGGAAACAAACTCTTTCATACATAATGTACTCATTATCAATACTCACAACTCATCATCAAGACTTTGTTAAAAGGCAGTTAAAGTATCATCACAGATGCAATGTGTCAGTATTATTCTGAAGCAACTCGATACTGACTCCCCTATTACATCATTCACACAACAAATAGAGAATCAGCTGAGGGAATCTACGGCCTCCGAGGAGGCGAACTACTGCTGCTGTTGTTGCTGCTGCTTCTTCTTCCCCTCAATGGCCTGCACATGGAAAAAGCATCCCTTCATATTATAAATTGGAAACCACAACAAGAAGCACCATAGGCAAAAGTTTTGAGAATAAGCACGCGCACAAGAGGGAGATAGTTCTCATGCAAGCACAGCTTAGTCTCCCTGAACACACAGCATCTATTGATCATTAACGAACTAATAACAAATAAATGAAGGAAAAAAGAAACCATTTTGCGATGAAATAATAATTTCAAAAGATTGCGGGGAAAAAGTTGAAATTACCTCCTAGGACTGCGACTCCTTGAAACCCTTCGTCCTGCCTGTCATAATTGAAAAAGAAAAAGTCAGATGTTAAATAACTAGTAAATATGTTACTCCCCTCAAAACCAAAAGTAAAGAAAATGCAAAACCTTTCGGGGACTGGGTGATCGGGAATAGGATGATGACCTCCCACGCCGTGCTGCAGGTCCTCTGCCTCTGTTTTGAAGATAAAATACCGAAGTAAGATACAAGGTGAACACATGATTACAAACAACGGTAGACAATTGATAAGTGGACCAGCACAAGCTCAAATTCACTCATTCAATGCAGTTAATCAAATTTAATTCCAGCCCATATAATTAAATATAATAATGTATTCCATTTTATCACTATTCTTGAAAAAATTTTGGCATATTGCAGGATAAATAGTGTTGTGATGAGAATGAAAGAAAGATTGTTTAGAGCAAATGCCCGACCTTGGTGGTGAGATCGACCTTGAACGAGAACGAAGAGGTCTCCGAATTGGAGAACGGCTCCGCCTACGAATTGGAGAAGGACTACGTCTACGATTGAACGGAGACCTTCTTGGAGGGCTACGAGGTCGTC
This sequence comes from Gossypium sturtianum, assembly GCA_025698515.1. NCBI lineage: Eukaryota > Viridiplantae > Streptophyta > Magnoliopsida > Malvales > Malvaceae > Gossypium > Gossypium sturtianum. Next base: position 152,983,606 of record CM046943.1, read on the forward strand.
TGGGAGGTGAACTGTAATAAAACTTAATAGTAAGCAAATTATAGTTGAACTACTTTGTCTCGACTAATCTACACTTCATACTGGCAAAAGATCAACGCCAAAGTGTTAGTTATAACGGCCAATACTGGGTTTGCCTAGCAAATTATAGCACTCTTGATTTCTCTGATTCAGTAAGATGTTGTGAATTTATTCATTTATTCACAAGTTGCGTCGACTCACTAATACCTTAGGGCAATAAAATTAAAGCATTATGGAAATAGATAAATCGCATGCATACCGGCGCCTTGGAGGTGGAGAACGCCTTCGGATTGGACTGCCACGCATCCTACGCGGAGAGGTCCTGAGAAGATTAAATGGGTCAAAATCTTTCAAAACCAGTTCATTTAAACAAGCTATTACCTATTAGGACTAACAGACCTTGCTGGAGATCGAAGACGCCGTGGAGGAGACAATGGAGAACGACCTCTAGCAGGAGAGGCAGGTCGGCGCCTAGGAGGTGTTTCACCACGACGACGAACCGGAGAATCAGGTCGCCGACGAGGAGACTCTGGTGGTCGTCTAGGAGATCCACCTCTTCGACCCACAGGAGATCTCCTTCGTGGTGAAGGCGGGGGTTTCCGTTGAGGAGAAGCTGATATCCATCAGATAACAAGTTGAATAACATGTAAACAACTAAATATACAAATTAAAAAAAACATAAAATTTTACTAAATTAAACATACGTTCCCGTGGTCGTTTTTGGCCCATCTTTCTCGGTATCAGCATTAACATTATCAGATTTGGGAGCATCTCTTTTAGTAGTAGCAGAAGCAATTGGCTTTGGTGGCGGAGAAGCTTTTGGTCTTGGAGGAAGTGTGAACTTCGCTCTTACTACATTGCCATCAATCTGGGCCTGCATTAAACCAACAGTTAACATCATTCTCAGAAATGCTAAATCTAAATACTGCTAATAGTTTTACTTTCACATCTTAGCAAAACCTACACCATCCATGTAAAGTAGAGCTTTTTCAGCATCTGCTCTTGTCTTGAATTCAACATATCCATATCCTCTTGGAAGATTAAGCTGTTAACACAAAAAAAATGTCTTAATAATAATAATGATGATGATGATGATGATAAACGCCAAGATATAACTTGTATGAACTTACAGCACGGTCCATTGCAAGATCCACATTTACAACTTCACCGAAATTACCTACAGAGTGGAAAGATGAAGACAATTATTTAAGCATTGAACTAGCGAAGCATCTAATGTTTAAAAAAACTAAGAAAACAAAAAATAATCCAAATACAAGAAGTAATTATTCTCAGTCAAGCATCTATGCTTCTCAAAAGGTTAAAAGGTCAAGCACATACCGAATATTTCCCTTAGATGACCTTCATTAACATTCCTGCTCAGTGAGTCAACGTAAAGAACCAGAGACTCACGGATGGGAGAAGTCTTCCTGAAATCAATGTCAAGAACAAATAAGTACTAGCGCACAAACTTCAATCTTTTATTTTCATAATATGGAAACATTAGCATACAGTTAAAATCCTCCCGTATTATCAAGCATAATGTATGTTCACAAAATTTCATATAATACAAACAACCAAGTCAAAGTTTCTCATTTTCTCATGAAGAAAATAGGAAGTAATGAAAAATTCCCCATACTCAAAACTGTAGGGAGGAAAAACCATCCTTTGTTTCATAAGAATTAAGAAACAACAATAAAGACAGTTATCCTGTGAGAAGAATAATTAAACTAAAAAACTGCTTTTTAAAAGATTTATTGGTTTTCTCTATCACTAGAAGCCCAGATCCACTAACTTCAAACAAATTAAAACTAAGTTTCTTTTTTCTTCTTGTTCAACAACTATTTCATTTTCTAAATCATGCATTACCTTTAAAAATTCATTCCCTGGTTGGTAATAATATTGAACACATGCAATCCATACAGAACAACATAAGGACTCCGCAGAACTTTAAACTGACAATACTGGTAAATCTGAACTTAACATAGCTCATATACGATACATAAAACAACATAATGCCTCTGCAGAAATCTAAACTGACAATACTGGTAAATCTTAACTTAAAATGTCTTTACCTCGGAGCTGGAGATGATTTTTTAGATTGCGGAGGAGGGGAACGACCTTGCCTAGATGCATCAGTCGCACTGTCAACAAGAGAAAAGAAAACTCCGATACACAAATTAAAATTTCAAAAGGATATCAACTGCATGCAAGAGGGAAATAAAAAGTAGGAGGGCAGCTAATAGTATCTAAACTTGAGACACCAATGTAGCAATGTCAATAAATAGGATGGCATTCCCAACTGCATAAGACAGTTGAATTGAGCAGCGCAATCTAAGCTAATTAAATGGACTGCACTCCTCCATCAGGACTCATAATTCATAACTTTCATCGACTCTTGTATACATATATTGGATTCCAACTCAATCAGCAAACAAAGATATGTCAGAATTCACCCTTCCAACTATTCCAAGCAACCATAACTCAATAAAGTTATATTACTGCATAAAGCCAGTAGGTGAACTAGAACACCATGAGCCAAGTTTCCAAGTTCTTATTATGACGTAGATCATTCATTTTTGGCCATTAGCAACCATAAAGAATGCTATAGGTAGATCGTTGTTTTTTTTTTTTTTCTATTAGCAAGAATATAATTTACTAACTTTCAGTACCATCTACAGAGGAAGGGAAAATGATATCCCTAATATTCCAAATACCGCTCCCTCTGGTTGTTACTTCACTACTTTTGTTTTACTACTTGCTTTTGCTCCCTAAGCATTTGCAAAGAAACTAGAAAATCGATTAGAACACTAATACTAACATAATTGTTCCATGTAAAAAGTAAAATCATTTCCTACAATATCCAGATTTATTATTTTCTTTTACACAGCAAAAGCAGCAACCAGAGAACATCTAATCAAAATAAAATTAAATTCCTTCATTTCTTTCATCGAAATTTTCAAAACTTCAAAGTTATCAATCCTTAACGATAATACAAAAAGCATCGTTAATCTAACGAGCGAAAAAGAAAGTAACCTTCGACGCTGAGGAGGACTGCGACTTCGAGAGCTACCGCTACGAGAAGGAGAAGAGGATAAAGATCTGGAGCGAGAACGAGAGCTAGACGGGGAAGCAGATCTGGAGCGGGACACTGAGCGAGAGCGAGAACTGGACTTGGAGTCTGAACCGGAATAAGAGCGGGAGCGAGACCTAGACCGTGAACGAGAATGGGAAGAGGAACCGGAGCCGGAGACAGAAGGAGAACGGCGGCCTCTCGTCGGCTTCGTCATTGGCGGAATACAAAGAGAGGAACGGTAGAAATAGGAAACCCTAGATAAACCCTAGGGGTTCGTAGTTGAGATAGTATTTTGCGGCAGAGGACGCAATTTATCTGGTAAAGAAAAGCTACCGATTTTATTTATTTTTTATTTCGTTAAAAACTAAATATATAATTTGAAATTAATAACAATATATATATATATATATGTTATATTTACAAATTAGTTTAATTTGTGCATATCTTTTGAGGAACTAATCCTTACTCCATGGGTGCGGTTAAAAGGATCTATGATATATTTCAATTAATATTATTTTTTTCCCGGGTAACACTTGTTAAATTTAAGGGTAAATTACACTAACAAATACCCAACTTTTGAGAAGAATCGACAAAACAAATACCTAGGTTTCATTTCGGTCACTCAACTTTCGAAAAGTTACAAAGCGATTACTAATTAACGATTCACGTTAGGGTGTTAATGAAATTGTTTGATGTGGCAAGTTAAACGGTGATGTGGCAAGTTAACTTGCCACGTTGGTGAAGCGACTCCTTCTTTTTCTTTCTTCTTCTTCTTCTTCTTCTTCTTCTTCTTCTTCTTCTTCTTCTTCTTCTTCTTCTTCTTCTTCTTCTTCTTCTTCTTCTCTTCGTTACTTGCCCATCCCTTTCCCCTTACAGACCACCATATACCCCAACTTCTTCGTTACCTCCCTACTTGAGCAAGACTATACAAAGATGCATTGCAAGCAATAACATTAGGAACAATTCCCCTAGCCTTCATCTTCTTGAAGGTCTTGAGATCTTCACCATGGTCACCAGACTTTCCATAATAGTTAATGAAAAGTATGTTAGTAAAAGTAGTAGGTTTAATGCCTAGAGATTCCAGATTAGTAAAAAGTTCCAAAGCCTCACCAACCCTATTTAGCCTCAATAGTACACAGACTAATGTGTTGTAAGTATGAAGATTGGGGGAGACCCCTTGCTCCCTCATGACCTCCAACATATCAAAAGCTTCATCTAAATTTCCAACTTTGCGTAAAGCATCGATAAGTATGGTGCAAGTAACCACATCAGAGCATGACCATCGACTTTCATTTCATTCCAAAATTCTTTCACCAAGTCCACGCCCCCCAGAGTCACTAAACTTGTCCAACAAAGTAATGTAGGTTACTCTGTTAGGTTTATGGTTGCTAGCTTTCATCTTTAGGAATATTTCCTTGGCTTGATCAAGTCTCCATGTATTACAAAGAGCATCGGTGAGAACAAGTATAAGTAACAACATCAGTCCACACCCTAGATCATCCATTCTCTTCAAAATCCCAAATGCCTCATCAATTTTCCCACTTTACCAAGCACTCTAATGCATATTGTAAAAGTGTAAACGCGTTTGGCCTCAATCCCGGATATTCCATCTCTTCTAGCAAATCCATAACCATTCCAATATCTCTCTCTTCTTCCCGAAGCTACCATGAGAGTGAATAAGTTTTAAGACTAGGCTTTAGACCTTCGGAGACCATTCTTCTATAAATCTGTAGAGCCTCCCTTACTAACCCGGATTGAAGTAGCAAATGGATCAATCCATTATATGAATATGCGTTGAACATCCCTGCATCCTCATTCTTTCAAGTCCGAATGGTGCTTGCGAAGCCCACCTATGATATCAAGCCCCTTAAAAGCGAGTCAAGTATGTATTCAAATCCCTCATGATGATTTGCTTTTGCATAAATTAAAATACAAAACGCATTTCTCCCACCATTCTATGAACTCTCAAGACTTCAAGCATATGATTACAAGTTTACGTGGTGTGAACAACATTGGGCAACTCTGCTCAAGAATCGACTCAAAGTAAGAAAGAGTAGATTTTGGGTCCGAAATCGACTTGAGAACCCTTGAAACTTCATTGGAAGACAAGCTATTTCTGCACTTCCCATTTGCCAACACCATTTCACATGAATTTTTCATCACGTAGAAACTCAATTGTTGTTTTCTCCGATTCTTCCAAGTCACCATATATCCATCTGAAAAAACTTTAAACTTCCCAATCTTTCTACCTCCAAAGGAAACATTTTTATGGCTAAAAGCGGTGACTTTACTATCAACTAAAACACAACTATAATTGAGACTGTTACAGCAAGCAGACATCGAGCAAAGTATTAAAACAGTCATTAGAAGTTAAACAGTCACTAAAACACAACTTCTTTTTTTATTTTTTTATTTATATATTTGGATGGGTCGATGATGATTCTGGTCTTTTGAAGAAGTTGGGGTATATAGTGGTCTGTAAAGGGAAAGGGATGGGCAAGTAACGAAGAAGAAGAAGAAGAAGAAGAAGAAGAAGAAGAAGGAGTTGCTTCACCAACGTGGCAAGTTAACTTGCCACATCAGCTGGTTAACTTGTCACGTCAGCAATTCTGTTAACACCCTAACGGTAACTGCTAATTAGTGACTGTTTTGTAACTTTTCAAAAGTTGAGTGACTGAAATGAAACCTAGGTGACTGTTTTGTCAGTTACCCCAAAGTTGGGTGACTGTTGGTGTAATTTACCCTAAATTTAACACTGAAAAGTTAATTCGGTTCCTTCTTTATATGTTATTAATGCACAATGATCTCTTTCTCTTATTATCCTTCATAATATGCAAAATAATTTGATTGGAAGACTAGTCTTTGCCTAAAATACTAACAGTTTTCAATTCGTATCTATTTACAGTCTGAGATTTATCATTAAACTTCTTTCCTGAATCCTTACCCTTCTTGCTATATCTTGCTTTTTAGATCTCACAATGTCAATTATTGTAGGTTGTTGAGCGCCGATAAATGGAGTAACATAATCGTAGGACGAACTAAAATTGAATGGAAATTTTAGCCAGCTTTTGAGAATATTAAGTTTCTCCTCCAAGATGTCAATATAGCTATGCAACTAGCGGACAATCATTAATTGAGAAGCAAGGCGTTCCACTGAGCTAAGACCGCTTCTAAAACTTTCATTAAATTTTCTTGCCCTTAATTGTTATTGACCTTATACCAAAAAAAATTGTGAGTATAAATAAATTTAAATAAGTAAACACTTATAATTAACAATATTAAAGGCACTGCAATTGATTTACACTTGTATTGTCTTTTTTTTTTATAACAAAATGTCATCATATTATGAAACATTATTTAATATGTTGTCAAAATGTTAGTGGAAGAATTTTTCAACATTAAAAGTTTATTTAACAATTAAATCATAGGAAAAAAAGAAAACCTCATTCATTTTGAATTGGTGTCGAGTTCACTAACTCAATCAACGATATTATAAAAATTAATAGACTTAATGTCAAATTTAGCACTCAACTATTACATCTTTTGTCAATTTTGTTTTTATTTTTTTGTTAAATTTGGCCATCACCCTTTTAAAAGGTGTTGAATTTGACCACTAACTCTTCAAAAAAAGTTGAATTGTTGTTTTTTAAAATGAAAATACTAACTAAAACAACGAAAATTTAAATCTAACAACTCGCATTGGCAATCCAAATATACTTAATGTTTTTTTTTATGATTTTTTTTCTAATTTGTTTGTTTTGTTTTTTTTTCTAATTTTAATTTTTTTGTTGATGTGGCATATAAAGCAAATAGTGTCATGAAGTACATATAGACTGCCACACCAACATTGTTAAAAAATAATTTTTAGTTAGCATTGTAAGACCCATAATTTGCCCGTGGCCCATTAAGTCCCAACCCAAATACAAACAAACCTAAACTAAAATTACCCTAACCCAAAGGCCCAATTACAACCCTAGCCCGAAGTTAACAGAAAAAATAAAATTACAAACCCTAGGTGCGCCGCACCTAGGGCCACTGTCTCCTGACCCCTGACATTCTGACGCCGCCTGTAGCCACCGGCCACCGCCCATGTCACATCCACCGCCCAAAGAACCTGCAAAACATTAAAAAGAAAAGACAGAGCTTGTAAAGAAAATGGCTATAAAAGCCGATTCAAACCATTGTAAACGGGACCTTTCTTTCATCAATACAGAAATAAAATTTTTCAAGCAAAAAAACAAGCAAAAAACAGCAATAACATTCGAAGGAAAGAAAGACAAAAAATTGTGCTAAGGTCTTTTTTATTCCCTATATGTTTTTATTTTCGTGTTTCGAATCAAACATATACATATATATTTTCTTTGTATTTTTACTAAAAAACAGTTTATAAATATATACACCAAACAAAAAAAAAAAAAAAGGAAACTTTTTTACGGGCGCTGCTTGCGCCACGCAGTGTGCCGGCTTATCCCCTCGCGAATCGGGCTTCTTCCGGCTAGGAAGCACCGACACGGGGAAAATCCCCTCGTACGATTAATAAATCGGTGTCCGACACGGACACGCGCGCCGACACACGGCGGATACGCACGGACACGCCATGAAGCGTGTCCAAAAGGGACACTCGAGTCGCATATGTCTTTGGTTTTTTAGCGAAAATGAAATACTGAGCAAAGGTAAGAATGTAAATTAATTAACAAGGGTAAAAGGGGAAGACATAAAGGGGTAAATATGGGCGTCGCCAGAAAAAGAGAAAAAGTCTGTGAAAAAAAAAAAAGAAAAAAAAAGTCGTGAAAAAAAGGGAAAAAATAGTTAATAATAAATCAGAAAAGAGAGAAAAGCTGTGAAAAAAAAAAAAAAAGTCAATGTGTAAGAAAGAATAAAAATAGTTAATGTATTGTATTATATGGGTATAAATTTATAATGGGGTAAGAAAGTAAAAATAAATTATAGTAATATAAAAATAACTAAAGTAAATATAATAAAAATATGTGAGACCCATATAAATTAGATTTGAAATAATTAAAAATTAATTTTAATTATAAATTAATAAATATATGTGTGACCTAAATTCTTTTTAAATAGAATAAGACATTGTTTGCAAGTTAAGGTAAACAAAATATATTTTCTTTTTAGAAGATTTAGTATTTATTAGTATAATATATTTTACATCTATTAGTATAATTTATTTGACCTATGAATTTAATTTATAAATATATGAGATACATTATAATAAAAATATATATAATATTTGTCTAGTTAATGTCTTTATTACATTAAAAATATTTTTTAAAAAATAATTTTAATTATAAATTAATAAATATATGTGTGACCCAAATTCTTATTAAATAAAATAAGACATTGTTTGCGAGTCAAGTTAAACAAAATATATTTTTTTAAAGATTTAATATTTATTAGTATAATATATTTTGTATTTATTAGCATAATTTATTTTACTTACAAATTTAGTCTATAAATAGACACTTTTACAACCTTAGAAAATGCATCCATCAAACGATTAGAACTTAACCCTTTTTGGAGAATTTTGTATTTATGTTTTGAGGGATATTTATTTTTGGGTTTCGGGATTTAGTTTTTACCTCAATTTCTTCCACTGTTTTTACTTATTCGTTATTTAATTGAGTCGATCACCAATATTAATTATGGCATCTCAAAGTGGTAGTGGAAGTGTTGACTCATCAAATAATGATACCAATGCTAGTGCGTCTCAAGATGATATTAGTAACACTCCTCTTTGGAGATATGTTACTAAATTACCAAAAACTGTTGAAGGAGGTGGGAATGTTAGTTTTGTGTGTAATTTTTGTAATGCTACATTTAAGGGGTCATACTCTAGGGTTAAAGCACATTTGTTGAAACTAAGTGGGCAAGGAGTAGGAATTCTTGGAGTTGCTAGCTTATCTCTTGATGAACCGGATATGGAGATGGTAATTTTTGCCAATGAAGAAGAAGATATGGAAAATGCCAATGCTATGAATTGAACTAGAAAATTGTTCTTTTTTTGCTTCTTTTTGTACAAGCCTTCTTAAGGATATAGGTTGAACTTAATGGAAAAGAGTTGATTATATATTAATGAAAAATATCAATATTTTTATTTACATTGAGTATTTTAACACACACATATATATATATATAATAAAAATATTTTTTATTGCCGTATCCTACCGTACCCGTGTCATCATTTTTTAAAAATTACCGTGTCGCCGTATCCGTATCGTGTCGTACCCGTATTGCGTGTCTGTATCCATGCTTCATAGCTTCCCAGAGGGGATTGAGAGAAAAGGGAGCCCCTTTTTGAAGAACACAGTTGAAATGAAAAAAAAAAAGGAAAAAATGGCATTTATAAGGAATAGAAACGACGCCGTTTTGATTGGCCTCCCCAGACGCCAAAATGACGTCGTTTTAGGGAGGCCGACCCGAACCCGACCCAGTAGGCCAGGATCCGCGTGTCTTGGGTAAAAATGGGCTATTTACGCCCGCGGTCCTTCCGCTTTTTTATTTATTTACAATTAAGGTTATTTTATTTTTTTGATTTTGCCCCATAATTTATGCTGGCTTTCAATTTAGTCCCTCAGACGCGGTGCGTTTTGGAGGAGAAGGGAAATTTTCCCTTTTAGCCCCTCATTGTTATTCGCGTGTTCAATGGGGTCCTTTTTGTTTTATTTATTTTCAAATGTACCCTGAACCTTCGTTTTAAATTCATTTTAATCCCTTTTTGTTATTTTGCGTTTTCTTGTTATTATTGCCCCTGAACTTTTGTTTTGAATTCGATTTAGCCCTTTTAGTTATTTTTTTTATATATTATTATTATTACTATTGTTATCATTATTTTATTTTTCTTACTATTATTATATTTATTATTATTATCATTACTTTATTTTTATTATTATTTTATATGTTAATTATCATTACTATTCTTATTATTTTATTTTTCCTTCTAACATCATTATTACTATTTTTTTATTTAAATTACTCTTTTACCATTATTATTATTATTATCACGACTATTCCTATTTTTATTATTCCTTTTATTATTGTTATTATTGTAAATGCATTGGTATCATTATTATTAAATTAATTAACTTAGTATTGTACATACAACATCTTTTACTATTCGTTTAGTTTTACCTATTATTTCTTCTATTAATAATTCGTTTGTTTTATTTCTCTATTTCGTTTTATTCTCGTCTTTATTATTACCGTTTACATTAGTCTATTAATAATCATTCTATTATGCAACCTGGTTTTGTAATTTGTTCTTTTATCATATTGTATTACATAAATCCTTACCCGATGTAAGAACCCATTTATGCCCGGGCCCATATTAACCAAACATTAACCAAAAAAACAAATAAATCCAAACAGTCCATTAACAGTTCAATGTCCATTATACAAAACCTTCAGCCCAAATATTTTAAACAGATCTAAACTGGACAGAGGCCCAAACCATAAACTAAACCCTGACCCACTTATAGCCCAACAGGCCCAAATGGCCCAATACTTTTGACATTCCAGAAACCCTAGAGGGTTCTGGAATCAGCCAGCGCCGCAGCCTCTCTCGTGCGTGCCTCCACGCGCACGACCGCACGTATTCCCGCATGCTTCACGCGCCTCCGTACGCCACGTCCACCTTTCGTACCTGCAAACCAATAGCAGAGAAACAACAGCAAGGAAAAAACACAGAAAAAGGGACAAACGACTGTATTTTTCATTTATTCTTCATTTTTATTCGACATTCGACTATAAAAAGTCGGAGAAAACATTGTAATCGGTACACCAATTTTCGAATACTGAATACAGAGAAATATAAAAAAATAAAAAAATTTCAAGGTTATTTATGGTTCCAGTTTCTATCAATTTCCGGATATTTTCTGTTAACTTTCGTTTCTTTTTTTTTTTATTTTCTTTGCATGTGAGAATAAAAAGAGGGGATAAGAGAGTACCTGCTTGGGGTAGCGTCGTCGGAGTTTCGCCTTCGTTGTCGAAATCGCGCCCAAAGGGAAATCAAAACCCTCTTTTATAGATCTATTTTATGCTGGTATATTTGAAAGGGGGTTTAAAAAAGAGGGCTATCGTTTTGCTTCCGACCACCGATTAAGGTGGTGGTTCGGTGATGAGAAGATTTGGTTTCGGCTGAGAGGGAAATGAGAATAGGGCTAGGGTTTTCATTTCGTTTTTTTAAAAAAAAAAAGGGGATTGGTTTGGTTTTTTTTTTTAATTCTGTTTTAGCAGGTTATTATTCGGTGAGGAAACGACGTCGTTTGGGCTCATTCCCATAGCCTCAAAACGACGTCGCATTGGGCGACCCATTTTGACCCGACCCGGTATCCGTAGGGTCCGCGTGTTTCCTCAGAATGGATAATTTGCGCGCTCGGTCCCTCTGTTTTATGTTAAAGTTTAATTAAGCTTTCTTTTATTTCCTTTGTTTTTCAATTTTGCCCAAAGATTGTGCGCTATTTTTAAATTAGTCTGACCTTGAACGCCGCATTTTGATTACTGAAATATTTGCTAGATTAATCCCTAACTACTTGAGCGCATTTCAATCTAGTCCTTAACTCTGTTTAGATTTTTATAAAACAGTCTGTTAATTTTATTCTTATTTCAATTAAGTATTTTAGTGTATAAAATTTATTCATCATTTATTTGTAGAAATTGCTTTAACAAATTATTTTGAACTCTTTTATTGATTTCACAATGTTTTAATTTGTTTTAAACTTTCATATATTTTTATATATTTTATTTTATGAATATTTGATTTCAAACTTTTCTTTTATATATTATCCTTTTTCTCTCTAATAATTTGTATAATATCTAAATTAAATACTCTTAGGTAGTCTTTTATACATATAGATATAATTTGTATTAAACTATCTTATTTTATGTGTATATGTTATTAATTTCATATTAATTTTTTTTGTATATATATTATTCCTTTAAAATTGTTGTATATCATAATTTTCTCTTTTATATATTGTTTTAAACTATTTACATCTCTTATATTAAATTATTTTATGGGCTTTATTTTAGATTTTATTTATCTATTTTGAATCATTTTTTTCATCAATTTGTTTTAAACTTATTTATTATTGGATTTTGGTTCATTTCTTATGATTAGTTATATATTATTCCATTGCTAATGTCGAAATTGTGTTATATGATTATTGCTATTGTATGGATTATAATTTGTTAATTCGTAGCCATTAATTATTTGTGATTCATCATTGTAACATTTGATGTATGGTTTAATATCTCGCTTTGTATATTATTATTCCATTATATTTCAAAATTTTATATTTTAATGTCATTTAAGTTTTAGAATCATTTTACGCAAAGTTTTTCTTTGAAATAAGGCAATGCTCGTGTTTGGAGGTTTCGAGAAAATCGTGCCTAACTTCTTGGGTTACGATTTCTCTCGTTAAAACCTAGCATCCGAGTACCCTTTTCTCTTTTAAATCAAAATGTATAATATTTTAAATAAAAAAACTTATTCTCGAGAATTCGAGACATTGTGCCCTAACTCACTGGGTGTGATGTTTTATCATCTCTAGATAAGAATTCAAAAAACAAGAGCAATATTCCGTATTCGGGAATATTGAAAATTTGTGCCCTAACTTACTGGGTTCCAATTTTTCATAAGGCCCAAATAATCGAATACCCTTCTCAAACTTTATTACTGAGTTTTTAAAAATCAAAAGATAATTTCGAGAATATAAGATGTTGTGCCCTAACTTACTGAGTACGACATTTTATTTCTTCGAAATAAGAAGTTTCGGCATCCAATTTGATTCTATCCAAATGTATCTTAGACAAAATGATCGTAATCTAGAATCTTTTCAAATTTTCGACATTAAGACATTAAGTAATCAATTAGGTACCAATTTTTGGGCGCTATGAGGGTGCTAACCCTTCCTCGTGCGTAACCGGCTCCCGAACCTATTTTCTTAGATTTCGTAGACAAAAATTATTGTTTTAATAAAAATGTTTTATTAAAATAATCCATCTCAAGGTGATCCGATCACACCTTGAATAAAAGATCGGTGGCGACTCCATTTGTCATTTTAAAGTCGATCCTTTTTAAACTTTAAGATAAAAAATTGGTTTCGACACCCGATACATCAAGTTTTAAAATAATCGATATTTCGTATTTAGAAATTTGGGAAATAGTGCTCTAACGTGCTGGGTTTCGATTTTCCGTTTGACTAAATAACTAAATATCCTTTTAATAAATTTCGTAAATCATGAGATGATTTTGATTACGATGGTTTAAAATATCATGTCCTAACGTGCTGGATGTGATGTTTGTATTCTTTCGGAACAAATAAATCTCGAATTTTAACTCAAATTGTTCAAGTTTTTAAAGAAATCATGCTTTCAAATCTTTTCGACTTTTCGACATTAAGACATGAAATTATCAATTAGGTACCGATTTTGGGTGTTATGAGGGTGCTAATCCTTCCTCGTACGTAACCGACTCCCGAACATGTTTTCTTGGATTTCATAGGCCAAAATTAATGTTTTGAAATAAAACATTTTATAAGGTGATCGATCACACCTAAGCAAAAAGGATTAGTGGCGACTCCATTTTTGTTTTTAAAGTCGACCCCGTTTTCTAAAAAGCATAAAAAAGTGGTTTCGACAGCTTGGCGACTCCGCTGGGGACAATAAGAGAGTCAAGCCGTAAAATTGATTATTTCATGTCATTTTGTTCAAATTTTAAAATATGACTTGAAAAACTATGATCCTTTTTATTGCATGTGGTTCTAATTTATAAAATGTCTCTGCATGGCACTGCATGACCGTTGTGGTCACACCCTTAAGTGGGAGCGAGAAGCTATGCCTCCGTGAGGTTTTCACCTCCGCATGGGCTAGTGGATTGCTTCCGGGATACATTTGTACCTATGTCTTCGTGAAGTTTTCACTTCCGCATGGCCATAGGGAAATGTATTCCCCTAAACCGAACTCGATCCATATGAGCCTATAATGGGTGAGGATCGAGGAATCTGCTGGTTCGAGTACCTCTCTTTGGAATCGAACCCCATATAATGAGCCTTAAGAGCCCACCTTAGGTAAAACCATTCCAAACCCCTAGTGGTCACCCGGATAGGTACTCTATTTTGTTTATTTCTCATGTGCTAACATGTTTTCTTTTATTTTGATTACATTGCATCATCATCATAGAAAGGAGGTGTTGATTCATATTCGATTGCTAAATAGAAGAGTTTGTCATAGGGAAATGGATTTCTTGATAAAGTGGATTATAATACGGTCGCCCGAATATAGTCCAAGTAAACAACGAGAGAAGGCTGATAGTCCGTAGAAGAATACAAGACTTTGCTCGAGGATTCAAGCCAACAAAGATTATTCGAGATCCATCATGTCTTAAAGAAGCTGACGAGCATCGCGGGGATAAGTGAGCAATGGGCCACGATCAAGAAAAAGCGAAAGGAAATAATAGGGACATCTTGGAAAATCCGTAATATTTGACCATAACATCCGGATATTAAGAAAATGATCGGTATCTTCGCTTGGAATATGAGGGCAAGACCGCATATGTAATCCGTTTTATGTAAAGAAATTTGTTTTCTAGAAAAGTTGTTCTAATGGAATTGAATTCAGAATCAACGCCTTTCTTTCTTTTACATCCATTCCATGCATCTACATTGCATTGCATTGCATCATTTGCATTAGATTTTCACAAAAGAACCCTAATAGGGTAAAATTATTTCAGTTACCCTGGAAACCAACGAAAATCCACCAACTACATATCGCCACAATACCTGTCGCAAAACAAAAGCAATGGATCAGAGACTAGAAAGATTAGAACAGGTGCAAAGGGATATGCAAGATTAATTGCAAGTACAAATGCAAGAGCAATTAGCCAAAATACAACAAGACATGATGGAGCGGATGCAAGAATCCCAAAATAGTATGATAAGTTAGTTGGCACAGTTGCTGGCTAAAGAATGTGAAAAAGGAAAAAGCACTGCTGTTAGTTCAGGAAATTATAATGAGGACCCTATCTATCCTCCAGGTTTTACCCCGACAAACATCCCACCACAACCAGATCTGAATCCTCAAAGGGTACCTGTTACCATCAGGCCCCAATATCAGGCTGGTGCTTCGGTACCAATGAACTTTCCAACAGGCTCGGGATCTAATTTGGGGGATAATCTAACTAATCCTGTTGTCTTCGACTTCGATGATATAGCAAAAACAGAGAAGGCGAGAGTAGATGTGTCTAAACAACTCGAAGATCGGTGTAGATGGCTGGAAGAGAAGTTTAAAGCAATGGAGAACGCAGACTACCATGGCGGAGTTAATGCTAAGGACTTGAGCTTAGTCCCAGACCTAATACTCCCACCAAAGTTTAAGACTCCGAAATTTGAGAAATATAATGGGACTAGCTGCCTTGAAGCTCACATTACGATGTTCTGTCGGAGGATGACAGGATACGTCAACAATGATCAGCTGTTAATTCACTGCTTTTCAAGACAGTTTGATCGGATCTGCGGCCAAGTGGTACAACCAGCTAAGCCGTGCTTAAATTAATTCATGGAAGGATTTGGCACAGGCTTTTATGAAGCAATATGGCCACGTAACGGATATAGCTCCAGACAGAATTACATTGCAAAACATGGAGAAAAAGCCGAGTGAGAGCTTCAGATAGTATGCCCAGAGATGGAGAGAGGTAGCTACACAAGTCCAACCACCCCTCCTAGAAAAAGAAACTGCAATACTTTTTATCAACACTTTAAAGGCCTCATTCATCAATCACATGTTGGGAAGTGCCACAAAAAGTTTTTCAGACATAGTGATGTCTGGGGAGATGATAGAAAATGCAATCAGGAGCGGAAAGATAGACGAGGGGGAAAACACCAGGAGATCTGCCCCGAGAAAGAGGGACAACGAGGTAAACAATGTAAGCACGTATAACAAGGGCTATTGTAACATCCTAAATTTACGGGCCTATACATTTAGTGTAGGGATAGGTTTACTATGTTAATTTAATTGATAGGGGTCTAAATTTGGGCTTAGAATTAGGCAAAAAGGCCCAGATTAAAGTGGCATCATTAACAGTTAAAAAGGAATAAGTTTTGGGTCGCAAAGAGCCCATGTTTTAGGCCAAATTCGGCACTTTAAATAAAGAGAGGGTGACGCCACACACAAGAAATTAGGGGCCCAAGTATTAAGTTTAATGAGGCCCAAATATTTTAATTTAAGTGAGTTAAATTTGGCATTAGGGATTAGTAGAGGTGGACGGCTACAAGGCTATAAAATAGGAGAATTTATGTGGATTTTTAAGTGATAATATCATAGATAAAAAGGAGAAAAGTTAGGAGCTTATCTTCAATGGAAGTGTTGGCCGAAAATCCACCATCTAGTGGAGTGTAAAATCGGCCAGCTCTTGCATGGCAAGGAGGGTGCCGAATTTCTCCTCTCTTTAGCTTGAATTTTAAAGGCGTTTTCGATTTTTAGCAGATAGGTGCCAAAATATCTATAAATAGGGGGGCTAGCTCATTGATTCTCGACATGAAAACCCAAAATTTCTCTCCCATTATGCCGAAATTCCCTAGCCTCTCCTCTCCAATTTCTTTTCTCTAATTTCTTAAAAAGCGAAACTCTTTTCCACTTTTTCCTTCTTGTGTCGATTTCTCTAGAAAGCCAGAAGCATCCATAGTCTTTTCTTCTATTCATCCTATTTGAGAATTAGTTCTGTACTTAGGCATTTAAATCTTCTATGGGCATTGCGAATCCTCTCTCTAGTGCTAGTTGAATCTCCTATGCTAAAGTAAGTGTTGATTTTTGATTAGTTCTCATGATCTATTCCTGGTTTTGAAAGGCAAAAGCCAAAACTTAATAGTTTAATGGTTTTATGATGGGCGGCAATTCGGGATTTGAAGGAAGCTTAGTCGACTAGATCTAAAAGCCGAAAATCATAAGTCTCAATTTGGGATTTCAAGGTAAGAGGATTTGTTTATTTATATATATAAAATCGGGTAGAATATTAACCATGGTGAATATAGGAGAGGCCTATTTTCGCAATTGTTCCGCTTTTAAGCAAGGCTATAGATTGAGGATAATAGATCCAAATAGCAAGGACATCGACTAAGAATATTGGATTTCGCAATATCAAGTGTGTAATTCTCCACACCATCTAGATCTTTTTGATTAGTATATAATTATAAGTCTTATATGTTTTGTTAAATGCCAAAATCCCGGATAATGACGAAACCCAAAGAGGGTAAAAGCAAATCACCGGTGTTAGTGAATGCTCCGATTAAATGATTTAAGAATATTGATTATATGTGATTGCATGGGTTGGGTTGATGAAAGGAGGAAGTTATATGTTGTAGCGATTTTACCGTGATCTGTTATAGCGGTTCCTTACCGTGATCTGTTGTAGCGGCCTCGCAGTGATCTGTTATAGTGGCTCTGACCATGATCGATGATGAGCAGCACGAGCGCCATCAAGGCGTGTAGCGGTGTGGGTTGATTGTAGAAATCCCCAATGGTGTGAATGGTTGAGTGCGGGGCATGTAGCGGATGGACACCTAGGATATGGGTTAGGCTTTGCATATTATTTTTGTTACTTATATTTTGATTATTCTATTTTATGGGCCTAAAAGCCCAAATCTAATGGTGCATGAGGTTGCACACTGAGTCTCGCGACTCACCCTTTAATTTTAACCATCTCGGGTGACACTTAAGGCATCGGACCAGGGCTAGAGAGGAGAGCAAGGTGGCCATGCAGTGAGCTTTGAGAATTCAAAGCAAAAAGACTTAGTCTAATATTTGATTTTCATTTAATTAATGGGTTCAAATTTATTTGTAATAAGGCATGGGCCACTAGACTACCATTTATGTTTTGGGATTTTGTTGGGTTTTTATTACTGGGTTTTAAGTTTTATGTTTTCAATTAAGTTAAGACTGCATGAAATTTCGGTTTTTTTATTTAAAATCTACCAAGATAATTGGTAACTTAATATTTTATACTTTAATGAATTATT
This sequence comes from Gossypium sturtianum, assembly GCA_025698515.1. NCBI lineage: Eukaryota > Viridiplantae > Streptophyta > Magnoliopsida > Malvales > Malvaceae > Gossypium > Gossypium sturtianum. The sequence continues at coordinate 153,001,723 of CM046943.1, forward strand.
AAGCTTTGAAATAAAGGTGTAAACCTAGTATGCTCATTTTTGAAATGTGACATGTTATGTAAAATCTCTTAAGTGACATACCAGATCCGGTTGTAGCGTTTGGGCCGGGTTTGGGGTGTTACAGCTATTCAAGCCAGCCAAGGACGTTAACTACTAGCCATCAAGGCCCCCTGAGGTAGGAATCCAATATAAGGCCAAATGCGAAAAGGCTCGGCTTTCGCCCATCCCAATGACATATGGGAGTCGCACTGCGAGTCTATTCGACGCACGTGTGGTATCCCCATTCTACATAAAACCCATGCAACCCCCGTTCCCAAAATGGTATGACGCAAACGCCCAGTGTGAGTACCATGCAGGGATAACGAGGCACTCGATCGAGAATTGTACTGCTTTTAAAAAGTTGATTGAAAGGCTTATTAAAATAGGGGTTGTGAAGTTTGATGAGCCGAACGAAACAGTAAATTGTGATAATTGAAGGAGGGGGCAGGAGAGTTGCGATTCCTTGAAGAAGTCATCAGAAGCTTGGAAATTAAGAAATCAGAACATTAATAGGGAACTGAGGAATAAAAGTTTTCCAAAAATCTGCCCTTATGCACTTGGGAGTGTTTTGAACAATGGGACTGTGAAAGAGACCTATATTTTTAAAGCTAATCTAGAGTAATATTCAAAACACGCTTGTCGCTTTCAGCCTAGAAGCAATAAGAGTCCTTTTGTGAAATAGGCTTAAGTTCAACATCTATATTCTCAATGAAAATGTATTTTTGTATCTCACTTTGAGCAAATATTCTTTTATTCATTTATTTCATTCATGTGCATACCACATAAATAATTATTCTTAGATTCATTTGTTCTTTGAATATTCTTTCGTACCTACAATAGGTCCCTAGATATCAACGACATGAGCCATGCTGCTACTGACTCAGAGTCTACTTTTAAACAAGATATGTGTCTAAGAGATCTAAGGACTTTGAAGATGATAGGGATTGTGACCTATCTTTTGATTTGTTAAGGATGGTAGACCAAGATTAAAATAGACTCTACATTACAAAGGGTCAGTGGACATTGCGAGTTTAGGAAAAAGGTGAAGATCGAAGCCTATCTCACCACAGAAATAAGGCGAGACATCATTGAGCTATTTTCAAGAATTCAAAGATGTTTTCGCACGATCATATCATGGCACGCCAGACTACTGAAACATGGGAATGTTGCTAAGGTTGGAACCCATGTTAATGGTTCTACAATGGCCAGGCTAATCAAGAAGTTTGGGCTACTGGTCTACCGAGAAAGGGAAATTGCATCAAATGCCAAATTGAGGAAGACATGACTTATGTGCCTCCTCCATTTTTTCTATATGTGGGGCATAGATATTATGAGGCCGGTCTCGTCAAAAGCATCTAGCAGACACCAATTCATCTTTGTGGTTGTCAATTACTTCACTAAGAGGGTGAATGTCGCTTCATATGTCAAAGTTGTAAAGTCAACAGTCATCAAATTCAAATTCAAATCCGAATCAAAATTCAAATCCAAATCCAAACCAAAATCCAAATTCAAATCCAAATTCGTATTCAAATTCAAATTCAAAAAAAGCGGCAATAAAGAATGTCAGAAAGAAACATAATTGCACAATGTCAAAGATTTACAGTCTGTTCAAAGATCAAACACCATATCAGTGCAGCAAAGGCAGCCAAAAAACCATTCAAAATTTTGAAAAATGACTGAGACTTGTAAAGGTTGGCATAGAGAAGTTACCATCTACCATCTATGTTTCTTGAATGTTGGCCAAGACCTTCACCGGGGCATCTTCCCATTGGTTTATGAAGGGGAAGCAATTGTTAGAAGTTAAGATTCCTTTTCTCCAAGATTTGATTGAATTAAGAATTGGATAAAGCAGAACGTCTCCAGTAAGCTTGATGGAAAATATTCATCATGGTCGAATGTACCAAAAATAGATAATACGGGCTTATGACAAAAAGATTCGCCCAAGAGAATTTCATAATAGTGACCTAGCATTATGAAGGATTCTTCTCATACAAAAGGACTTCAGAGGGCAAAACCTTATGTGATGAAGAAGGCTTGTTCTGGAAGATCATTAACTTTGACCAAGATGGATGGCGAAGATATGATTCAAGCCGGGGAGTTCAGATTTCATCTGAAAAGAGAGGCCAATGTGAAAACCCGCAAAGGGCGTCTTGAGATTAAAAAAAAAGAAAAAAAAAGAAATGAAAAATTCAATAAAAAGAAGAAAGAAAAATGAGATGCCAAGGCGAAAACCCGCAAAGGGCGCTTTGAGACCAAAGGAGATTTGAGTTGAAAACCCGAAAAGGGCGGCTCAAATTTTGTTTGAAAGTGGGGCATCTGATGAGTCTTGCTATACTTGAATTTATGATGAAGAAGTATGCTACGTCTTGGGGCATCAACAAAGTACTCTGGACCCCCTAAACGCATATCGGGCTTAAAATGGTCCTCAAGAAGTTTGAACAGAGAAGCTCAGGCTACGATATCTGGGGCATCTAGTTTCCATCTTACCCATTTTGAATTTGCTAGATCTTTGCTTAACTTGTTTGTTTCGAGCTATGCTCCTAATTAATTTCTTTCTTGTCCATTGTTATGATATTTTTCAAGCATTTTGCATTGAAATAACGATTAGTGGACTAATAATACTTTTATAAAAGGAGTTTCGCATATTACTCTGGAAGCTTCTGAATAATAAAAGAACTTGAAACAGGATTATTGTTTAAAACCCACCAAGTTTTGGGGATGGAAATATTGGGAGAAGACGAGTCTAGCGAGACTATTTCTCTGGATTTTTGTCAAAAATGGTGATTGAACAAGATGACAAGATATTACATCGATGATACAATCTTGACAAAAAATGGGCAATGTTAACCCGAGTGAAAAAGGGGACTCATTCTCGAGAAAAATGGTATTTGGCATCCATGCAAATATCATGCATGCACATTTAGTTAAGGTCATGCGGGAGTGATCGATTGATGGAACAAATTCTGATTCTATATCTTTGATTTGCAGCCGGTTGGATTGAAGAGGAAATAAATTCTATAACCTTGAGTTGCGATAGGATGGATTGGAGAAGACTCGGATCCTATACCCCTAAGTCACAATGAGATGAATCACACTGAGTTACTGATTGGGGCAAATCTATTGAACAAAATATAATTATTTTCTCGGGTTTTTGTTGAGAATACCAGTAGAACAATATGACATCACAATACGTCGTCGATGATAAAAATACGATGAACAATGAGTGATGACACACGAAATAGGAATCATTCTCATAATATTTTCGCATTTATATATCATAACATGTCTAAATAGGAGCATTTGACTCATTTCGATCATGGCATCCTAATCATTAGGCATAAGCATGTACCCATTCTACAGGTTATGTCCTCAAGAGGACAGTGTAGTAAGGTAGATTGAAGATAACATATCGGCATTCACGAAGTTGCAGGAGCGGATCGAAGACATCGAGATCTTGTCTCCCTGAGATTCTGATGGGAGCGATTGAAGATAGCGAATCGACATTCACGAAGTTGCGGGAGCGGATCGAAGACATCGATCTTGTCTCCCCGAGTTTGCAATTGAGCAGATTGAAGATAGCGGTCGACATTCACGAAGTTGCGAGGAGCGGTCGAAGATATCGATCTTGTCTCCACGAGTTTGCGATGGAAGCGATTGAATATCTGGCATTCCTAAAGTTGCAGGAGCAGATCGAAAACATCAGATCTTATCTCCCTGAGTTTGCAGTGGAGCAGATTGAAGATAGCATATTTGGCATTCCTGAAGTTGTAGGAAGCAGATCGAATACATCAAGTCTTATCTCCCTGAAGTTGCAGTGGAGCAGACTGACGCAATTAATCCTATCTCACTGAAGTTGCAGTGGAGCGGATTAAAACGACGAATCCTATACATCTGAAGTTGCAGTAGGTCGGATTGAATTTACCATAGCAAGTCTTATCTCCCTGAAGTTGCAGCGGAGCAGACTAAAGATAGCGAATCTTATTTCCCTGAAGTTGCAGTGGAACAGATTAAAGCTATAAATCACAGATCTTATCTCTCTGAAGTTGCAGTAGAGCAGATCAAAACAATTTTATCTCCCTAAAGTTGCAGGGAGCAGATTGAAGCCACTAATCCTATCTCCCTAAGTTGCAGTGGAGCAGATTAAAGCAACAAATCTTATACCCCTGAAGTTGCAGTGGGTGGGATTAAATCTACTATAACTACAAATCTCATCTTTCAAGGTTGCAGTGAAGTGGGTCGAAGCAACAAGATGCAATGGACTGGAATGAGGCTACCTGAAGAATAGGAGCACCGAAGAATCAAGACTCAGCGGGACCGAGCAAATTTGGACATTTTAAAGTCTTTGCTCTGTTCCCGTTACACGACAATGAGCAAAGAGGGGCAGCTGTAAGACCCATAATTTGCCGGGGCCCATTAAGTCCCAACCCAAATAAAAACAAACCTAAACTAAAATTACCCTAACCCAAAGGCCCAATTACAACCCTAGCCCGAAGTCAACAGAAAAAATAAAATTACAAACCCTAGGTGCGCCGCACCTAGGGCCACCGCCTCTCGACCACGACATTACGGCGCGCTGCAGCCCGCCGGCCACCGCCCATGTGACGTCCACCGCCCAAAGAACCTGCAAAACATTAAAAAGAAAAGACAGAGTTTGTAAAGAAAATGGCTATAAAAGCCGATTCAAACCATTGTAAACGGGACCTTTCTTTCATCAATATAGAAATAAAAAATTTCAAGCAAAAAAAAAAGCAAAAAATAGCAACAACATTCGAAGGAAAGAAAGACAAAAAATTGTGCTAAGGTCTTTTTTACTCCCTATATGTTTTTATTTTCGTGTTTCGAATCAAACATATACATATATATTTTCTTTGTATTTTTACTAAAATACAGTTTATAAATATATACACCAAACAAAAAAAAAAAGAGAAAAGGAAACTTTTTTTACTTAAAGCGGCGTGTGTGTCGATGTATGTGTGCAGATCCCTCGCAGAATCGGGCTTCTTCCTGAGGGATTGAGAGAAAATGGAGCCCCTTTTTTGAAGAACACAGCAGAAATGAAAAAAAAGAAGGAAAAAATGGCATTTATAAGGAATAGAAATGACGCCGTTTTGATTGGCCTCCCCAGACGCCAAAACGACGTCGTTTTGGGGAGGCCGACCCGAACCCGACCCAGTAGGCCAGGATCCGCGTGTTTTGGGTAAAAATGGGCTATTTACGCCCGCGGTCCTTCCGCTTTTTTATTTATTTACAATTAAGGTTATTTTATTTTTTTATTTTGCCCCATAATTTATGTTGGCTTTCAATTTAGTCCATCAGACGCGGTGCGTTTTGGAGGAGAAGGGAAATTTTCCCTTTTAGCCCCTCCTTGTTATTCGCGTGTTCAATGGGGTCCTTTTTTCGTTTTATTTATTTTCAAATGTACCCTGAACCTTCGTTTTAAATTCATTTTAATCCCTTTTTTGTTATTTTGCATTTTCTTGTTATTATTGCCCCTGAACTTTTGTTTTGAATTCGATTTAGCCCTTTTAGTTATTATTATTATTTTTTATATATTATTATTATTACTATTGTTATCATTATTTTATTTTTCTTACTATTATTATATTTATTATTATTATCATTACTTTATTTTTATTTTATATGTTATTATTCTTTATTCTGTTTATTATCGTCCTATTATTATTATTGTTATTATTTTCATTATCATTTTATTATTATTATTATTTTTAATATTATTGTCTTTACTATTATTGTTATTAAATAATATATCATCCTTTATCACTATTTATTATTACCATTATCTTATTTTTATTATTTAATTATTATCACTACTATTATTTTACTTTCACCATTATTATTATTTTATTATTACTATTACTATAATTTATTTATCTTCTACTATCATTATTGTCTTATTATTATTATTATTATCATTATAATTATTATTACACTATATTTTTATACATACGTATTTTCTATTATTTGTTTATTAGTCATTATTATCATTACTATTCTTATTATTTTATTTTTCCTTCTAACATCATTATTACTATTTTTTATTTAAATTACTCTTTTACCATTATTATTATTATTATTATTATTATTATTATTATTATCACGACTATTCATATTTTTATTATTCCTTTTATTATTGTTATTATTGTAAATGCATTGGTATCATTATTATTAAATTAATTAACTTAGTATTGAACATACAGCATCTTTTACTATTCATTTAGTTTTACCTATTATTTCTTCTGTTAATAATTCGTTTGTTTTATTTCTCTATTTCGTTTTATTCTCGTCTTTGTTATTACCGTTTACATTAGTCTATTAATAATCATTCTATTATGCAATCTGGTTTTGTAATTTATTCTTTTATCATATTGTATTACATAAATCCTTACCCGATACATCAAGTTTTAAAATAATCGATATTTCGTATTTAGAAATTCGAGAAATAGTGCTCTAACGTGCTGGGTTTCGATTTTTCATTTGACTAAATAACTAAATATCCTTTTAATAAATTTCGTAAATCATGAAATGATTTTGATTACGAGGGTTTAAAATATCATGTCCTAACGTGCTGGATGTGATGTTTGTATTCTTTCGGAACAAAGAAATCTCAAATTTTAACTCAAATTGTTCAAGTTTTTAAAGAAATCATGTTTTCAAATCTTTTCGACTTTTCGACATTAAGACATGAAATTATCAATTAGGTATCGATTTTGAGCGTTATGAGGGTGCTAATCCTTCCTCATACGTAACTGACTCCCGAACCTGTTTTCTTGGATTTCGTAGGCCAAAATTAATGTTTTGAAATAAAACGTTTTATAAGGCGATCCGATCACACCTAAGCAAAAATGATTTGTGGCGACTCCATTTTTTTTTAAAGTCGACCCCGTTTTCTAAAAAGCATAAAAAAGTGGTTTCGACAAGCATTTTTGTTAAAAAATGAGTTGACTCTTTTTGAAAAGTTAATAATCAAATTTAGTTAGAAAAAATAGCAATAGTCAAATCAACAAAAGATGGAAGCGTTAAAGGCTAAATTTGACATTATGCCAAAAAATGTATGAATATATAATTTTTAAACTTTTTAAACCTTTTCATATATAATTTTTTAATTAGTTTTATTAAAAATGTAAAAGATAAAATATCTTGTTTTAAATATAAATGAGTACTTTTCGTAATTGTTCCCCATCGAGTTGGTATTTAATTGATTCTTGACACCAATTCAATCAAGATTTAAAAATAGTAGGGGTAAATTACATGATAAAATATTCATTTAAGGGTTAATATATATGAAGGTATCTAAATTTGGCAACTTATACCTACTTGGTATTTAACTTTTTTTTTTTAGACCTAACTGGTACTAAACTTGAAAATTTTTAAGCCAACTTGGTACTTTTTACATACCTAACTAACATTGTTAAAACATTTTGACGTCACGCTGATGTGGCATTGACAACCAATAGCATAGTAACATGTGGTAGCCTTACATTTTGAAGCATGGAGAAATAAAAAATATTAATTTTTTTTCACACATCAAAATGTTAAGTTGCCACATGTCACTATGCTATTGGTTGTTAGTCTCACGTCAATGTATTTTAACGGTATTAATCATTTATCTAAAAGAAGTACCCATTTGGCTTATGATTTACAAGTTTAGGTACCAAATAGGCATAAGTTGTCAAGTTTAGCTACCTCCATATATATATATATATTATATTAACCATTCATTAAATATAGGGTAAACTACACCATTAGTCACTAAATTATATATAAGTTTTCGTTTTGGCTATTGAACTATTCAAAAGTTTACATTTAAGTCACCAGACTATTAAGATCGATGCTATATGGCTTTCTCAGTTCGCGTTGTCTGCACCAATCAAAAGCTCTCTTTATCATTCTTTTCTATGGTTCAATTTTTTTCATGAAATAGTTTTGGACGTCACGAATCTACGAACCAAAATTCAAACTACTTTTTTCTTCGATCTCTGATACTGGTCGTCATATCAACTTTGATCTAAAGTATGCTTTTCTACTCATCGATAGATACTAATCTACCATATCAATTATCGAATCGCCGCTTGGAACTCACTCATAGAACTTTAAAAAAAAAAAAAACATTAACAACCCGGTGACTCAAATAATATTTTTTGAATAGTTCAGTGACTTAAATGAAAATATTTAAATATTTCAGTGATCTAATTATAACTTTTTTAATTAAATGATCAAAACTAAAACTTACTCATAGTTTAATGACTAATGACTAATTTACCTTAAATATAATACAAATAATAATCAAATTACATAAAAAAAAAAAAAGAAAAAAAGATTCCAATTTGCTTTCAGACCGAGCCTGAATTTACCCTAGGTTTTGGGGTTCCCTTCTGTTATATAAAAGCTACAAAGCCACTCTCTTTGGTATCTGTTGACTCTTGTTCAGATAGTTTTTCTCTGTTTCGAGTGTTTAAAATTTTGCAGACGATGTCAAACTTAATACTTTTTGAGGATATTTTTGTTGTTGATAAGCTTGACCCAGATGGGAAAAAGTTTGATAAAGGTCAAATCTTTAATCTCCTCTTCTTTTTTTTTATGTTATTTTTGCGATTCTTTCTCTAATTACTTACTTTGGGTATTCTTATTTCACTGTGTTTATTTCATTGTTCTCTAATATTTTTCAATTTTATGTATATGTTATGGATTTGGATGATTTTCTAGTACTCCATGCTCATTGAGAAACACTGGATTTTGTTCCCAATTATTAGTATTATTGGTGTTGTTTTTTGTTATTTTGATTAACTTTTTTGAGGTAATACTCTAAAACTATGTACGGTTAGAAGTGCATATTTGGTTTAATGTTTACTTATATGGTAGATATAAAGCAGTTTTAATGGGTTTTTTTCCACCTAATTTTTACATCAAGCTTGAACTCGACTCGGAATTCGGACATCGATACTCAACTTGAGCTCAATTAAACATCTATTTTTAAGCTCGAGTTCGGCTTGAGATATAATCAAGCTACTCGAGCTCGATTATGCTAGTTTACCTATTTTTATACTCGAGTTCGACTCAATCATTAAGCTTAAGGTTAATAATATATATTAAGGGTAGTAACATAATTTAATAATGTAAAAATATGAAAAGCTCGATAAGGCTCATAAGCCATTCGAGTCAAGTACTAAGCTCGAATTCAGCTTGACCAATAGCTCAAGCTACTCGAGTTCGAGGTTGACTCGATAATTACTGAATTGAGTTTGAATTTTTTTGAGTCGAACTTGAGTAGCTTGCGAGCATTAGTGTCTGATTTACACCCCTAATTTGCATTCAATTTACATTTGTTTATACATTGATGCAGTTACCCGCATTGAAGCACGGAGCCAGAACTGTGATATGTTCATGCACCTCGATGTAAATACAGAGATATATCCTATGCATGTTGGTGATAAATTCACAATGGCGTTAGCTCACACGTTGAATTTGGATGGGACGCCTGATACTGGCTATTTCAATCCGGTAATCTTACTATCACGTTTTAATGGTTAACGCTCTTGGCCATTTCTTTTTCTGCAGCAAAAGATACTCTTATCGGAAATGAAACTATTCGGATAACCTTGACTCTAATCTCCCGAGCTTGAGTTTGATCATTAACTGTTTGTATATTCAGTTTCAATTTGGTTCTAATCAATGTTTTATGTCCTAATTGTTTAATATAGTTTGTCAGTCACTAAAGCTATTCATAAAGTTTAATATAGTTTGGCCTTCCCATATGATATTATCAAAGTTGAACTAAGCTAGAAAAATGTGCATAAATTGTGGTTGCCATTGCCGTTTATGTGTGTGTTCAGTTTTTGGGGCTTTGGAGGGTGTGCTGGAGAGGAAAAAGAAACGTCTTTATGTTTCCATAGGTTCTTAAGAGGACTAAGTGGCTACATTAAACCGATTAGTACTGTTGCGATTAGTACTGTTGCATATGGAATGTTTATGTAGCATAACTTATAGTTTGTGGGGGTAAATAAACAATTTTCCCTTGAAGTTTGGTCTCGATAACTAAGATGTTCATAGGGTTCTAATTCTAACAACGAAATAATTATAGGTTTGATCGTTTAGCTACCAAGTCTTATTGGTCTTGAGCTAAAATAGTGGTCCAAAATTCAACTTATTTTCCATGAAAACTACACATTGTCTTTAACGTGCCATATGATAACAATAACAAGTCGAGCTTTATTAGTAGAGTCTGCTATACAGAACAACGTGCCATTAATAATTTAAATTTTCTGTCCTCTCGTGTGCAGTTTCTTGTTGGTCTTCCTTGATAAGCAATACAAAGACCAGTTTCTTTTGTTTGCATTCTTTTGCCAAAGATACATCATTTATCGGAGAACTTATCTATAAACCTTGTCCTCGTAACATACACAAACACAAACGACTGGTCTTGTTTTCTATTATTTATTAAATATCTCAATGAAACCGTTCAGTGAGAGAGTTAAACAAAGAGAAAGAGATAATCTGTTATCATTTTCGAATATGGAGCAGCTCGCCAACTTTATTTAAACAAGTCTATATGGTTATTATAGATGAAAAGGTGCCTATATCTTAAACACATTCATTACTTTGTTGCCGTATGCCTAAAAAATTTCAACATGTATTCCAGGGGAGGAAGTCTCTTGCAGATAAGTACGAGTATGTCATGCATGGGAAGTTATACAAGATATCCGATGATTCTTCAGGGAAAGGACTTAAAGCGTATGTTTGCTAACCACAACTATATCTTTGTTTATTCCATCATTGTAGCTGCTTGATCTTAAAATTGAAGGTGTGTGTTACTTTCAGGGAGATCTATGTATCATATGGTGGGCTTTTAATGCTATTGAGGGGAGAAGCTTCTCATGTCTCCCACTTTGAACTTGACCAGAGGCTATTTCTTCTCATAAGGAAGCTCTAAAACTTTCGTTATATCGAGTTATATTGAGTGTTTCTCTGATCAAGGCGGGTCTATAGTAGTGCTGGTATAAAGGGCGACTTCTTGACATCGAATTTCCGAGCAGACTATGTCTTGAGTTGGATATAACTGTTGATTTGTATGTTATGTGAGAACAAACCTATGCAATGCATGTTGTTTGGTCTTGATTATGGTTTCCCCTTCATTCTTTAATCTTCCATTTATTGCTCTTCTATATATTGGTCCTTCATTTTGAAGGCCTGATAATTTATTTGACCAAATTTTTACTTAACTGATTTCTTTTTTTTTTTTTTTTGGTTCTTTCTGAAATCTCTTATTGGGTAGTTTTATGAACTCTTCTAATACTTTTTCTCTATCGGATTGGTGGTTGAATCGATCAAATCAACCGATTAGATTATTAATTAAAAAAATATTAAAATTTTGAAAAAAATCAATTGGTTTTGTAGTTGTTCCAACTGGTTCAATATCATTCTCTAAATTAATAACTTTATTTACAAAATTTGAATCCGTAATTTTATTTAAAGACAGTTGATTTTATTACTACTCAACCTGAGTCGGTAATGTAACCAAAGTTTTTGCAAACTCGACCTGAACCAACATATGATAACAGCATATTTAAAAAAAATCCTTGAAAAAATTGTCATGTCATGTCATACATAAATTAAACCCTTGGTCTGCTCTTTAATTTTATAAATTAAAACTTGTTTGCCAGTATACAACAACGAAATAATTCAATGTTAAGTATTTTATATATGTAGTGATATAATAAAACTAGACCAACATTGATTAATATTCCTCTTGAAAAAAAATAATAATATAGTCAACTTTAATCGAATATAAAATATATATATATTTATTACAGCTTTTATTTGTCATACAGAGAATACTAATAAAAGAAAATAAATTTGGGTACCCAAATTCACAACAAAAAAGATAACACAATTAAGAGTTAATTAATAAAAGGGACATTAACAAATATTGAATTATCACAATAAACCTCTAAATCATCATCATATGAATACTCAATAAAAGAACATATATATGTATGTATGTATGTATACATAAGTAAATTGATTCAAAACACATAAAGGTCAGCCAATTCCTCCAATGAATCCAAAATGAGATTTGGATCAGAATTCTCAATCATCCACAAAAGATGATCAAACAAAACTACCTCACATTTAACCAATATGTGATCTTCCCCTCCATGCTTTTGTTTAGGCCTCTCTATTAAAGCATCCAACAATGGATGTTTAAGGTACTTCGAACTAACCACGTATCGTTTCCTCGTACTCCCGACATAAATCGTTTCGTAACATTGATGTTCATCATCATTATCATCATTGTCTCCATCTTCGTTCCTCTTCGTTCTTCTTCTTATATGATCCCATATATAACGGCGATGATCTTCTCGAGCCGATTTCGATCTTAAGCTACTATATGAAGATGACCTTCCTAGTTGTCTCGACAAGCTCTTGCATTTCCTAAGTAGGAGATTTATCTTCTTCATTGTTGAATATCTTGTTTGGGTGGAAGGAAAATTATGGGATTTTGATGGAAGCTAAAAGGAAACTTAATTTACACTCATGAAGATGAACAATAAAAGGGGTACTTAAAAGGGTTTTGGGTACATTGGTGGGTGCAATGTCTTTGTATTTCGGTGCTAGAAAATAAAAGTAGTGGGATCGACCTTAGCAACTAAGACATTTTAATTATATGAATTCAAAGAGACGGTGGACTCATCATTTTCATGAATTTTTTTGAGGGAATATATGATGGGGAGCTTTAAAATACTTTAAAATTTGCTATTAGATATTGTATTTTGTGTATGTTGTATATTTAGTACCTGTGTTTTAATTTGATCGATTTTAATATCTATATTTTTCGAAATTTGAAATTTTAGTCCTAATCCAATATGGTAGCAGTTAAATCTATTTGGTTAAATTATGTCATTAGTCCCATATTATGTGTGACGTTATAGATTTAGTCTACGTTCACCAATGAATTTAATAGCTATCATTTGGTTAGGACTAGAATTTTCAAAATTTAAAAGTACAAGGACTGAAAATGACCAAATTAAAGTAAAAGTACTAAATCCACAACTTACACAAAATACAAGGTCTAATAGCAGAATTTGACCTTTAATATATATACATTAATATTGATTAGACATGTATAATAGTTAGACTATATGCTCATATCCGAAGATTTGTCTGAAATTTAAGAGAATTTGGACAAAAAAAGGAGATCCGAGGAAATGGACTTAGATAAAAATTTAAGTCTGTTTCCAACATTTAAAACCCGAACCTGACCTAATTTATACTTTTGTAATATTTTTTTTGTTGTTATGTAAATTATATCATGTAAAATTAAATATATAATAATATTTAATGCTATAAGGTAAATATTAAAAAAATATTAAGTTGTCCATCCTTAAAATTTTAATAAAAATATATACAATTATTATATATTAAAAAAAACAATATGAATGGATTTAAAACAAGCTTAAGTTAGTCGTTTACAAATATGAACGGATATGGGTAAAACTTAAAGCTTATATTTTTTATCAAACCAAACTTGGACAAAAAATAAAAGATACTAATATTATACATAGTTATGACCCAAATCTAACCCGACCTAACATTAAACACCTCTCATCTTGATCACAAAACAATGTTACAAAACCCGAAATTTAATTTTTAAAATGTGAGACTCTAATCTCATCATTTATAACCTAATTTTTGTTTAGTATTTGTTACATTTATTAAAGAAATTAAACCCTAAATGCCTAATAAAAATTAGAAAATGAAGAAGAAGATATAAATAATTAGAAATGAAAGATAATGACAAAGATGCAAGGCATGTCCCACAGGGATGGAAGGGGCTTGGTGGTATCATGGTTATAAGTGACACTAAGAAAAGGAGTGCACGTGAATAGCTTTGTCACTCAGCCCTTTCTCACATGCCCTTTACCCCCTTTCTCTATCTTTCTATGTTCGGGAATCTCGTAATTGTATTGGATTTCGATTAAATTTGACATCAAATTAAATCAAAATTTTAAATTAGGAATAAAGCTCTTTTAGTATTGTTTTTTCTATCCAAAAAATTCGAACTTAAAATATATTAAACTATTTATCACTTGACTCGTAAAAGTTGATTTGGTTTTATTTTTCCGTATCATACACCCCAAAAAATAATTTATAAGATTATCATGCATTAGTTGTATCCTTGATGTGTTCATGTGAGAATCATTTATACATATACACTTATGTTTCTTATATTTTGTTTATAAAATATGCATTTTGATCTATAAGCATATTTATATGTTGGGTTTCAAATGTTCTCTCTCAAGTTTAAAGATTCGTTTGAAATCTGAAAGTGTTTGGATAAAAATATTAACTCTAAAAATGGGTTTAAGTAAAAAAATTTGACTCGTTTAAGATAGAGGTTTGGCTCGAGTTCAAATATTCAAAACTCAAAGCTGGTCTGACCCAACCCATTTTCTAAGTTTATAATATATAATATAATTTATAATGCATAAAAGTTGAATCTATAATAATATATAATATCATAATGTAAATATTAAACAATTATTTTGCCTATATTTAAATTATAATAAATGAAAATAATAAGAATATTTTCAAAAAAATTGAAAAATGATATAGAAGGACTTCAAAAGAATTTGGGTTAATTATTTATAAATATGGACATATTCGAACAAAATTTTAGATTCATATTTCAGTTTAAACTTGAACAAGTATAAACATATTAATATCATGCTTAAGCTCAATCTGAACTTAACCTATGATGACGAATTAAAAAAATGGTTTCAAAAGTTTCAACTGTTAATTATGTATTGTTTGGTACCATTTTGAAGTTGATTGTTTTTTTTTTTTCTATTTTTGGATGCATAAATTATATAGTATAAAATATTATAGTATATACCTTATCTTAAGAATTAATGTTTACATTGCCAAATAAATAATAATAATAATAATAATAATTAGAGTTGGTCAAGGATTTAAAAAAAAATAAAATTAGGTTGCAACAGCAAATCATGTTTGATGGGTCATTTTGACCTAATTGTCACCAACTTTCAAGACCACAACTAATTACAAAATCATGAAAATGAGAATATTGAGAAGTTTGAAGGGAATTTTTTTTATAGATTTGAATTGTAAAATTATGGGTCATTTTTTAGTGTATTATAATAATTGGGTAAAGTCCGAGACAATAAGCGCGATTAAGCGCGACTCAAACTTTGGCCACACCAGAGCGGTGAACACTCTTAATCATCAGGCTAACACATGGGGTTCATAATTTTATTCATTTTGTTAAAGATCAAAATAGACTTTTAAATTTTAAGTGATCAAATTGTAATTTTATTATTAACTTAATTTATTTTAGTTTGAGGCTCACGATATCTAATAGTCGAGTAAGCTTGATTAAATTTAAAGTAGAAACGATATTGAATCCTTGAATATAAAGACAAAGTTATAATAACATTATGTTTTCTATCCATAATATTCGAACTCTAAATCTTACCACTTAACCTAATAAGCATTAATTAATGAATTTGACGTACACGTGTGTGTTTTTTTTTTTGTTAATTTGTTTGAAAGTCACATTGTTTAAAACATTTTTCATTTTTGGACTTTCGAGGTTAAAAAAATTAAGAGGGTTTGAATGAAAATAGACTTAAATTAAAAATAAATAAAAAATTTTAATATATATATATTTAATAATTGAAGGTAAAGCTAAGGTTGCATGAGTTCATGCCTTACAACTTAATGCTTTTGTCAATAAATTAAGAGATTATCAGGTTTTAATAAAAAAAAATTATGATTTATAATATATTTATATATATAGTCCCAAGTTTCCAACCCAAATTTTTTGTACCACTCATGAAGGCATGACCCAATTGATAGCCCTACATCCAGATAAACCATATATTGAATTTTTTTTTTTTTTTTAAGTGAGAAAAATGTGGTCGGTTTAAGTTAAGTGTTCATAAATTAGATCAGGTTAGCCAAGGCTGGATACTAAAACAACTTTCGTACACTCTTGCTAATTTTGAGTATTACTATAACAGGTAGAAATCATATTAAATATTAAAATAAGAATATTTAACTTCTTAAAAATAAAATATAAAAAATAAAATAAAATTTTAAATAGTTAATTAAATTTATTTATATAATAATTTTAAAAATAAAAATGGTGTTAAAATATATTTAACAGTTTAAAGATATGTTTAAAATCTTAAGATATTGTTAATAAATTAAAACTGTTTTAACTTTTATTTGATTTTTTTTTCAAATCTTTTTACTTGATTAGAATTTTTTTTATACTAATATAATGTTAAAATTAAAATATGCTAAAAAAAATTAGGGTATAAATTTTAAAATTAATTTTAATAAATTTAAATATTACATGAAATATTTTATTCCAAAATAATAGATGACAAAATTAAATAAACTTTTTACCTGGGTCGGGCTTGGGCAAAGACTTGTTTTGCCCTCGGGCCTAAATTAGATAAATTTTCAAATATTTTTATTTGAAATTTATTGTAAAATATAAAAATATTACTATAAATTAATATTTTTAATACTTTATTATTTTTTAAAAGGGATAAATATCAAAATTATACATAACTTTGATTTAATGTGTATTTTAATATATTAACTTTGATTGGGTGCAATTATATATATAAAACTTTGATTGTAGTTCAAATGTATACATGAAACTTTAATTTTTGATTCAATCATACAAATTTAAAGAAATAGATATATCAATTATTTTTATATTGGATAAATATAATTATTTGTGTATGTAGTATAAAAATATGAAATTATGTTATATTAATAATTATGTTAGTAATTTGTGAGAATTGGATCACATCAAAATTTCATGTATAAAATTTCACAAAATCAAAGTTTATGTACAATTTTGAGATTTATTCTTTTTAAAACGATATGGGTTATTTGGATAGTTTAAGCCGAGTCAAGCCCAAGCCCAAATATGGAAATTTTTAAGTTCAGACTTTGGATTGGTTCATGGACATGTCTATTTATCAAATGTTTAAAAAATAAATTACTTTAATTAAATATAAACTTCTCATTAAGTTTTTTTTTCCACTTTTCAAAATCATTTTATTTATGAAATGTTGAAAAATTTATACAAAAAAATTTTAACAAATAAAAATAAACATATTTTAAAAATTCGCACAATCAATCTGTGCGATGCATTGATTTTTTGAAGTTTTATTGTGATTAGAATTAAAAATGTTTTAAAAATTTCAAGTATTAATATGAACATGCATACATGGTTATTGTACAAATTTATGTGTGTATGTGTGTGAAAATATATGATATATATAGATGTAAATCAATGTTACATTGGATTAGACAAGCTAAACTGAGAACTGATTGAGATATCAAATCGGTTAAACCACGAACTGTTATGGACTAGTTGAATAGACTAATAAACTGATTGAACCAAATTTTTTTAGTTTTTAAAAATTTTAATTAAACCAATAATATCGGTTAAACAAACGAATTAATGATCTGATTGATTCAACTATCAATCTAATTCTAAAACCGATATAAATTAAGCAGACAAGATTTTGATATTTTGGTTGAAAATGTTGAATCTTTGATGAATTCTTCACAAGTCGCACCAGTTTTAAAGGATTAGAAAGAGATGCGTGAGGTTGATTCTAACCTTCAAATCCTAAAGCAATGATAACAAATTTAAAGTGAGTTTAGATGGATGATACATTTACCTACAGTTAGTGTAAAAACAACAGTGACGATGAGATTACATACTGTAGCATGAGACACAAAATAAGTTAAACGCACCGCACCCCACCGCCCATCTAAACCTACCCTTAAAATTGGTGACATCTTTTGTTTATCTATATCTATTCTGATTGAGTTGATGTCACGAGAATAGAAATATAGACTTTATAATAAGTATAGATGATATCAATTTAGTCCTTTTTTAACTAAATATATTTGCATGTTTGAATTAAGTCTACAAATAGTTCAAATATGCAATTGGTTCCAAAAATATAAATATATCACGAAGAACGATATGCAATGGGTTCTCAAAAGTATATAACATGAAGAACAACATGCAATATAGGTTCTAAAAATGTTATCAATATGTAGAGAATCTCATCATCTTCTTCGGCTGTCCCGGTAATCTTCTTCGCTTTCTTTATCCTTTAAGAAGCCTAGAAACGCGAGGAATCCGAAAAGGAAGAATCCACCTGACCAGTTGCCCCCACCACCTCCCCCGCCACCTCCACCACCATCATCGTCACGGGGAGGAAATCCTGAATCACCATCATCTAGCTGCGGTGACTTCTCCTTTGCTGCATTTCAATACATAACGTTAGCTACGCTTTCTTTAAAATTATATGGTGTTCAAGCCAGTTGGATATATGATATATCCCACCATAGGTAAGGGAGTTCCTTAGGGCCAGGGATCTATTCCTGTCACCTGAAGGCTTAGGTGTTCATCACCAGGACAATAGTACACCGAAACTACGGGAAAAAGTAACAAAAGAATTACTAAGAGCTCATAGTGATACGTTTATCACACGAATAAGATTTTCGCTAAAGAGGGGCAGTAGAGAAACTAGAAACCAAAAAAGGGACATTGTCAATGCTTCTAGCCAACAAGCAGCATCTGGATTCTAATGTACCGAAATCAAACATTGGTCATCCCTACTAAAGATGGAGCATGAAAGTGCAAGAATCAACATGGTGAGACTTAAGTTTCCAAAACTAGTATGAGATAATACATGACCTATCGGTCATTCTGGCAAAATCAGTTTAACCCACCGTGACCTTCCTACCCACAAATCAAACCTAAGTTGGGGTGCCTAAAGTCGAACTAGAAAATCACGAAAAGGAATACATCTAATGAATATTGACAAACTACTGAAAGAGAGTATGTGTTTGTTCTTACAATGAACAGGAGCTTGAGTGATCGTTGGTGCCTCACGAGTAACAGTTTGAGTTTGTCCTGATGCACTGCAAGTTGCGTTCTGCTGGAAAAAAGGAAACCAGAATCAGAAACTCCGAATTCCAAGATCATTAAAAATCGAGTATAAGCATGCGCAAAGCACACACAGAGCCATAACATACGTGCACACATGTAATGATTTGTTTCACTAAATCTAATATCAGGATTTAATACCGTTTATATTGACAAAAAGATGAGCAACAATTCTCAATTTCTTCTGTAAAAATAAAAGTAAGCGATTAGTTATGGCGACAAAACGTACCAAAGCAGTTGCGGTGCATGCAATGGATGAAGATTGTTTTCTACTTCTTCCTACACTAGGTTGTGATTGCAAGCCTAGTTCCCTTGGCCTAATCCGAGTCGAAATTCTAACCGAGCCACAAGGGCTACTGCATTCAATTCGTGACTCTAATCGATGTCCTGCCGAAAACCAATAGCAAATTTTATCATCATTAATCTAAGAAAAATTGAATGAATAATAAAATAAAGTTCCAAGAAAAATACCGGTAGATAATGAAGGCCGCAAGGGAGCAGTAACACTAGGAGCCAGCATTTTGCAAATAGCTACAACAAAGGCTATTCAAATAAGAACAAACCCTGAAAAATATATGAAAGATTGCATTATTAGATAAAATTTCAACGTTTAAAACAATGAAACCCCATCAAGATTATCCCATTTCTAACTAAAAAACACATGAACATGTAGGGATTAATAATTAACAACCCTATAGAGGCTAAAAGAACACAAAAGAAACTGAAATAAAAATGACCCAATTATTTTTTATGATTCTCAACAACAAAAACAACCTCAAAAGGCATAATTAAATCCAAATTAAAATGACATCCATGGAATTCAATACAACAGAAATTAAATGATAAACAAAAAGAACTTGGAACCTTGAAGAAGGTGCTGGGTAGGAGAAAACTGGAGAAAGCAAAGGAAGATGCCGACTTTAAGAAAGGGACGAGAAGAACTGGGAAACGGAAACCCCAAGTCAAGGAAGAAGGAGAAGAACAGGGCTCAAATAAATGCCGTAAAATCCTGCCGACTTTGAAGGCTGTTATTTTTGTAGAGATGTGGGCGTGTGGAGAACTATAAAACTTGGGCATGGAGATTGCATAGCCCAATTAATTTTGTATTTGGATTAGGCCTAAATTCAAATATAAAATGATTTGGTAAAATAAAATTCATTATTTAAAATTTTGACCGAGTTGATGTTACTCTTAATCGATCTTAATTAGACCTGATCATAGGTCAAGCCATCCGTCTGGGCTTGAGGGTTCGCCCAAAATGTGGGAGGATTTGAGTAAAAATATAGGTTCAAAAAAATAGGCTTGGACAAAAGATAAAGATCTGTTTTCTAAACAAGTTAGGCCTCAGGTAGTATTTTTTGGTTCGGGTCTGGCCCGAATAACCTAAACTTTCTTTTTTGTTGCTGTTGCTATCATTTCGTTATTATATTGCTATTATTTTATTGTTAATGTTTTGATATTATATAATTCTTGTTTTATTGTTAATTTTACTACTATTTTAGAGACATTTACTTCATAAGTTACAACTATCTTAATGTTTTTTTTAAATATAAATACTTTTTTTAAATATTTTTCAGTTTGTTGAAAAATATTTATTTTAATTGTGAATTTTTTATGCTTGCGAATTAAACATTGAATCAAATCAAATATTTTAAACTAAATTTTATTACATTTATGATTTGAGTGAAAGAAATTATCTTATGTTAAAAATATTTTTAAATTTTTTTAATAATGAATATAAGTAGAGCTTTAACATAGTTGTACTTTAATATTATTGTACATATGTTTATTTCTTAAATTTGTAATTATTTTATTTAAAGATGATGTAAAAAATAAAAAAATAAAAGTATTATTATAATAATTATAATTATAATTTAAAAAAATATATTTTTATAATTTCATAACTGAACTGATGATTCAATTTAAGTAACCTAAACTAAATAAAATATTTAAATAATAATAATTATTGTTAATATAAAAGAAAGTGAATTCAAGTATATTGAAGTGTATTATTCTGAGTTATATTAATATATATATATATATAACAAACTAAAATTCAACCAAATTTAATAAAATTGAATAAAATTTATTTAACCTAAACTTATAATAATAAATATTAAAAAATATTTAACCTAAAATAACAGCATAAATTTAAAGCCAGAAAAAACTAATAAAATTAAAATAAAAAAGAATATCCTAATAATAAATAATTACCCATCGTCATCACTTCTTTAGGGTTCCTTTCTTAAATTTGTCTCAATAATTTTGACTTGAGAAAAAAGAATTTCAAGGAAAAAAAAACCTATTTCATTAACAATGAAATAATCCAGCACAGATCTTATCTCCACCAAACCCTATTTGCAAAGGGTTTTTGCTTTTTAAACCTCAAATTTGTTTTTTTGGCCTTTCTCTTTTAATTCCTTCCTTTCTTTCATTCCTTTTTTCGATTTTAAAAAATAAACGTCAGATCGAAGATTCAGTTAAATTATCAAGTTTCTTTTTCCTGGGTTTTCCATATTGAGTAGTAATTTTGAATTGTTGATAAAATGGATGCCTCTGAGAATCTTAAGCGATTTGGCGATACTTCTACAGGTTTGATATTCGACTTTTTTCCCCCTTTAATTTACTCAGTTTATGCTTTTAATGGGATATAAACAACTATGGGTTTTGTTTGTTAGTTTGGTTTAAGCTAAAAAAATTAGGTTGTATTGAATTTAAATGTTGAAGTCAATAATGTTTTTGGTGCATATGTAGACCTACTTGGCCTTTGGCTGCATAAAGTGTTGTAATTTGCCCCCATCTCAATTATCCTATCCCTTTTTCATTTCCAAGGGGGTGAACTCTCAAGTTATAGGCATACAGTACAAGTGGCTTTTGTGGCGGCGCATAGTGGATTAGATTGTTGTTTGCTTGCTGTTTGGTTTTAAGGGAAAGTAAAAAAGAACCTCTTTTTCTCCCATGATTGTGTTTATCCTTTGTTTTCTGGTGAAAAAAATGTATTAATGTTTGTTTCAGTTGATTTTCATGTCTCCATTTATCTCATCTTTATGTTGTGAGTTCATTTCTGGTTGAAGTGTGAATGTTTAGTAAACTTGGCTTTTTCTATGATGCAGGAGATGCAGTATTTGATGCATCACAGTATGCATTTTTTGGAAAAGATGTTCTTGAGGAGGTTGAATTGGGGGGATTAGATGATGATGAGGAGGATGTACCTGCAGTCGGACTTGAGGATGAGGAGGAGTTTTTGTTTGATAGAGATGAGGTTAATATTCTTGTTCTTTTCAGTTCTCTTTCCTGTTTCAATTATTATTGCAAATTTATGCAATGTAGGAGAAAAGCAATGATTAGTTGTTTGAAAAGAAAATCTTTCCCTTTGGAAATCATGCTGAAAAATAATCCTTTTGGAGTGATTCTGTGTGTCTTTTTCCTCTATTTTTCCTGAACAGAGGGATGCCACTACATTTAATTAGTGGTTGGCATGCTATTCTATTTATGGAGAAAAAACCCTGTGGGAGCTCATATTATATATTTATTTATCCATGCATGACATTGTAAACCTTGTTATCTCTATTTGTTAGTTAACAGTGTATCCATCTTGATTTGGGCTGTTTTCTGAACTTAATTATTTGTCTCTTTGTATCCTGGTCTTCACAATGAGAGGTAGCTCTTGTGCACTCTTAAAGAAAATTGTACTGTACAAATTGCAGTGTTTCTGTGGCTTAGTTATCCTATCAATAAAATTGTATTCTACATTTGAATAGATTTTGGAGATTGTGTTAGTTGTACTTCGTTGCGTTATATGCTTCCCAAAGCAAATATGCCGGGAAGATAGTTTGTGGAGGTTCCCCCCTCCCTCCTAAGTATCTGCCATGTTCTTGATTTGCTGATTCCTTATCATAACACCTCTTTCCTGAGAATGATAAGGATATTTGAGTTTACAACTTCTATTGTTGTATGAAGCCTTCTTGATGGAATCAGTTTCGTGGGATGCTTTATGCCCATCGTGCAAAAGTTTTTTGCAAAAACTCATTCCCGATTGCTAGATAGAGAAGATTGCCCCTTTTCCCCGTTGGAGTTTCCCCCTCATTTCAGTCTCTTTGACTGTTGAGGCTTAGAGGCAGTTCTATTCACTTCTTAGGCACTGTACTGTTATATCTTTTTAAAAAATGAATCTGTATCTGGTATCCAGTTATCTACACAAATTTGATTGGCTATGCTAATGGATTTTAAAAGTTGGATCAATTATGGGTGTAAGAAAGTTAGTCTTCTTGTATGTCTCTGGAAGGATATGCAGTTTCAACTAGTGAGTTAATTGCTGAAATTTATTCGTATCAGTAATATTAGCACGTTCTATTTCTGTTGGAGAAGCTCAAGCCTGATGCGATGCAAGTCGCACTAACAAATGGAGAGAACCAAAAAGGAGAGGAAAATGTTCTCTTCTTCTCCTGTTTCTCTCCGTGGTCTTGTGAACCTCAAACTTTTATATGGTTAAAATTTCATGTTTTAATCTAGAATTTTCATTACTCTAGGTGTTTTTGGGTACATCTGACTAACTAATCTTCAAGCTTATCAGATTCATAGTTGATTTTATTGGAATATCTGCGTGCTAGCTACTTCATCTAATTTCTCTTCGTATTTGCAGGGTGAAGTTTTGAGATCCTTATCGGATGTTGATGATCTTACTAATACATTTTCAAAGGTTAGTCCACTGCATAATTACTGTGTTTTGCAACCAGTGAAATGGTCAAAGATCTTTTCCTTTCTTGAGGATTAGCTTCTAATTTAATCTTTTAACTAGTTTATGTCTTCTCATATTTTCATGGAGCTGAAACAATTTTTCCTTTCAACTGTTATAATATAATATACTAATAATGGATTTTTTGAGAGTTCAATCATGCAGAAGTGTGCTGCCCCTGAACCACAATTTTTGTTAGCTTAAGACCTTATCCATTCTGAGTGAATTAAAGTGATGAAACCTCAGCATGTCACTGAAGCACCTACTTACTTTTGAGCTTGTATCTTTCTGGTTTCTTAAGATATACAAGAAATACAAGAAATGCTTTACCAACTCCTTTTGCAAATCATCTGCTAGTGTTCTAACAGGATTGATCCTCCAAATTTTTATTGTAACTTTTAAAACTTGGCACTAGCATTAAGCTACCAGAATCTTTGCTTGATATCTGGCTTAGTTTTTATGAAGTTCATCAGAAAATTCAATTTGCTATTAAATTGCATCTCCTTGATTCCTCCTAGATCGAATCTTTGGACTATAAATAAATCATAAAGGACAAAGTTCCTATTGTTTTTTTTTTGGTTCTTAAATCATAATTCACCAGTGGAGTGTATTGGATATGCATGCAATGTTTCTTGGTGGTTAGTCCTGGCCTGGCTTTAGTGGTGCTGATGCTAGCTTCTGATTTTGTTGCAGTTGAACACAGCCATTAGTGGACCAAGAGGCTCAAGGATAATTGGTGATGGGGGGTCCAGACAAAGTGAGTTTATTCATCTCAGTACTGTCTTCTATCAGTCAATTGCTGATGATTGATGTGGTTTTGGTCCAATCCTTCTTGGATTGAATAACTGATGGTTTCCTATGCTATAATTTTTAACTGAAGGGTCTGTATGAACTGTGTTACCCATTATTTTCACTGTTGTAAATAAATAACTACTTTCTGAGACCCTACGTCATCACAGTTAAGGGACCAGTTACGCAGATCAACATACCAATATTGACGTTTATCATTATGTTGTTGAAGGTTCATCTGCTGCCGAATGGACACATGGGGAGGAATTTCCTCACTGGCTTGATCAGCAGCCTCTTGAAACCGAAAGTATTCCTGATGGCAATCGCTGGTCATCACAACCATTGGCCAATTTGGATGCAAAGCATCTCTACAGGACATCCTCGTACCCTGAGCAGCAGCAGCAGCAGCAACAACAACAACGACAACAGTACCACCAACATTTCTCTAGTGAACCAATTTTAGTTCCAAAATCTTCTTATATTTCTTACCCTCCCCCCGATGGCAGATCTCCTCAGGCGTCACCAAACCAACATTCTGGACACCTAAATATTCCTTATATGGCTGGTGGACCACAGATGGCATCTTCACCCAACCTCTCTGGCTTCCCAAATTCTCAGCTTCAACTGCCAGGCTTACACCATGGGCCAAATTATCGTGGGAATATGCCTCAATTTGCTCCTGGTCTGTCTGTCAGTAGTCAGCCGTCAAATCAATGGGGGAGCCAGCCAAAACTGTATGGAGATAATTCCAGTGTTTTGAACAATATGTTGCAACAACAGTTAACTCATCAAAATGGTTTGATTCCACCACAGTTAATGCCACAGCTGCAGTCGCACCAGCAGAGACTGCAGCAGCATCCTGTTCAGCCTTCATTTGGCCATTTTTCTGGGATTCAGTCACAACAATTTAATCCTCATCTTTCTCCGTCCCCACCTGTAATGAACAAGGTTGAAGCTATACTTGGTATTGGTGATCTGAGAGATCAAAGAGCCAAATCAGCTCAGAAAGGTAGGCAGAGTCTACGAGGCTTTGATAGTGGGGCGCTGAAGAGTGATATTGGATGGCCTCAGTTTACATCCAAATACATGTCAACTGATGAGATTGAGGGCATTCTTAGAATGCAGCTTGTTGCAACCCACAGTAATGACCCCTACGTGGATGATTATTACCACCAGGCTTGTCTTGCAAGAAAATCTGCTGGGGCGAAGTTGAGACATCATTTTTGTCCAACTCATCTTAGGGATCTTCCTCCCCGAGCACGTGCGAATACTGAGCCTCATGCTTTTCTCCAGGTTGATGCTCTTGGGAGGCTTCCTTTCTCTTCAATTCGCAGGCCTCGCCCTCTTCTTGAAGTTGACCCTCCAAATTCATCTGCTGTCACCAACAATGATCAGAAAGCATCTGATATTCCGCTGGAGGAGGAACCTATGCTTGCTGCTAGAGTTACTATAGAGGATGGTCTATGCCTTCTTCTTGATGTGTAAGCGATATTGATAGGTTTTACAGTTTAATCAGTTGCAGGATGGTGGAGCTCAACTGAGACAAAGACGACAGGTTTTGTTGGAAGGGCTTGCTGCATTGCTTCAGTTGGTTGACCCACTTGGCAAGAGTGGTAACACAGATGAGCTTGCTCAGAAGGATGATCTTGTGTTTTTACGGATAGTTTCCCTCCCCAAAGGCCGGAAGCTTCTTGCACGGTTCCTTCAGCTTCTTCCTCCAGTTGGTGAGCTTATGCGCATTGTCTGCATGTCCATTTTCCTTCATTTAAGGTTCTTGTTCGGAGGCCTTCCCTCTGATCCAGGAGCAGCTGAAACCACTATTAACCTTGCAAGGGTTGTTTCTTCTTGTGTTCATAGCATGGATCTTCGTGCACTTAGTGTCTGTCTTGCATCTGTGGTTTGTTCCTCTGAGCAGCCCCCGCTTCGTCCCCTTGGAAGTCCTGCTGGAGATGGAGCATCTTTTATTCTTAAGTCTGTTCTTGATAGGGCAACAAAGCTCATGACTGATTCTAGAGCTGCGGGCAATTATAATATGACTAATCTGTCCCTTTGGAAGGCCTCGTTTGATGAATTCTTTAACCTTCTTACCAAGTATTGCATAAACAAATACGACACTGTGATGCAGTCCTTGCGAATGCAGGCCAAACCAAATATGGCAATTGATGAATCAGATTCTGCCAAAGCTATTAAAAGAGAAATGCCGGTTGATCTCTTACATGCATGTTTACCCCACCTTAATGACCAGCAGAAAAAGCAGCTTTTGGATCTCTCTCAACGGCCAATGCTTGTAGGGCAGTCATGATAGATAAGCAGTACCTAGGAGAAGTTTAAATCCAAACGTGTCCAAGACAGCGACTTTGTGAAGTACACAATGGCGCAAGTGAATGCCATGTGCTGAAAGGAATTCAATTAGCCATACCGTTTTACATGATATGTCTATAATGGAGCACAGACAATGGTTCAGGTGAAGTTCCAAAGATGCTTTTTAAAGTAAAGGTCAATTTCCTTTGAGATTTTAGTTTTATTGCTTGTGTTTTTATGCCTTTTTTATTATTATCAAGAAGTGGGCCTATGTGTATCATGATAGAAACTTGCTAGAAATTTTTTCTTTCCTTGGGTCCTTACCATATAGATTGGAGCTTATTTTGATGCTCTGTTGTGAAATTTGTGGTATGGGGGATGTTAGTTGGTTAGCATGTACAGGGTTCAATACAGATATCCCGTGTCTTGAGTATTATTTCCCAAAGGCGGGATGGATGTCTCTCTCGGAATAGTCGTCACCGTGCAATGTGGCAGACACCGATTAATAGGCAATGCAGATTGATGATGTTGGTTGTAGCTTTACAGGAGGAAGTACGAGTATCATAGTTTTGCCTGCTGAGCTAAAATGGTCAGTTTAGCTCTCATAATGGTGACGTTGAAGCTTTTGTTTTGATCCTGCGAATTTATTGTTTGTAATCCTTCCACCCCCTCATTTTATTAAAGAAAAGACTGTTTATATATTAATGCTGCTTTCTGATATTGGTGTTGGTACAAAGTCTAATCCTTCTTTGTAGCTTTTTTAATGTTCCAAAGATTTTATTATAAAATTTCATTTTCGAATTCAAAATTAAAGTCAAGCAACTAACAATAAAAACAAAAATTTAGGGACAGAATTCAGTAACCAGAAGCAAAGTGATAACGTTCACGATTAGTACATTAAAATATGTTTCGATCTGAGTTGGTTTTGCATAGAATCAATTTAGATCAAATAATAAATTTTGAGTAATTTTGGATTAGGTTTTGAGATAGTTTTTAATTTGGATTAGTTTTAAGCTAAAGTTATTTTGGGTTTTGAGTTGTTTGGATTTACTAGTCAAGCTGTTTAGGTTGGGTTCAAAAACATTATGTGTTAGTATGCGAGTTATTTCGAGTTTGAGTCATTTTAAGTTTAAAACACTTTGGATTTAAGTCATTTTTGGTTTGAGTTGGAGGAGTTTCAGCGTATTGATTATTTATGTTCAAATTAAATTGGGATAGGACTTGAATTTAGATTTGGGTTACTTAGATCGTGTTTTCATGTTCTTACATGTATAAGTGTAATTGTAAATTTACTATGGATTTGAGCCAATACAACTCTGATCAAAACGAAATTATGAAGAAAAGTTTCAATATTTACAATTTTATTTCTAAAAACTAAAAGTAATTAATTTGTACTTTAATCTGCCATCAAAGTCGGTAAGAGTTACGTCATAAAGCGAAGCTCTATTTTGAACAGTATGGGTGATTAATGGTGTTTGAGTGAAAGTATTGTCATTTTGGTGTGTTAAAATTTAAAATCTCACTATTAAGCATTGAAACAACAGTAAACATAGTGGACTTATCGTTATCATATTCTTAAACACATAGCAATCTAACATCAACATTCGAAGCTGTTATGAAACATTATTACATCTTATCATCCTTTTTTGAAAAAAAGAAAAAAAAAACTGGAAAAATAAATTAGGGTTGAGTTCATTTAAGTGTAAATCCTTAAAGATCCCAAATAATTCCAAGTTCTGGGAAGAGATTATGGGAAAAACTATTAGCTGCTCTGTTTTACTAGCTTTAGTATCTTGCTTTTACTTACTATCTGCCACTGCTTCAGACACCATAACACCATCAAACACCCTGAATTTGTAATATCCCAGGGTGGAGTTTTTCATTTGGGATTCTTCACCTCTACAAACAAACACATCCAATTTATAACAACTAGAAGAACAATTCAATAACTAGGTAAGTCCAAATTCGCCTAGTTGGATCAGCTAGCTTTTATAAAAAATCATTTTTATATTAATATTTTTACATTATATAATTAAATTTAAGTTAAATTGAGGTAGTTAAAAGTCAAAATTACATCCTAGATCTTGCCTATATTAAGGAAGATAAATCATACTTATCGGATTCAATAGATGAGATAGACAAGGAAGATAAATCATACTTATAGGATTTAATACATGAGATAAATCATACACAAATTGTTAGAGATTTCTTGCACCAATTAGGGGACAAATGGGTTAGTATGTGGGTTATTTCGATTTTAAGTCATTTTAAGTTTGAAATACTTTAGATTTAAGTTATTTTCGGTTTGAGTTGGTGGAGTTCCAACTTATTGATTTTTTATGTTCAAATTCAGTTGGGATCGGACTTGAATTTGGATTTGGGTTAACTAGATTGAGTTTTCATGTTCTTACATGTTTAAGTGTAATTGTAAACTTACAATTGACTTGAGCCAATAAATTGACAACTTTTATCAAAACGAAATTATAAAGAAAATTTTCTGATGCATCACGTGACCAACTAAAAATACGACAAATGTAAGTGCACATATCGATAAATAGTATAGCTACGGTGAGTAGAGATATCGTATCCACGAGGACTAAAAGTACTAGTATAGCTACCGTTTTCCTATTATTTAACTGACAACTTGGAGTAATTGATTTAAACTAAGATTACTAAATTAATTTAACTAAAGAACTCAATAGAGAATAAATCAGGAAAATAATTAAATAATAACCAATAAGCGAGACAATACCCAGGAAAGAATCCACCTAGACTTCGTCTATCATTATGAATCTAAATCAAATGATTTATTCACTTGGTATCTTGATCCGTAGAAACCCCTAAATTAAATTAGTATCTCTTTCGAGAGTAAGAGCAACTGACTTTAGGTTGATTAACTGAAATTTCTTTCTAATTAAAACCCTTATTGTCGCATTAACTCGATTTATAGATTCCCTTATTAGATTTTACTTTAATCAGGTAGATTTATGTTGTCCTATTTATAGGATTGCATGCAACTCCACTCAATTATGCTACATCTACTCTTAAACAGAGACTTTTCCTCCTTTGATTTAAGCACATTAAACATGAATTAATATCCCGAAAATATTAAAACAATAGATAAGCACACATAACTGAGAACAAGAATCAAGTATTTATCGCATAAAACAGAAATCAAATAATAGAATTCATCATAGGGTTTATCTTCCCTATGTATCTAGGAAATTAGTTCATAATTGTGAATAAAAACATCTTAAAAACAGAATAATCACAAGAAATAAAGAAATTCATAAAAACGAGGTCTTTAATCTTGATGGAAATCTGCTTTAGAGTTGGCTCCAATGGTGTTCTTCGAGTTGTTTTCTTCAATATTCTTTGTTGGCTTACTTTTCTCTTCTTCTATTTGGTATTTATAGACTTTAGAATGCTTAAAAAGCCAAAAAAATACGTTTTTTCCGCGTGTTTGAGATGCGAATCGCGAAATCGACACGGTATGGCACATGGCTGTATATCCAGCCCGTGTGGGAAGACCCAGCCCGTGTGGCTTCTAAAATTTGCTCCAAATGTCTGATTTTCACTCGTTTTTTGCTCCTTTTGCTCCCAAATGCTCTCCTAAGTATAGCAACATGAATTTAAAGGATTAGGAGCATAAAAGTAACCATTTTGCATAAATAATCATCCATAAACGTATTAAGAACGAAATTATAGTATGTTACTTTTATCAATTATCAGTTTCAATACTTACAATTTTATTTCTAAAAACTAAAAGTAATTAATTTGTACCTTTATCTGCCATCAAAGTCGGTAAGAGTTACATCATTAACCGAAGCTCTATTTTGAACATCATGGGTGATTAGTGGTGTTTGAGTGAAAGCAGGTTGTTTTGGTGTGTTAAAACTTGATATCTCACTGTTAAGCATTGAAACAACAGTAGACATAGTGGGCCTATCGTTAGCATATTCTTGAACGCATAGCAATCCAATATGTATGCATCTCCTTATTTCTTTCTCATTCTTTAAATTAGATTTTGGCTCCAAAACCACCTTGTCTACAAAGCTCCAAATGTTGCCTTCATTCCATAGTTTCCAGACCTATAAACAGAAAACAACTTTGTCTAAATTAATGCTTAAATTATCCAATTTAACTTAGACTCAAGATTCTAAACTCAAAGCTTCAATAGAGTTTGATCAGCTCAATTCAATATAAAGGTTGAACTGCTCAAACTCTCTTGATTAAGCTTGTTTACCCAAGTCTAAAATGAGTTTCATTCTCATGTTCAACTTCAAACTTGATTGTTTGTACTTGAACTTGAGTTTGAATCGGAAATTCTCATTATTTATTGAAAAAAAAAAAAAAAAGCTTAATTAAGTTTGCAAGCTACTCAATCCAAGTATTAGGATTTCTCAAATTCAGCTCATGAACTATTTTGTTCAAGCATTAAGATACTCAAATTCAGTTGCAAGAGCAGCCCAAATAGCTTGCAAATATGATGGCATACACCCCTAATTCGATCTACCAACGTTTCTAATTATCTTATAAACTTACATATCCCAAGAGGCTAAAATAATCCTGATTGTTGAACAAGCTTGTGTTTTTTCTTCCGCTAACAATCTCTAACAGCAAAACTCCAAAACTGAACACATCTGATTTCTCTGAAAATTGCCCTTGTATTGCATACTCAGGAGACATATAACCACTGTATTTTAACATTAAAAAAAAACCATTACAAAAAAAAAAACCACCATTACAATCCTAGTTTAAATTGGGTATAAATTAGAATTAATTAATAAAAATATTTTTATTTAAATTTAATCATACAAGAATATAAATATAAAATCAAATTTTAATTTTGATCTCTCTACTATACTTAAATTTGAGATTTAGCTCATATATTTTAATTTGACATGAATTAACCCCTCTATTTTTATAATGCCATTAGTTAGTTTAAATAAATAAATACTATTAACTATTCCGGTTAAATACTGATGTAGATTTTTCTTAAAAACAACGGTTCTATTATAAAAAGTTCCATGCCAAAATGATGAGTTAGAAGGAATATAGTTCTATGTCAATATGATAAGTTGGAAGAGATATTTTTAAAAAACACTTGTTACTTATTTGAACTTACTAATAATAAAATAAAAATAGAGGAACCAAAAAATGTCATATCAAAGTATAGATATTAAATCTCAAATTTGACCAATTTATAATGACAAAAACTATAATTTGACTTAAATATATATAAATTTTTACAATGCCTCTTTTTAAACAATAAAATAGGCCAATGGATAGAGCAAAGCTAGACCCTATTCAAATTTAGGCATGTATTTTCTTTAAGCATCATGAGATGGCCAGACTTGATCATAAATATATCTACACCATACTTTAGTGGAAAAAAAAATGAACAAAAAGAAAAGAAATGACTGGGAGGATATTTCAACTTACTAAGTTCCAACAACCCTTTTAGTGTTAGCTTGATTTTCATCTCCTCCGAAAATTCTCGCCATTCCAAAATCTGCAATTTTTGGATTTAACTCTTGATCGAGTAAAACATTGCTTGCTTTTAGATCTCTGTGTATAATTTTCAGTCTTGAATCTCTATGAAGATAAAGCAATCCTCGGCTGATCCCTTCAATAATGTTAAAGCGTTTTCTCCAATCCAAGATGTTGTGTTTAATTGGATCTATAACAAAAACGAAATGGTAAGACCT
This sequence comes from Gossypium sturtianum, assembly GCA_025698515.1. Classification (NCBI taxonomy): domain Eukaryota; kingdom Viridiplantae; phylum Streptophyta; class Magnoliopsida; order Malvales; family Malvaceae; genus Gossypium; species Gossypium sturtianum. The sequence continues at coordinate 153,034,328 of CM046943.1, forward strand.
TAAAAATGAAAAATTAATTCTTATAACCGAGGATCTAACTACAACCATCATTGTATTTTCTACCATATTGTATTCATCGTGATTGTAACCGTAATTGATGTTACATCGATCAAGTAAAATAATTATTGAGTAACAATTACTATTTAAATCTCGGAATAGACCAAGGGTGTGTTTGGTTAGGTGGAAAAGTGGAAGGATGAGAGCAGAGAATGGAAAACTGAAAAGATAATAAATTTTGAGTGTACTTGGTTGAGAAGAAAAGTGAGAGGAAAGAAAAGATAAAAGGATGATCATTTTCCGTCTAATGTATAAAACCAATCCTTCTAAATTAGAAAGACGAGAGAAGAAAAAATGATAGAGATGTATATATTAATTTAAAATTATGATAGAAATGTTAAACAACGAAAGTTGATTTCATCCCGTTTGATTTTAAATTTAATTGGGGCTTAATATGAGTTCCGAAAATAGTAGAAAGAGGATTAGCGTAAGTTACTAACCAAAGACGAAAGTGTCCAAACTTTTGTTGGGCATATACTCGTAGACGAGCATCTTCTCTTCTGCTTCAACACAACACCCAAGCAATTTAACCAGATTTCGATGTTGAATCTTAGAAATCACTTCCACTTCGTTCATAAATTCTTCTAGTCCTTGCCCTGAAGCTTTCGATAATCTCTTCACTGCTATTTCCTTTTCATCACTTATTATTCCCTGCACACAATATTCAGCTCACAAGACTTGATTGCAAAAAGAAAAATGTCATTTCACTGACTCTGGATTAGCTGGAAATCGCCATTATTTATTACCCTATAAACTGGACCGAAACCACCCTGCCCTAGCTTTTTTGCGTGATCGAAGTTGCTAGTCGCGAAGGCGAGTTCTTTGAAATTGAATAGCCGCAGCTGCTGGAGTTTAACTCCGATTGAATATTCTCCCACATTTTCACTAGAAAATTTTGTCATTGCATTTCCTTTGTTGAGTTGGAGTTTGATCTGTTTGTGTTTTTGTTTCCTTCCTGAGATGCAAATTGCTAAATTAGAGATACACTGAATTCAGAGTTACCTAATTAAAAAGCAAAATCTCAAATTGGATTCAATCATTTTCAAACAGAGTAATGGAGTTGAGTTTGAATATCTTAATAACTAATAAATAAAGATAGAGATGTTACCTCTTGTTTTAGCCATACAACACCATAAGAAGAGTATCATAATCGTAATGGTTACTATACCCACAATTACTGCTGTAATAACAATAACTTTAGTGCTCTTCCCTTTATCTGCAAATCGAAAAACTTGGTTAATAAAACTTCAACACCAAAAAAGCTGATTAATTGAGGCACTTCCTCAAACACATGGTCGACAAGTTTACCAAGCTCTGAAGATGGTAGACGAATGTAAAGATCGACTCTTTGAGTGGAGAATTTCTGCATATCAATCAAATCTCCACTCCAAAACATGCAACCAATGCCATCATCATACGCATAAGCCACGCACGAACAGTTCTTCATGCATTGATCTTTGCATTCGCCGTTATTTATTGATGACCGGTCCGGAAATGCCGGCACTTTCATCGTCTTCAGCTTCAAAAACCCATCATCATCTCCTTGGCCTGCTTCACTGCCATTGTTCTTATCCCTTTGGCATTGTAAAGGGGTAGTCCTAAAACACCCACTACTCCAATTACCTCTACTCCATTCCTCTATATTCCTAGGTTTAAACCCCTTTAAGCAACTGCAAATGGGTTGTTTTGTTCGATCGCAGATCCCAAATGCCCCACACTGTCCATAAACACAAGATTCTGTTAGATTAGTAGAGTACCTGTTTATCCAGTCCCCTTTCCCCGCATCCCATGTCCGTTCAAATAAATTTCCTTGAGAATCCAGTTCATAGTACTTCAACCTATAGTTATCAGAATACTCATAAGTGAAATAGTACATTTGTTGTTGATTATCTGCAACAACATGAAACCCATCAATATAAACGGTCTTCATAATTACACCAATAAAGGTATTTCCATTCCATGGACCACTCCGAAAATAGAGCTTGTTATCGTTCCTAATGACAATCTCTGGGATATTGAAAGGTTCAAAGCCAAAAGAAAAGCTACCATCAGATGGATCATCAATGCTTTTCCATGATTTCAGCTCCACTTTATGACCCTTTTTAACATCAGTGCTGATCTTCATAGTTTCAAGGAAGGCATTGGAAGGATCTTCAAAACTCTCCCATAAGCTGCTTGCTCCATCCTCACCATTACTAAGGACAAGGTTTCCAGAGTCTAAAAGCTGGGCAGTTGTTGCATTAGGAACCAAATTCGTAATATTTGATGACCAAAGAATCTCAGCTTTTCCATTGAAAACAACAAGGTTGCCATCATCTGATATGTTGAGAATCCCAGAAGAGTCTTTGAGAGGCTTGTTTCTGTTTGCTACCCATACCACTGTTTGTACGGGGATTTGATGGTACAATATCCCTACATAACGATTGCTGGAATTAGCAAAGCTGAAGAATCCCAATCGGAAAACTCCACTCTGGGAGATTATAAATTCAGGGTCTTTGATGGATTTTGATGGTGTTACGGTGTCTAAAGCAGTGCCAAACTGCAAGCAAAAACAAGATACTAAAGCTAATAAAGCAGAGCAGCTAATAGTTTTTCCCATAATCGCTTCCCAGAACTTGGAATTAGTTGGGATCTTTAAGGATTTACACTAAATGAACTCAAATCAAATTTTTATTCCAGTTTTTTTTTTTTTTTTTAAAGATGATAGGATGTAATGATGTTTCGTGGCAACTGCAAATGTTTACATCAAGATTTGAAGTTTCAATTTTATTGCAAATGTTTTAGTTTTACGTTAAGATTTCAATTTTCTTCGAGCATTGATGACTTCTTTAATTTTGCTGACTTTGTCTTGCATTGAAGTTTCAAAATAGGTGAATTAGTATCTTCTCGTCTTTACACATAAAAGAACACTAATACCACTCCAATTTCAACATGATTAGGTGTACATCTTAAAAGGATGAATACATCTCAATTATTTAAATTGAGTTTGAATCTTAAAGTCATTAAATTAATTAAATTTTTAAGTAACTTGAGTCTTGATTTGACGATGACAACCATATTTTATTTATTTTTTTCTTTTTTACGTAAGTAAACAGTGGACCTAAATAATTTGTGAACAAATCAAGTATTTTTTATGTCTATTTTATCATATATAGTATATGTTCAGTGTTCATATATTTAAGGTTCGAATATGTGTTCTCTATTTAAAAGTGCAATATGACTAGAAGTCTAGAACTAACTTTGGCAAACCTGTGGCCTTAGCCTAGAACTTAACTTTAAATTCACTTAAATTAGTTTAACTCTTAAAAAATGAGAGTTTATAAAGAAAATTCTTTAATATACCGAAGTTAGCGAAAGCAAACTCAAAAGTAAAGAAGTAACAAACGAACCAAAAAACTACAAGAAAGCAATAGACTTCTATTTATAGTTAAACTTTTGCAAATTTAACGATACAATTTAAATTATATAAATGATTAAGATTAAGTCTATCTACAAGATTATATAGATGGATTTCAAGTAAATCAATTTCTCTATTTATTTTTACGAATTAAGTCAATTCAAATATGTTAAATAAATCCCATTTGATCAATTCACTTTATTAAATAACTTTGTGCGCTTTGGTTACAGATTTTAATCCACAATCCGTAACCCTTATTGATAGTTGACCTTGAGGTCTTTTTTCCTGCGAAGGTGAATGCATATGGATCATTTGTAGAAAAAGTAAACTCACTTTAATTATGTGGTACGAAATGTTGTCGACGGAGAGTCAGAGATTGGGACAAATTAATTTTTGAACATTGATTCAATTTGGCTGTTAATGTTGCACTCAGCTTCTGCAAATTAGACTACATTTGAAAGTCTTTGGCTACTTGGGTGCTTAACATTTTGACGCCACGTTTGGTTGATTTGACAACACAATCTTTTATTTTTATTTATTTCAACAATGCAAAAAATAAAATCAAATAACAATGAAGACATTTTGGGTTAAGACGTCTCATTCGGACCCCGAATGTACTTCCGGTTCAAGAACAAATGCAGGGTTTAGGATTAATCTGAAGTTAAGAGTAATTTTGGCCTTCTGGGTTAGTGTCATTCGAGTTTGTTAATTGATATTTTGGATTAAGTTATCTTGGATTTAGGATATTTTAAGTTATATATTTGATTCATTTTAATTTTAAATCATTTTAAATTTGAATCGTTTTGAATTTAGGTTACACTACACCAAAACAGACTTTTAGCGGCGTTTTTTTGGGCTTTTAGCGGCGTTTCTAAGCGCCACTAATAGTCTTTGCGGCGCTTTCAAAAGCGCCGAAAAAAACGCCGCTAAAACAAACGCCGCAAAATTTACAAAAAACGCCGCTAAAGATAGGGGCTTTTAGCGGCGCTTTTAAAACAAACGCCGCTAAAAGTAGGGTCTTTTAGCGGCGCTTTTAACAAAAACACCGCAAAAGGTATGAGCTTTTAGCGGCGCTTTTAAAACAAACGCCGCTAAAGGTAGGGACGCGTAGAGGCGCTCTTAAAACAAACGCCGCTAAATGTAGGGACTTTTAGCGGCGCTTTATCTAAACGCCGCTAAAGGTATTGGCTTTTAGTGGCGCTTATAAAAAACGCCGCTAAAGGTAAGGACTTTTAGCGGCGCTTAAGGACTTTTCCTAAACGCCGCTAAAGGTCCTAAAATAAAAAATAAATAAAAAATTATAAAAGCATACAACTCCATTCCCAAAAATTAAAATGGCTATTAGATGTCAATTTCCAATATACATGTCAATGCATAATACATACATAAACAAATATGCACTATTTGACCCTTCTCGAGATAGAATAAAAAGCGGAGATCTTGGTGGCAGCAACAACGACATGCATATCGAATGACTTCCATCCCAAGGGATGCGAACCTTTTCTTCAGACTTAGGAGGCTCCTCGGACAATTCGGATGCCTGTTACGATATTGCTGCTCTCGACACAAGATGAACCCCAATCATTAAAGGCATGAAGCCAAATACACATCTTAAGGCAGTGCAAATGGATACTTGCTATAATTATGCAACACAACAAAGTAATATGTTCCAGCAGCTGCTTGCAATCTTTGATGCAAATATTTCCCCACAACTGTCAAGTTTCATCATTTTACTTAAGAAAAGAAATCGAGAACCATTTTCCTTATTATAATAATAACAACAATAGAGAAACTTGTAGAACTACAAAGTGCACAAGCTGAGAGAAGCAAGAACTTATCAACACAAATACAAGCTCATGGAAATAACCATCAAATCTCAGCATCAACATTAACAAAACACAAGATCAAGATGCAGAATATAGCAAACATGTTAAAAGTAGCAAAGATGTAAAGGGAGGGTTACAAAATAATAAAACATGCTAAAGAATAAAAGATGAAAAGGAAGATTATGACATATCGTGGAATAGTAACCAGGTAAAGACTACTAAGAGCCTCGGTTAATAACTACTACTTTACTCATTCCATTAATTTTTTCAACATCGACATCAATAAAATACTACTATAAACTTTCACATGCAAACACTAGTTGAGTCGTCTTTAATAAATAAATAAATAAAAATTGTTTTCTGCTCAAGAGTTAGGAAAAAGATAAAATTCCAGTTTTGAAATATTATTTAGCTTCATGCAAGCCTATGCCCTAGTTGCTGTAGGAGATCAGTCATGACTACAATGATATTTAAAGTAGTAACCTGGTATAATTATCAATAGAACAGCTCTTACCACTTGAATAAGTCCAACACAATAATGGCAGAGGATATCTCCCATCCCAAAGTCTAAATATGCAAGGAGCCACTGTTAATAGCAAATAGGTCTCCTGCATGTGGATCAGCATGCAAAACCCAACCTCGAGCAATTGTCTCAAAGAGCAGTATACTCCCTAACAACCCATGAAAAGGCAGGTAAAGTCAGACTAAACACAGTTAGACCATACATACAGAGCAAAACTAATGAGTATTGAACGGACAAAAGCTCAAATAAAACAATGGATTAAACCTGGTATGCAAAACATACCACTAAGAAAAGAATAGCAACCATGCGGTTGAAGCAATTCAGTGAAGCGCAACTATAAACAATTTTTATACCAAAAACCAGTAGAGGATCAGAACCCCAATTAATCATTACTCAAAGGAGAAGTTATTGAAGCTAAACATGTGGCTAAGGTACAAGCAAACAAATAAACATAATAGTGATTCAAAAAGAGTCCAAGTGAATGAAGACATATCTACAAGTTATCTAGACTTGTATCCACCTCTCAATGAGAAACCCTTAATTACATCTGCCTGTAAAGTAGTCAGTGTGTCAGATGTTACTTCATTGCTTACAGTTAGAGTTCCTAAAATGGACAAAGTTAAGTAATGCTCAACATTTTTAGATCAGGCAGTGCCTTCTACACCGCATGACTAGTGATAAAAGCTAAAATATAAGAATACAACTGGCTCTCCTTGCTCAATCTATTTATCTGACATAAAATTTAAAAAAATGCTACGAAGCAATTATAAAGTTAAAAACAGATAAACCCTTGTTCAATATTTTCATAGTAAAAAAACTATCACAAAAAATAAAGATATATACATTAAGTTTAATAGCTCACTGTCTAGCAATGGCGTTACTCTGTTCACGAATAAAACCAACAGGCTAAAAAATAAAGCTTACAGTTGGGTATTTGGAAGGATTTAAGTTGCACAATTATTTTCTTTTTTTTTTCAATTTATTTCCATTTTGATACAATTATTATTTGATCTAAATATGATTTGTAAAATATTTTGATATTTTATTATATATTTTTAAATATAACAACTTATATGACAATTTACAATTTACATGTATTTACATGATATTTTATTTTTAATTTTATAAACTTATAAGAATTTAAACTAGGGTGAAGGCCAATACTTGCCTCTTTATCTACACCCGACATTATCAATGAATCATATGATACCACATAATTAAAAATGAAGTACTAATGAAACTCAAAGTTGTGGTCTATTAGTTGGATGTTAAGCTTTTTTCCAGAAATAACATGAGTATAAATAATAATTGTACAAAAAATGAAGTACCGATAAAGACTAAAATTGAAATCTTAAAAATTTAAAGTCTCGGTCCAAACCCTGAACTTAGTAATATTTGAATTGACATAAAAATATAAATAAAACTAAATTTACCTTTATTAACTAATCAATGAGATGCATTTTTTTGGTATACTTAATACATTACAAGCCGTTGTATTCAAATAATCTTTTAATTACTGACCAAGATGGTGGAGCAGAAATAGATGTTGATTCGCTGGTTGAAGAATGAAACACTGAAGGGAAATTTATGTAGATTCAGGATTAGACACTACCGTTGGCCAAACTGTATAGTTGCAATTGTTTACAATAGTTAACGTTGATGAATGAGCACCTGTAAAACCGGAAAATGGATTTAATTCAAAACCAAAAAAAAAAAAAAAAAGAAGAAAAAAGAGCAGCAATCAACCTTTCTTTGTTAGTCTTGAATATTTAAATAATCATTAATACTTAAGCCTATATAACGGATCAAAGAGGTGGACTGAAGCCGAAAAGAATGGTTGGGATGATTGGCAACGTTGACATGGGGAATATGGAAAACAGAGAAATTTCAAGTCAGAAACCATAATGCAGGCCAGAACTTCCACAATAACCTACTGCTGCGGCTGATGGCATGGAAAAGCGGTATCTAAACAGTGACAAGACAAGCAAAGGATCCAAGCAAGCAGAATTTCAAACAGGACCTTAGAGAGGCTTTTGTAACAGATTGAAATAGGATATAATCACTTGTGTTGCAATAAACACCCAAAATGAGGAGGAAGTTATTAAACTTGCAGCTCAGGCAATCAAGTGTTGTACGTTACGAGTAAAAATAAAATAAAATCAAATTCAGGACAGGGGGGAGGGAAGCATAAAAGTCAGATGAGAAGTACATTCATACATACCTGTGATATTAGTGCTCTGTAAGACAGTAAGTCCGAGCATGACGAGTAAAATGGAAAACAAAGGTAGATGTGATGCTGAATTCATCTTCAGAACTTTCAAGTTTGGAATCTGCGACAATGTTGAAGGTATCGGTCCAATTAACTGATTGTTTTTCAGAACTCGAACAGTCATTTAAAAGTTTCAAATTAGAAAAACTGAGCAAACCGAGAATTAGCGGTGACACGATATATAGTGAGAAATGCTTGAATTAACTTACAGGAATTCCGGTTGCCTCAATTTCGATATCGAAAATGGTATGTCTCCATATAACTCATTAAAAGATAGGTCCCTAATAACTCCAACAAAACAATGTTCAGTTTAACTTACAAGATACTTAACTAAACTTCAATTGAGCTCTTTTCTAGTAAACTACTTACAGGCTTTTCAATGATGAACATTCACCAATCTCGTCGATATTTGACCGGACAAACGATTTCCTCTAAAGTCGCGATAATATAAAAAGGCACAACCTTTATCGAGTCTCAATCAAATTTCATGCATAAGAGCAATTAATATACTTACAGTTTATATCAAATTTCTCATATTATAGAACAAAGATTGGATTTCAAAGAAAAGGCAATGAAAAATAAACATTACATTGCAACAAGGTCCTTGAGCTTTCCAATAAATTGTTGAGATTTCCCCATCAAGATTTAAACTTTGACAGATTACTACGATGCGAAACCAAACAAAAAATAGGGATCAGCTTTAAAAAAAAAAAAAAACTAAACTTTTACGGCAAACTAAATGATTGAAACAAGAAAAAGAAAGTTAACACCAATATCAACCAAAAGGTATGACTAGCTTCCATAGAATTCCACAAAAAATTTCAAAGAACTAACATTAATTGCAAATCAACTAAAACTACAATAAAAGTCATAGGATCCATTCCAATGAGTTACCAAATTTAGTACAAAAAGAAATCTGTATCTTTTCCAAGAACATAAATTGACTTTACCTTCAATTTATTTGGCGTTTTTACACTCTATCTACGTAATTTGTTTTTCTTTGTAAAAGTTTAAAACAAAGAACTTAGGATTACGAAACCCCAGATTTCTACTTTGGGTCACTTAGATTTTTAAATGTAGAAATTAAATCTAGATTTAATGAACCACCATGTTACCTTAAGCCATGAGAGCAAAAGAAGACAAAACAAAGCCAAAACTTAAGAAAACAAATCGATAATTTCCAAGTCCTCAACTTCATCAATTGTAGGATTTGTGAACTAAAAGAAATAAATTATTTTGAGTAACCATGAAAATTTAAAATAAATTATTAGATTATTAAAAGAAAAACCTTATTAGATTATTAAAGAAAAACCTTCTTTGACCATAAAAAGCTTGTCATTGAAATATGAAGCATCAACGAGTTGCGAGATAACTTTCAGAAATGAATGAAACATTAAAAAAACAAGAAAGAAGAAGCGATTTTGATGGAGTGAAGATATTCATACTAAAATTGAAGAAATCCAGGCATTAAGCAAAGAAAATAATTAACAAAAGATGGGAAATTTTTGAACCTTTACGGTTTGGGGAAGACCAACGGTGGGTGAATAGCCATTGAACTTATCAGTTGAAGAGCTTCAACAACGGCTTGTCAGCAATATGAGTAGTATGAAAACAAGAATAAAGGTAGGGTCCAAGGTATCAAGATAACGCTCACGATCGAGAGCCTCAGGAACTTAGTAAATTTTGGGGACTTAGGAAATTTAGGGTTTGGGGAAATAAGAATCAGGATAGTGAACTTAATTTTAGAAGAGAAAAAACTAGGTCTTGTGTTATATGAAATTTTGTGTATAACTTATTTTTTGCGAGCGTTTTTATAAGCGCGCCGCTATTACATAATTTTATTTTTTTATTTTTAACCTATATTTTTATATTTTTCTTTCAAAATTTTTGTGTTAAGATTATCATTTTTTTGAATTTTTATTTTTATTATATTTTGAGCATTAAATTTTTTTAATTAAAATATTAAATATTAAGTTTTTAAGTTTTGAATTTTATATTATTAAATCTTAAAAATTTAATTACCATTATCAACTCTTTTAGGATTTTCTTTTTTTTCTTTTTTTTTTTTACATTAACATTATTCTTTTAAGTATAGTGCATTAGTTGTTTAGATTTTTATATAAATGGTATTTAATTATATGTATACACCTAAATTTTGATATAAATACATCTCAGAATTATATATAAATTTTGGTTTAATGTGTAATTCTAGATGTGAAATTCTAATTGTGGTTTAAATGTATAGTTGAAACTTTAATTTTGATTTAATCATACACATTATTTTAAAATATAAATACATCAATATATTTTTATATTGAACAAATATAAATTTTTATGTATGCAATATATAAATAAAAAATGATGTTAATTACATCAATAATTGTGTTAATATTTTACAAGATTTAGATCAAATTAAAGTTCATGTATACAATTGCACACTAAACCATTGTTCATGTATGCTTTTGGGATTTAACCCATTTTGATATATATTTTTTAAAATAATAATTTACATTTATCTTATTTTGATTTATATTCTAAAAAATCCAAGATTAATCCCTAAATCATAAACCTTATACCTTAAATATTATACCTAAACCACAAACACCAAAGCCTAAAACTCAAACTCAAAACCCCAAACCATAAATTTTAAATCATAAAACTTGAACCCTAAACTCTAAAGCGCAAACCTTAAACCATAATCGAGACCAACTTTTTGGGAATTCATGTGGCAGTGTTAGTGTAGTACAAAACATATATTTTAATAGCTAACACATTAACCATAAATCCCTCATGAGGATTTTGGTTTGAATTTTAGGTTATATAGCTAACAGCGTTAAACCTTAAATCCTAAAATCTTAAACTTAAGCAATAAACCTTAAACTCAAAAAACCTAACACATTAATCATTTTCCCCAAACACCTAAACCTAAACCCATAAACTATAAACCCTAACCCCTAAACCCCTAACCATAAACCTTAACCCCTAACCACTAACACTTAAACATTAATACCGGTAAACACTAATATATTAAACACTATACAATAAACCCAAACAACAAACTTTAAAACACTAAACCCATAACCAAAATAATAAACCTAAACCATAAAATTAACATACTAAACATTAAACCTAAATTAATTTTAATAGCTTAATTTGTAACTTAAATGAAAACTTCTAAATAGTTTAGTTAGCGGTTTGTAACTTTTCATAATTAAGTAACTAAAATGAAACTTTCTCATTGCTTATAAGTGAATGTATCAAAATAAAATCTAATTCAAAGCAAGAATAAGAAAAAAAATATGAAAAACTTTTAGCGGCGTTTGTAAAAAGCGCGCTAATGCTCAGTCTTTAGCGGCGTTTGTCCACAAGCGCGCTAATGCTCGAACTTTTAGCGGGGTTTTTCCAAAAGCGCGCTAATGCTTAGACTTTTAGTGGCGTTTTTCAAAAAGTGCGCTAATGCTCGAGACTTTTAGCAGCGTTTTTAAAAAGCGCGCTAATGCTCAGACTTTAGCGGCGTTTTTCCAAAAAGCGCGCTAATGTTCGAACTTTTAGCGGCGTTTTCCAAAAGCGCGCTAATGCTCGAACTTTTAGCGGCGCTTAAGCGCGCTAATGCTCGACTTTTAGCGGCGTTTTGGAAATAAGCGCGCTATTTCTCATTTTAGCGGCGTTTTCAAATAAGCGCCGCTATTGCTCATTTTTGCGGCGTTTTCTTTAAGCGCGCTAATGTATAATATTTGCGGCGTTTTTTTCTTTCGCGCCACTAAAAACGCCGCTAAAAGTCTGTTTTGGTGTAGTGTTACATTAATTTGAATTGCCTTAGTTTGAATTATTGTGTTTAAATTATGTTGGGTTAAAGTTTAAATTTTGAGATAAAATTGATAATTATAATGATAAATTTAGGTGTTGATAGTTGTATTATCCAACTGACTCGAGTTTACCTCGCACTTGTTTACTGGTAAGGTGATGGATATCTCAGGTTATCTGGGAGTTTTGTAATATCTTTGTTTATGAAAGAGGTTGGCATTATCCAACGTCTTTCTATCATTAATATATTCTTATCGACTGAGCGAAAAAAATTTGACAATTATGACCGAAATAAAATGACACAAATAGATCAAAACGAAATTATAAAGATAAATTTCAATACTTCAATTATATTTCTAAAAACTAATAAAAATAAATCATCTCTATCTGTACTTGCCATCAAAGTCGATAAGAGTTACATCATGAAGTGAAAACTAGTCTTCAACCTCTTGGGTAATTAGTGGTGTATTTGAAAGTAAGTTATTTTGCAGTGTAATGATAAAAAATCTCATTATAAAGTATTGAAACAACCATAGACATAGTAATATTTTTTTCTCATTCTTTGAATTTGATTTCAACTCCAGAGTCACATTGTCTACTAAGCCCCATATGTTGCCTTCATTTCATAATTTCCACACCTGAAAACTTTTAACATCTTTGTCTAAATTAATGCCTAAATTATTAGGCCTAACTTAGACTTAAAATTCTGAACTCAAAGCCTCAATAGAGTTTAATTAATTCAATTCGATATAAAGATTGAATTGCTCAAACTCTCTTGATTAGGCTAGTTCACTCGAGTCTAAATTTTCATTTTCATGTTCAACTTCAAACTTGATTCTTTGTTTGAGCTCGAGTTTGGATTGGAAATTCTTAATATTAATTAAGAAAATTCAATTAGGTTTACATCTCAGAAACAACTCGATCCAAGCATTAAGATACATAAATTTTAGTACTTAAAACTTAATTTGTAAACACTACAAACAATTAATTTGCATTTTTATCGGCCACCAAAGTCCGTAAGAGTTACATAATTAAGTGAAAACCTATCTTCAACATCCTGGGTTGGTGTTTGAGTGAAAGCAGGTTGTTTTGGAGTGTTAAGGTTTGAAATCTCACTGTTAAGCATTGAAATAACAGTAGGCATAGTAGGCCTATCTTTGGCAAATTCTTGAACACATAGCAATCCAACATGTATGCATCTCCATATTTCTTTTTCATTCTTTGAATATGATTCTGACTCTAAAATCACTTTGTTTACTATGCCCCAAATATCTCCTTCCCTCCATAATTTCCATGCCTGAAAATAGAAAAAAGGCTGTCAAAATTAATGCCTAAATTTTTCAGCCTAAATCAAGTCAAAATTATAAACTCAAAGTCTCAATAGAGTTTGATCAGCTCAATTCAACATATATAAAGATTGAATTGCTCAAAATCTATTGCTTAACCTTATTTACCAAGGTTTAAAATGAGTTTCATTCTTAGGCTCCACTTAAACTCAATATTCCAATTGAAAATGTTCAATATAATTTTTAAAAAAAAAAAAACCTTGCAAGATACTCAATTCAAGTATTAGGGTTCCCAAAGTCACCTACTTAAGCTACTCGATTCAAGCATTAAGATTCTTGAATTCAACTTGCATGATCGCTTAACTCAATAATTCTTGAGCTGAATTCAAGTTTTCGTTATTCGAACTTGAATAGCTTGCAAAAACAACATCTTACACCCTAATACAATCCACCAAGTACATCTCTAACTATCTTATAAACTTACATATCCCAAGAGGCTAAGTGCATACTGATCATTGTAAAAGCTTGTGTTTCTTCTTCCGCTAACAACCTCTAGCAATAGAACTCCAAAAGCTGAATACATCGATTTCTCGAAAATTGCCCTCGCATTACATACTCGGAGACATATAACCACTTTGTATTTTAACATTAAAAACAACATCAATTACAACCCTAACTTGAACTTGTTCATGACCCAATCAAATTAAAATCAAATAATAAAAAAGTATAGCATAATATGTTCTTTAGTGTTTTATTTAAAAAAATAGTAAAATGAATCCATAGATGAAACTAAGCCAAACTCAAATTATTTTTAAGCATCGGACTTGACCTGATGATAGACATATCTATACCATGTTTTATAAAAAAAAAAAAGAGTATAAAATTAAATGATAGGGAGAAAGTTCCAACTTACTAAGTTCCAACAACCCTTTTAGTGTTGGCCTGATTTTCATTGCCTCCAAAAATCCTGGCCATTCCAAAATCTGAAATTTTTGGGTTTAATTCTTCGTCGAGTAAAATGTTACTTGTTTTTAAATCTCTGTGTATAATTTTTGGTCTTGAATCTCTATGAAGATAAAGCAATCCTCGACTAATCCCTTCAATAATGTTGAAGCGTTTTCTCCAATCCAAGACATCTTGTTTAGCTGGATCTATTACAAAAATTAAACAATAAGACCTCAAGATTTTGGATCTAAACTACAATCATTGTTGTATTTTCTATCATATTATATTCATTGTGATTGTAGAAAGAATTGATATTATGTCGATCAACTGAAATAAATATTTAACAATGAAGAGAGTCAAAAAATTACGTTGTTGCTATTCAAATGTCGGAATATAATTACATCAAACATGTTCTTGGACAAAGCCATGACCTATTTTTCGTATCCTTTTACACAAGTTTGCACCAAATAAACTAGGTGACCAATTTTATTGCTTAAAAAAAAAAAAAAACTTACAATCATACTTCTATATTTTATAATTACTAACTTCTAATGTCACATGTATTTAGTGTGATTTAATATTTAATTAATATTTAATTATTGAATTTTTAAGGGTAAACTATAAAATAGTCATTTAACTATTAGTATGCTTCTGTTTTAGTCACCCAAGTTTAAAATTTTCTATTTTAGTCATTATCATTATCGAAATTTAATATTTTGGTCAATCATCCGTTAACTCACTCACAGTGACCTTTTTTCTATTGGCATAATAATAATTTTAACCCTCCAATGTTTACAGAATCTATCAATTTAGTCCTAAAATTTAAAAATTGAACAAATTTAGCACATAACTTTACACATATTGTCAATTTAATCTTAATTCTTAAAATTTATAAAACTTTAAAAAATAAAAAAAAAATATTTAAAAGTTCATTTTTCGATGATTTTCCTTACAAAACACATTTTCAATAGAAAATTATTTTTCTTCATTTTTGCAAACTTTTCAAGAAAATTATATATAAGATCTAACCTATATGGATTTCACCTACCAAGTCAAATGAGTCGGACTTATCGGATTTGGCAAATGGGCTAGTCAGGGTCAAGTTTAAGTTGAAAAGAGAAGGAAAACGATATTAATGCTTATTGGATCGAGTGATAAGGAGCTCAATTCCCCTTAAACAACAACACAAGTTCAAGTCTTGTGGATTAAGAAAATAGTTCTAGGAGAGCTTTGCCCTTTGTTTAGGGTCCAACTTAATTGGACTCTAGATTTAGTCGGGGTCCAATATAACCATTGAATACTGATGAGTCACAAGAAAGTAAAACAGGATTAAAATAAGTTACTAACCAAAGAGAAAAGTGTCCAAGCTTTTGTTGGGCATATATTCATAGACGAGTATGTTCTCTTCTCCTTCAACACAACAGCCAAGTAATCTAACCAGATTTCGATGTTGAAGCTTAGAGATCACCACCACTTCATTCATAAATTCTTCCAATCCTTGCCCCGAAGCTTTCGACAATCTCTTCACTGCTATTTCCTTTCCATCATCTAATGTTCCCTGCACACAAAATTCAACTCACAAGACTTGATAGAAAAAAGGAACATGTCATTTCAATGACATTGGATTTGCTGAAAATCGCCATTATTTATTACCCTGTAAACTGGACCGAAACCACCCTGCCCTAGCTTTTTTGTGTGATTGAAGTTGTTTGTCGCGGTGGCAAGTTCTTCGAAATTGAATAGTGGCAGCTGCTGGAGTTTAACTCCAATTGAATTTTCTCCTATATTTTCACTACAAAATTGGTGTTTGATTTGTTTTCGTTTTTATTCTTTCCTGAGATAAAAGATCAAAGTAGTTAGTACTATATTGGTAGTCGTATTATTTTTATTTTAATAATAATATGTATAGATATTATATGTATCGATATTAACATATCTTATTATTACATTTTAAATTTATTGATATTTTAAAATATAGTTTTATAATCTAATTTTTAATTTCCTAATAAATTATATATACATTTAAATATTATCCATATATTACCTTTATGTTTAGCCATCCTACGCCATAAGAAGAGTGCAGAAATTGTAATAACTACTATGCCCGCAATTACTGTTGTAATAACAATGATCTTACTACTTTTCCCTTTATCTGCAAATAGAAAAACTTGGTTAATAACTTCAACACCAAAAAAGCAGATATTGACGCAATTTATCAAACACATGGTCGACACTAAGAGTATTTACCCAGTTCAGAAGATGGCAGACGAATGTAAAGATCGACTCCGCCAGTGGAGAATTTCTGTACATCAATCAAATCTCCACTCCACATCATGCAACCAATGCCAGAATCATACGCATAAGCCACGCACGAACAATTCTTCATGTTCATGCATTGATCTTTGCACTCGCCGTTAATTATTGATGACCGGGCCGGAAATGCCGGCACTTTCATCATCTTCATCTCAAAAGCCATCATCGCCTTGGCCTGCTCCACTCCCATTGTTGTTATCCCTTTGGCACTGCAAAAGGGTAGTCCTAATACACCCACTACTCCAATTACCTCTACTCCATTCCTCTTTATTCCTAGGCTTAAACCCTTTTAAGCAACTGCAAATGGGTCGTTTCATTGAATCACATATCCCAAATGCCCCACACTTCCCAAAAACTTCGCAATCTGTTTGAATAATAGGGTAATTTTTACTCCATTCCCCTTTCCCCGCATCCCATTCTCGTTCAACGAATTTTCCTTGAGAATCTAATTCATAGTATATCAACATAGACTCATTAGAAACATAAGTCATAGAGTACGGTTGTTGTGGATTATCTGCAACCTCAAACCCATCAAGATAATCGGTGTGCATATATATTAAGCCAATAAAGATATTCCCATTCCATGGACCACTCCGAAAATAGAGCTGGTTATTGTTTCTAATGACAAGCTCTGTGATATTGAAAGGTTCAATACCAAGAGAAAAGTTACCATCAGATGGATCATCAATGCTTTTCCATGATTTCAGCTCCACTTTACGACCCTTTTTAACATCAGTGCTGATCTCCATAGTTTCAATGAAGGCATTAGAAGGATCTTCAAAACTCTCCCATAAGCTGCTTTCTGCATCGTCACCATTACTGAGGACGAGGTTTCCTGAGTCTCTAAGCTGGGCAGTTGTCGTATTAGGAGCTGTAATGTTAACATTTGATGACCAGAGAGTCTCATTTTTTCCATTCAAAACAGCAAGGTTGCCATCATCTGATATGTTGAGAATCCCAGAAGAGTCTTTGAGAGGCCTGTTTCTATTTGCCACCCATACAACAGTTTGTACGGGGATTTGATTGTACAATATCCCTACATAACGATTGCTGGAGTTAGCCAAGCTGAAGAATCCCAATCGGAAAACACCATTCTGGGAGATTAAAACCTCAGTGTCTTTAATGGACTTTGATGGTGTTATGGTGTCTAAAGCAGTACCAAACTGCAATAGAAAACAAGATACTAAAGCTAATAAAACAGAGCAGCTGATAGTTTTTCCCATCATCTCTTCCCAGAACTTGGAATTAGTTGGGATCTTCAAGGATTTACTCTAAATGAATTCAACTCAATTTCTTTTCCAGTTTTTTCTTTTAAAAGATGATAGGATGTAATGATGTTTCATGGCAGCTGCAAATGTTTACTTCAAGATTTGAAGTTTCTTGAAGAGGTAGTCACCTCTTTATTTTCTTTGTTTTTCTGTCGACTTTTCCTTGCATGGGATTGGAGTACCAAAAAAATCAACTAGCACGTGTCACCTTGTTCATACCAATTTTTGCTTTATTAATATTATTAGTCTGTGTGATCATGAGTTAATCATAAAATATTGTTGATATTAATCTTTTCATACGATATTTTATGATTAACTCATGATGACACAGACTAATAATAAAAATAAAGCAAAAATTGGTATGAAGAGGGTGATATATGCTAGTTGATTTTGTTGGTACTCCAATCCCATGCAAGGAAAAGTCGACAGCAAAACAAAGAAAATAAAGAGGTGAAACTTCAAATGTTGATTTGAAAAATTGCATCTATTATTTGACCTACGAAATTTGTTATTGACCTAAATGTTTCATTTTTTTCCAAGTGGAAGTCCAAAGTGACAGCTGTGAAAAAAATAATAATATTTTTTAAAAATATAAAAAATTATTTAAAATATACAAAAACATAAATTTTTTTAAGATTTATGTCCATCAATTGAAATAAATATAGAATAGAGTCACATTGTTATTTCTATGTTCATAAAACAAGCCATGACTGAGCTTATTTTCAAGAAAATTTGATGAAGCTCAAAATGAGACAACAAATGATAAATTTTCGTAGAAAAATGACCCTCAAAAGAGGGAAGTAGTTAGAATTATTACTCTTATGTTTGTAAAGATTTGAAAGCCCCAAATGCATGGTGTCATAATCTTTCCTTTTCTGTAATTTTCTTTCTTTCTTCTTCTTTTTCTTTAGCATGCCCTCTGAAATTCATGCCCCTCTAATAAAATGAGTAAATGCTGCACCAGCTCCAATTTACAACAAAGAAAGCATCTCAAATCTTTATCAGTATTGTAAACACTCCAAATAATTATTTTGCATCTTTATCACCCATCAAGTTTTGTAAGAGTTACACCATTAAGTGAACCCCTATCTTCAACATCATGGCTCATTAGTGGTGCTTGAGTGAAAGTAGGTTGTTTTGAAGTATTAAGATCTGAAATCTCACTATTAAGCATTGAAACAACAATAGACATGGTTGGTCTATCTTTAGTATATCCTTGAACGCATAGCAATCCAACATATATGCATCTCCATATCCCTTTCTCATTCTTTGAATCTGATTCGGATTCTGAAATCACCATGTCTACTAAACCCCAAATATTGCCTTCATTCCATAGTTTCCACGCCTGTAAACAGAAAACAACTGTCTAAATTAATTTGAAATTATCTAGCCTAGCTTGACTCAAAATTTTAATCTCAGAGTTTCATTAGCTCTATTCGAAATAAGGATTGAACTGTTCAAACTTTCTTGATTAGGCTTGTTTTACCTAAGTCTACAACGAGCTTCATTCTATGCTTAACTTCAAACTCGATTATTTATAATCAAACTTGTCGTAACCATTTTTGAGTTTTGGCAAAAAAACGGGGTCGACGTGGGTTTTGAAAACGAATATAAAAAAACGGGAGTCGCCACCAATCCTTTTTGATGAGGTGTGATCGGGTCACCTTAAAAAGTGTTTGTTTTTAATAATCAGATTAATTTATCAAAAACACAATTTTGGTCTACGAAAATCAGAAAATGGATTCGGGAGTCGGTTACGTACGAGGAAGGGTTAGCACCCTCGATACGCCCAAAATTGGTACCTAATTGATTATCTAATGTCTTAATGTCGAAAGTTGAAAACTTAGGAATTCCAAAATACGATCCCTCTTGTTGTTGAAGAATAAATTTGGATAAATTGGAAGTGTATGCCAAGGGCCGTCTCGTTTTAAGGTGAAGTGTTACATCCAATACTTTAGGACACCACATTTCGACCTTTAAAGTTGAACTTGCCTTTTATTCAAAACTTATGGATTTAATTGAAAGGATATTTTGTTATTTAGAATGGACGAGAAAAGGAAACCCAATACTTTAGGCACACGATTTCTCAAGCTTTTAAATACAAAACATTGCCTTGGTTTTAGAAAATATTATCTCGGAATAACAAAACATCACATCCAATGCATTAGGACACGACATCTCGAGTTCACGAGAATAAGCTTTTAGTTTAAAAATGTATTTGTTTTAAAAGGATATTCGGTTATTTAGATCAAGCGAGAAGGATCGAAACCCAATACTTTAGGGCACGACCTCTCGAATTTCTAAATACGGAATATTACCTTTGTAAAAGAATCCATTTTGTGTCGGGCGAGAAATTGATGTAATGCAGAGTTTATAATGGAATGTAAAGCAGATCATAATACGGATATGCGTAGCAAAAATGGGAATAAATGTGTTAGAAATACGAATGATAACGTAAATACGAAAACGAAATAGAATAAAATGAACGAGTCAAAAGCGAAGATAATGAAAGATGAAAGTAAGAAAATAATAGAAGAATGAATAACAAAATGAAAGTTTTATGAGAAGAAAAGAAAAGAAAAATAATAATGATAATAACGATAATGAAAATAATATTGTTATACAAATATAAGTAGAAATATATAAGACATGATAAATATATGAGTGAAAATAGAGGTATATACATAATAATAATATAAGCATAGATATGAACAAAATTAAATAAATAATAATATTAAACTAAGAAAATAAATATAGATAAAAATACTAATAATAATAATGAGAATAATGAGAATATCAAATAATAGTAATAGCAATAATAATGAAAATAAAATAATAATAGTGATGATAATTAAATAATAAAACGATAAAATATAAAATAATGGTAGTAAGGTGAGAATAATAATATAAGTGGTAATGAAATGAAAATGAAAATAATACATTAATACTAACAATAATAAAACAATAATAATAATAATATAAGTAGAAATAATATTAGTAACATGGTAATGAAAATAATGGTAACAATAATGGTAATAATAATAGAAAAATAGTAATAATAATGATAATAGTATAGTATAGCAATAAATAAATGATAATAATAATAGTAAGAATAATATAATAACGAGAATAATAATAAGGTTAGAAAGAATAAGAATAATAATAATAATAATAATAATAATAATAGCAAGAGTAATAATAATAATAGAAAATAAAAATTTAATTAGGTTAGAAACAAGTAAAAAACATAAAAGGACTAAACTAAATGAAAGAACAAAATTTAGGGTGAATTTCTTAAAAATGAAGATTAGGGGACCTATTTATGTGAAAGGACTGAAGGGACCTAAGAGGTAATAAACCCATTTTCCCAAAACGCGCAGCAGCAACGGGGACCAGATTGCAAACCGGTGTAAATTTTGGGGCCAATGTGCGAATATGGAAGATTTGATTTTAAAAAACTTAAGAATGCGGAAGGACCGCGCGCATAAATTCCCATTTTTCGGCAAACGCGCGGATCTCGGGCTGGAGCGGGTCGGGTCGGATCGGGCCAGGTGAAACGACGTCGTTTTGGGGTTAAAGGCCACCCTAAAGCGGCGTCGTTTTGGAAGGCTATTTAAGGGCCAAAATTCTTAAAAATTTTCATTTCATCACTTTTTTAAAAAAAAAAACTCTTAACTCTCCTCTTTTTTTTTCTCTGCAGGGCTGGGAGCTTGGCCGAAGTCCGGTCGCCGGACCGCCGTTCCCCGTCGCCGACGCCGTTGCTGCGGCCAAACACAAGCCTGGTGGCGGAAAAGGTAAAAAAATTATTTTTTTTATTTTTTGCTATATACATACGTATATGTATGCGTACGTTAAAAAAGAAACAAAAAGGAAAAAAACTTGAAAATGAAAAAGAAAAAATCACCTCTCCTGCTGCTCTCGGACCTCGGCAGCGGAGGATGGCTCGGCGACGCGACCCGGGCTCAGGTAATCTTCTTTTTTCCCTTTTTAGTTTTAAAAGTTTGAAGATGATAACTAAAAATAAATGGAACTCAATAATCAGAAAACAAGAATGAAGAAACCTTTTTTAACTTCAATAGATCTGTTTTCGTTTATACTTTCTTTGTTTTTTTTGCTTGATTTTTCACTTGTTTTTTGTATTTTTTTAATCTCCCCGTATAATCGATTTGTATGGCCTTTTATAGCCTTTTACAATTGTTTCTTTTATTATTGTTTCTTCCGCCATTCTTTGTTGTTGCGTGTTGTGTTGCTTCTGTCTTGTTTTTGCAGTGCTGGGCGGTGGTTGATGGGCGGTGGAGCGGTGGTGAGGGTCGAAGGCGAGCAAGTGGCTAGGTTGCGCGCCACTTGCATTAGGGGGCTAGGGTTTAGTTTCTTTTTACGAAAGTTTAGTGTTGGGGTGAGGTAGGTGATTGTAGTTTGGGTCTTTTGGGCTTGTAATTGGGTCAGGCAAAATGGGCTTGTAAGCTCCCGCAAAGTGGGGTTGTACTGTTTTGCCCTCTTTGCTCGTTGTCGTGTAACGAGAATGGAGCAAAGACTTTAAAAAGTCCAATTTTGCCCGGTCTTGCTTTGAGTCTTGACTTCTTTGGTGCTTATCTTCTTCAAGTAGCTTCATTTCAGTCCATTGCATCTTGTTTCTTTGATCCACTCCACCGCCTTTTCGGAGAGATGAGACCTATAGCTTCAATTTGCTCTCTGCTGCGACTTCGAGGGGATGAGACTTGTTTATTTTAAATCGTTCCACTCAGAAACCCGTGGGGTGAGGTTTGTAATCTTGACTTATTCCCATCTTGGCCAAGACAATAGGATGACGGCTTAAATCATGTTCCCCTACTTGTTTAGGAGACAGATTTGCCTTCGATCTTGCCCCACTCATCTGGTTAGGGCGACAAGCTCTACAAATTTGACCTATTTCATCGCTGGTCGGTGGCAATAGGAAATCTTTTACCTATTCCGCATTGGTCGGTGGCAATAGGATAATCTTCAACCTATTCCATTTCTTTGGTCGGTGGCAATAGGACAGTGGCTTAAATCATGTTTCCCTCTTTGTTTAGAGAGACAAGGTTTGCCTTCAATCTTGCCCCACTCTGGTTAGAGGCGACAAGATCTACAAATTTGACCTCTTCCACTTTGCTGGTCGGTGGTAATAGGACAGTGGCTTAAATCCTCGACCCTCATTGTTTAGGAGACGAGATTTGCCTTCGATCTTGCCCCACTACTGGTCGTATGACAAGATCTACAAATTTGACCTATTTCACTTCGCTGGTCGGTGGTAATAGGGACTGTCTTCAACCTATTCCACCTTTCTTTGGTCAATGGCAATAGGGAAATCTTTTACCTATTCCATTTCGGGTCGTCGCGTGGCAATAGGATAATCTTCAACCCATCCCACCGTGGTCGATGGCAATAGGACAATCTTTCAACCTATTCCACACTGTGTCGGTGGTAATAAGACAATCTTCAACCTATTCCACTCTTTGGTTAGTGGCAATAGGAACATCTTCAACCTATTCCACTCATCGGTCGGTGGTAATAGGACAATCTTCAACCTATTCCGCTACTGGTTAGTGGCAATAGGAAAATCTTCAACCTATTCCACCATTTGGTCGATGGCAATAGGAAAATCTTCAACCTATTCCCACTTTGGTGGGTGGCAATAGGATGGTCTTTAACCTATTCCACCATTGGTTAGTGGCAATAGAATGATCTTCAACCTATTCCATCGCTGGTCAATGGCAATAGGACAATCTTCAACCTATTCCACCTTTGGTCGGTGGCAATAGGATGGTCTTTAAACTGTTCCCATCTTTGGTCGGTGGCAATGGGTAATCTTGACCTATTCCATCGTTGGTCGGTGGCAATAGGATGATCTTCAACCTATTCTTTCGCTGGTCAATGGCAATAGGACAATCTTCAACCTATTCCGCGCTGTTGGTCGGTGGCAATAGGATGGTCTTTTAACCTATTCCACCTCGTGGTTAGTGGCAAATAGGGTAATCTTCGACCTATTCCATCGCTTGGTCGGTGGCAATAGGATGATCTTCAACCTATTCCACTCTTTGGTCAAGGCAATAGGACAATCTTCAACCTATTCCACTCGCTGGTCGGGTGGCAATAGGATGGTCTTTTAACCTATTCCTTTCTTTGGTTAGTGGCAATAGGGTAATCTTCGACCTATTCCACCGCTTTGGTCGGTGGCAATAGGATGGTGGCTTCTACACCGTCCTCCGGGGACATATCCTGTAGACTCGATTTTATATGCTTGTGTTTATGTCAAATGATTAGGATGCTATGATCGAGAATGAATCTAATGCTCCTAACTAAATGTACTATGGACGACATTTGCATGAATGCGAGAATGTCATGAGGGTGGTCTTTTACAATGATTAGGATGCAATGATCCGAATGAGTCGAATGCTTCTAACTAAACGTGCTTTGAATGATGATGTATGAAATGACCCCTTTTTAATGCTTAGGGTTGTCTTTGCTCGTTGTCCATCGAGTTTTATTCTTCGACGTATTACGCTACTATCTCGCTCTTTGGTACCTTTTTCAAAAAAATGAAAGAAACCATCATATTTTGCTCAAATGACTTGCCCTAATGTAACTTCAAGGTCCATTCCATGGTACCGATAGAACTTCAAGGCTTATACCATCTTCGAGATCCCCTCTTCAACTTCGGGGTGTAGGATCATGCCATCTTCGATCCATCCCACTACGACTCGGGGTATAGAATTTGTAACTTATTCAAATGATTTGGTCTCATCGCGCCTTCCATTCCCTAAGTTTCATGACCGGTGTGCACGCACGATGGATACAAAATCATTCTTCGCGCGAATGATTGCCCATTCATACATCGCCCTTTTCATCGAGATGATACTACTTACGTAATACCTCGTCATTTTGTTCAAACACATTTTCAACCAAATTCAAAGAGATAGCCTCGATTGTAATTTTCCTCCATCATTATTCCTGATCCTTTAAACTCGAGGAGTTTTAAGCAATGGTCTGTTTCGGAGTTCCTGTACTACTCAAAAGTTTCACAGAGTAATATGCGGAACTCTTTTTGTGAAAGTGTCGTTATTCTATTAATCATTATTTCAATGCAAAATGCCCGAAAGAGATCATAACTACGGATAAGAGAAAAGCTAGTTAGGAGCAAGCTCGAAACAAATAGGTAAAGCAAAAATAGCAAATGTAATTAGGAAGGAAATTTATCTACAGATTTTGCAAGGGAAATAAATAACAAAGAATGGGTAAAATAGAAGCTAGGTGCCCCAGATATCGCACTGAGCTTCTGCTGCTCAAACTTCTTGAGGACCATTTTAGGCTCAATATGTGTTTAGGGGATCAGGAGTACTTTGTCGATGCTTGAGACGCAACATACTTCTTCATTGTTAACTCAAGCATGGCAAGACTACCGCATGCCTTACTTTTTGGTCAAAATTTGAGTGCCCTTCTCGGGTTTTCAACCCAAATCCCCTTTGGTCTCAAGGCGCCCTTTGCGGGTTTTCATCTTGGCTCTCCTTTTTTCTTTTCCTTTCCTTTTTGTGTGTTTTTCTTTTTCTTTTTTTTTTTTTTTTTTTTTTTTTTTTACACAAATGAACTCATAGGATTAGGCAAGTCCTTATCATCCATCTTGATTAGTGCCTATGTTTTCCGAGCCTGTGCCTTCTTTGTCTTTTGCATAGAGGCACTTACTTTTCCTCTGAGTCCTTTTGGATATGAGGAATCCTTCTTAATGTGAGTTTTTGAACGGACCTTTTTGTCGTAAGCCCGGTGAGGATCTTAGCCAACATAGAAAGTAAATGGTAACTTCTCGATGCCAACTTTTACAAATATCGCTTGTCCTCGTAAAGAATTTGGATGGTTTTGGCTCTCTTTTGTGCTTGATCGATGTGGTGTCCGACCTTTGAAGCAGACTATAAATTCGTGTTATCACGTTAAACACGTTCCTTTTCGGTATCCTTTATCACCACTCTCTTTTTCTTTTTCTTTTCTTTTTTTTTTTGTTTTTTGAATTTGAATTTGAAGTTGAAGTCGACGATCGCTGATTTTGTAATCTTGACATATGAAGCGACCTTTACCCTCCGTAAGGTAATAAAAGGTCGTGTGAATATGAATCGATGTTGGTTCAAAGATTATGAGGAGACTAACTTGGCGGCGTCCATGCCTCATATAGGAATCCATGTTTGATGGCCCCAACATGTCCGGGTGTGATCCTGCGATAATGTCTTGCCTTATTCTTGCGGTGGGCTAAGTTTCTATCTTCATCTCCTCGTTATTTGCAGTGTCTGGTGACATTTCGCAAGGTAGGATCTGTAGTTTTTAACAAGTTGGAAATAAGTTGCAATCTCTATCATCTTCTAAGTCCTTAGATTCTCCCGGACACATATCTCACTAGAATGGGAGTCCGTATGCGTGCCGCTCATGTCATTGATATCCGGGACCCATTGTCGTATGAAAGTAATTTCCAGAGAATAAATGATTCCAAGAATGGTTATTTATGAACGAAGAACAAAAGAATATTCAAAGTAGAATTTAAAGCATGAAAAAGAACAAAAAATATTGGTTCAAAAAGATGCATTTCTTGAAATAGTAATTTTTAACACGAGCCTATTTCACAAAAGAGTTCTCATTGCTTCTAGGCTTAAAGCAACCAAGTATACTTCGTACATTACTCCGAGTAAGCTTCTAAATACTACAGAATTTCTTCCATGATCTCATTGCTCAAAATGCCCTGTGTTTATGTACGCTTTTGGTGCGTCGCCTATCTCCACAACACCGATTTTGATGAATTTTTCCACCAACTTCTTAAAAGGTGTGCAATTTTCTATTGAGTGCCCTGTAACCCCCAGCATGATACTCATGATAGGACATTTAGGTTATACCATTTTGGGTATGGAGGTTGCAGTGGTTTTATATAAAAAGGAGCTACAACATGCATATCAAATAAGTTCTGTATAACTCCATATACGTCATGGGAATAGGAGTGAACCGAGGTTTTTCCGAATACGCTCATGGATTGGGTTTTTGCTTTGGGGACCAGTGACTGGTAACTACCTTCTTTGGCTGGTTTGTTGTAAACGGCCGAATAACCCTTAGTATACCCACTCGTCTTTGGCCAAATCCTTGTCCTTTCTCTTGGGGCTTTTGAAGCCCCTTCTCCTTCTTTTCTGCCGCCTCTGGTAGACCAAAAACAACACGATTGTCTTGCTCATTACCGTGGCCCATCGGAGAGTCCAAAGAAGACCAAGTATCGGTCCAATATTGAGATCCAATAATGGCGGGTACCACGCGAGAGCGCGATCCGTTGAGTTGGGATATTCATTGGGGAATAAACGATGTCTTCATCATTATCCACATCGTCGACCGCTAGGTCACTTCTTTTTCAAGTCCTCCGGCTAGTGGCTGAGTTAGTTGGCCCATCATGTTCTTTTGGAAGTCTAGCATTTGCTCGCATTTCTTGTTGAATTTGGGTCAATTGCTCTTGCATCTGTATTTGCCTTTGCTCAATCCTCACCAACCTTTGTTCCATGTTTTCCAAAGTTAATCAAACATTTTACCTAATTAGGTCCTTTTGTAAAGGTCCAATACAAATGAATGCAATGTAATGCGAATGCAATGTAGTACGAATGCATGAATGCAAAGAGGTATCGATTCGATCAACTTCATTTTAGGAAACTTTATTAGAAAACAAGTTCTTTTACATAAAACGGACTACTATATGCTTTTCGTCCTAAGTCCTAAAGGTTTTTGGTTTCCCAAGCAGTGGATCTAGCTCTTGACTATGGTTAACTGCAGCCTTCATATTTTATGCTTAACATATTCACCTGTAATGCCAAAATCTATAGATGACCGATTTACCTTTTGAATCGCACTATTGCTTCCTCACGAGGTAATCTCGACTCTTTAAATTGTTGATCACAAGAATGATGAAGGTCTTCTACTCCTCTCTTGTTTCGAGAAACTCGATCCATGATTCACAATTGTGTAATCTTTGGTTCTAACTTTTCGATCCCCTTTCATTTCCTTAATCTTCAACTCGATTGCAGAGTTATAGCCCGATGGTAGTGAAGAGGTCGTCTAAGCTTAGCATCAATTCTTCGAAAAGTATTGATCATTCACTCTAGCTAGCGCCATACCCGAGGATTCTTCCGCTTCCAAGGCTCATAAAGATTAGAGTTTTTCTAGACAAAGAAGAAAGCTGCGGAGCTCAGGGCATTTTAGATCGTATCCGTTCGATAGCTTTTCCAATTCTAACCACGGTGAAAGTCGTCTATTCGGTTTGTCTCTTTTGGATCTATCTAATCGGGTCAATACAAATTCCTTTCATTTCTTCACACGAATCAAATCCCTTGCAATGTTGTTTGCATCACCACGATGAGCCTAGAAGTTAACAATGACCTATCCTTCAATCCTAGATGGTTACCAATTTCAACGCCCATTCTTGGAGAGAAATTTCCATCATTGCCCTCGACAGAGCACGACCTTCAACTTGGGTGAAATTAGTCTTTGAAAAGAAACACCATAAGAACACAACATTGGCTCGGCACTATGGTTGCTCCTGTGAAGCATAGAATAAAGCTTTCATTCTTTCACGAGACTTACTGTCTTAACCAAAGAAGCTCTCTAGTTAGCGCTTTGTCAATTGCAAATACATCAAGGAATGGAGCTCCAACGGAATATATGTAGGTTGTTTTGGCTCTCCAACATTTAAGCATGGCAAGCCTTACAGCAGAAGCGCGACCGTATGTTGCGATGGTCGACAAAATGATTATAGACAGTAATCTCTAGATTCTCGACTTCACCATTAACTTTTTCACACTTTTCTCCTTTAATGAAAACAACGGATCTTTGCACATACCGCCGCTCAATCCGGTGATCCTGCACTCGTGATTGGATGGGTGACTTTTGTCCTCGAGGTTCTTAAAGCTTTGCTTAGCTATGGTCGATCCGGGATCCATAGCATTCGATTGGCGAAGGATCCATAATCGGGCTAGGGCGAATATCAATATTCGAGGAAAGGCCTCTTTGAGTGGCCATGAACTTTGAATGGAAGCCCCTATTATCAAGGGCACCTCTTCCAAGGTCTATGAGGTTGTTACGATTATCTTGAAAGATTGGCAAACCAAGAGGCATCCTGTTTGCAAACATGCTATCTTAAAATGACATCTATCACCCTCAATGCTTCTTGAGAGCTTTTGATTTCTGTCGCGCCAAGCATTTTGAGTTGCTCGCATGGGTGTCTATGCAACAAAGTTGATTTGACCGATAAGGCCATTTAACTCTCTTTTCTGTCTTGCCCACTTGAGTCATCATGGACATCAGGTCTTGCATTACCGTTGTTTACATTAGATGTAACATCCTCAAATACAACTATAAATTCATGCTTGTTATTTGGAGGAGTACCAATAGTAAATAAACTTTTCTCCTTGTCGTAAGCAAAGTCCTTTTCAGCCAATTCAATGTCACAGGTCTCTTGCCCTCTCGCCAATCACTTTCCTTCCAACCCCTTTGTCGTCTAAAGGATGACCACGATTTTTTAGCACCGCCACATTTCCTTTTGCTCAAATGGATCCATACCCTTCTAAGCGCCTAGGTTCTAACTATACTGACATCGCATTGTCTTCCATTTTATCAAGGAATTCGTTTTCCATAACCGACTTTCTAACTCGAACCGACCAGTGAATCGATACCTCTTTAGAAAATGAGATGAATGCACGAAAATAAAATGCAACGAGTCAAGATCGCAAAGTAAAACAAGTGAAAATGAACAAACGCCTACAGGTGACCACTAAGGTTTGATGTAGTTCTATCTAAGGTGGGCTCCTAGGGTTCACTACATGTGGTTTTAGTTCTAGAGTTTGAGGTACTGAACCGGCCAGATTCCTCGATCCTCACCCATTATAGGCTCATATAGACCGAGTTCATTGAGAGGAATACATTTCCTATGGTGCATGCGGAGATGAAAATCTCACGAAGACATAGGTACGGATGTATCCGAGGCGATCCACTATCTCGCGGAGGTGAAAACCTCACGAAGGAATAGTTTCTCACTCCCACTTAAAGGCGCGACCACAACGGTCATGCAATGTCTTTGTGCACAAGAAAATAGAAATCATATGCAATGACACAAATGAATGCAACACAAGGATAGTAAAATTTTTTTAAATCAAATTTCTAAACTTTCGACAAAGGACAAAAATAATCAATTTACGGCTCGACTCTCTTTTGGCGTCCCAGTGAGTCATCAAGTGTCATGAAACCATTTTTGAGTTTTGGCAAAAAACGGGTCGACGTGGGTTTTGAAAACGAATATAAAAAAAAAAGGAGTCGCCACCAATCCTTTTGATGAGGTGTGATCGGGTCACCTTAAAAGTGTTTGTTTTTAATAATCGATTAATTTATCAAAAACACAATTTTGGTCTACGAAAATCGAGAAAATGGATTCGGGAGTCGGTTACGTCACGAGGAAGGGTTAGCACCTCGTCGCCCAAAATTGGTACCTAATTGATTATCTAATGTCTTAATGTCGAAAGTTGAAAACTTAGGAATTCCAAAATACGATCCCTCTTGTTGTTGAAGAATAAATTTGGATAAATTGGAAGTGTATGCCAAGGGCCGTCTCGTTTTAAGGTGAAGTGTTACATCCAATACTTTAGGACACCACATTTCGACCTTTAAAGTTGAACTTGCCTTTTATTCAAAACTTATGGATTTAATTGAAAGGATATTTTGTTATTTAGAATGGATGAGAAAAGGAAACCCAATACTTTAGAGACACGATTTCTCAAGCTTTTAAATACAAAACATTGCCTTGGTTTTAGAAAATATTATCTCGGAATAACAAAACATCACATCCAATGCATTAGGACACGACATCTCGAGTTCACGAGAATAAGCTTTTAGTTTAAAAATGTATTTGTTTTAAAAGGATATTCGGTTATTTAGATCAAACGAGAAGGATCGAAACCCAATACTTTAGGCACGACCTCTCGAATTTCTAAATACGGAATATTACCTTTGTAAAAGAATCCATTTTTTGTCAAGGCGAAGAATTGATGTAATGCAGTTTATAATGGAATGTAAAAGCAGATCATAATACGGATATGCGTAGCAAAAATGGGAATAAATGTGTTAGTACGAATGATAACGTAAATAACGAAAACGAAATAGAATAAAATGAACGAGTCAAAAACGAAGATAATGAAAGATGAAAGTAAGAAAATAATAGAAGAATGAATAACAAAATGAAAGTTTTATGAGAAGAAAAGAAAAGAAAAATAATAATGATAATAACGATAATGAAAATAATATTGTTATACAAATATAAGTAGAAATATATAAGACATGATAAATATATGAGTGAAAATAGAGGTATATACATAATAATAATATAAGCATAGATATGAACAAAATTAAATAAATAATAATATTAAACTAAGAAAATAAATATAGATAAAAATACTAATAATAATAATGAGAATAATGAGAATATCAAATAATAGTAATAGCAATAATAATGAAAATAAAATAATAATAGTGATGATAATTAAATAATAAAACGATAAAATATAAAATAATGGTAGTAAGGTGAGAATAATAATATAAGTGGTAATGAAATGAAAATGAAAATAATACATTAATACTAACAATAATAAAACAATAATAATAATAATATAAGTAGAAATAATATTAGTAACATGGTAATGAAAATAATGGTAACAATAATGGTAATAATAATAGAAAAATAGTAATAATAATGATAATAGTATAGTATAGCAATAAATAAATGATAATAATAATAGTAAGAATAATATAATAACGAGAATAATAATAAGGTTAGAAAGAATAAGAATAATAAGAATAATAATAATAATAATAATAGCAAGAGTAATAATAATAATAGAAAATAAAAATTTAATTAGGTTAGAAACAGATAAAAAACATAAAAAGGACTAAACTAAATGAAAGAACAAAATTTGGGTGAATTTCTTAAAAATGAAGATTAGGGGACCTATTTATGCTTGTGAGAAAGGACTGAAGGGACCTAAGAGGTAATAAACCCCTTTTCCCAAAGCGCGCAGTGAAGAAGAACGGGGACAGTTGCAACCGGTGTAAATTTTGGGGCCAATGTGCGAATATGGAAGATTTGATTTTAAAAAACTTAAGAATGGAAGGACCGCGCGCATAAATTCCCATTTTTTCGGCAAAAAGCGCGGATCCGGGTGAGAGCGGGTCGGTCGGATCGGCCAGGGTGAAACAGCGTCGTTTTGGGGTTAAAGGCCACCCCTAAAGCGGCGTCGTTTTGGAAGGCTATTTAAGGGCCAAAATTCTTAAAAATTTTCATTTCATCACTTTTTTAAAAAAAAACTCTTAACTCTCCTCTTTTTTTCTCTGCAGGGCTGGGAGCTTGGCCGAAGTCCGGTCGTCGGACCGCCGTTCCCCGTCGCCGACGCCGTTATGCATGCCACGCGCGCACGATGGCCGGAAAAGGTAAAAAAAATTATTTTTTTTTATTTTTTTTGCTATATACATACGTATATGTATGCGTCACGTTAAAAAGAAACAAAAGGAAAAAAACTTGAAAATGAAAAAGAAAAAAATCACCTCCTCTCGCTCTCTCGGCCTCGACAGCGGAGGATGGCTCGGCGACGCGACCCCGGGCTCGGGTAATCTTCTTTTTCCTTTTTAGTTTTAAAAGTTTGAAGATGATAACTAAAAATAAATGGAACTCAATAATCGAGAAAACAAGAATGAAGAAACCTTTTTAACTTCAATAGATCTTTTGCGTTTATACTTTCTTTGTTTTTTTGCTTGATTTTTCACTTGTTTTTTTGTATTTTTTTAATCTCCCCGTACAATCGATTTGTATGGCCTTTTATAGCCTTTTACAATTGTTTCTTTTATTATTGTTTCTTACGCCATTCTTTGTTGTTGCGTGTTGTGTTGCTTCTGTCTTGTTTTTGCAGTGCTAGGCGGTGGTTGATGGGCGGTGGAGCGGTGGTGAGGGTCGAAGAAGGCGAGCAAGTGGCTAGGTTATGGCGCCACTTGCATTAGGGGCTAGGGTTTAGTTTCTTTTTTCGAAAGTTTAGTGTTGGGGGTGAGGGTAGGTGATTGTAGTTTGGGTCTTTTGGGCTTGTAATTGTTTTGGGCAAAATGGGCTTATGGCCGGGCAAAATTGGGGTTGTACAAAACTCAGTTCATAAGACTTGGTAGAAAGAAAAATGTCATTTCATCGGAAATCACCATTGTTTATTAGTTATTACTCTGAAACCGGACCGAAACCATCTTGCCTTAGCTTTTTGCGTGATGGAAGTTGTTTTCTCCTTTTTTTGTTTTCAATAATTTTCTTTCTTTCTTTCTTCTTCCTTTTCTTTTGCATGCCCTTTGAAATTCATGCCCCTCTCATAAAATGAGCAAATGAAGCACCAACTCCAATAATCAAAATAAATATTTAGCATCTCAAATTTGAGCATTGAGGTTTATGAAAATGGTTGATTTTGGTTCTATATTGCTCAAGATAAAAGGAATGAAGGGTAGGATCTCTTTTACTCGAAAATTGGATACTCTTTTTGAAATTTAGGTAATGAGTGATTGTTGAAAATTGGCCAACCATCTTTCTTTGTGATATTTTTGGTTGAAGTGCATGCGACTTGTAAACATCTTTGCAAACACATATGCTTCTTTGTAACAACAATGTTTTCTCTTTAGTTTCATTGTAATCAAACTAGTTTAAAATGAACAAGTTGATGACAACTTGATACATTAGGTGTTGAATGACTAGTTTAGGTGGCTTGTTTATGTTTACAAACAATGTTTATTAAGGTACTAGGCTACTTAGTGGTAGTTGGTAATATTTGGTGATGTATTTGGTTATAAATGTATTGTTTTTCTTATTGAAAAAATGAGCAAAATGAGATAAAGTCATAAGCTCCCTTCTTTGCACGTTTGTGAGCAAGTAAAAATATTTCTTGCATCTTGCTGTCTTGTTCTGTGTCTTGTATTTCTTCCTCTGCTCCTCTTCAAAATCCCTACAAATGGTATCATGAGCCCAAGTCTTTGAGGGCTTGTTTTTGCTTCTGCTGCTTGTTAAGAAAGACAAGAAGCTGTTAAAGCCTATCATCTTTGAGGGCTGCTTGTAAAAAAGACAGCAACAACTCACCCTTGTGAGACTCCCAAATAAGTTTGGGATAAGCTGAAGGAGGAGTTGATGGAATATGTGCATGAAGACACTCCACAGCAGGAGGGAGTATGTGCAAGAAGAAACAGGACTATAATGAACAAAGAAACAAGGCAAGATGTGTTTGTAAGGCAAGTTGCCAACCAAGGTGGGCTGTGAAGGAGGAGAAGACTCCATTTGATGAACAAATCTTTGGCACAAAAGAGTAGGATAGTCAAGTGTGTAAGTCGATTTGGTTGAGAATGAAGCCAAGGTTGAAAATGAATTGCTTTGAGCAGAGTCGACTTGAAACAAAGCATCATTTGACCGCCAAGTTTAAAAATTGTTGAATGATTTGTATTCGCGACATGGAGTCAAGGAGGAGTGTTGAAAATTGGCCAACCATCTTTCTTTGTGATATTTTTGGTTGAAGTGCATGCAACTTGTAACCATCTTTGCAAAGACGTATGCTTGCTTTGTAATAGAAAGGTTTTCTCTTTAGTTTTATTGTAATCAAACTAGTTTAAAATGAACAACTTGATGACAACTTGATACATTAGGTGTTGAATGACTAGTTTAGGTGGCTTGTTTATGGTACAAGCAATGCTTATCAAGTTACTAGGCTACTTAGTGGTAGTAGGTAGTATTCGGTGATGCATTTGGTTATAAATGTATTGTTTTTCTTATTGAAAAAATGAGCAAAATGAGATAAAAGCCATAAGCTCCCTTGCACGCGTTTGTGAGCAAGTAAAAATATTTCTTGCATCTTCTTTGTCTTGTTACTGTGTCTGTATTTCTTCCTCTGCTCCTCTTCAAAATCCCTACAATGATTTTTTTTTGGTGAAGGATCAAGCGGTTCACTTTTCATAGCTTCGGTGGGAGACAAATTGGTTTAATGTTGTCACATGCCAAATTCACTCTAAAATGGTACAAATAAAATGAAAAAAAAGTAGATTTTTCAAATAAAAAAGATAAAAATAAATCAAAACAAAATATAAAAATAAACTTCAGTATTGTTAATTTGCATCTTCATACGCCATTAAGCTTTGTAAGAGTTACATCATTAAGTGAATCCGTATTTTCAACATCTTGAATTATTAGTGGTGCTTGAGTGAAAGCGAGTTGTTTTGGAGTGTTAAGATATGAAATCTCACTATTAAGCATTGAAACAACAGTAGACATAGTTGGCCTATCATTAGCATATTCTTGAAGCATAGCAAACCAATATGTATGCATCTCCATATTTCTTTCTCATTCTTTGAATCTGATTCGGACTCTGAAATCACCTTGTCTACTAAGTTCCAAATATTGCCTTCATTCCATAATTTCCATGCACTGAAAAAAAAAAAAAAACCCAACTTTGCCTAAATTAGTGCTGAAATTATCTAGCCTAGCTTGACTCAAAATTTTAATCTCAAAGCTCTATTCGACATAAAGATTGAACTGTTCAAACTTTCTTGATTAGGCTTGTTTTACCTAAGTCTACAATGGGCTTCATTCCTATGCTTAACTTCAAACTCGATTATTTGTAATCAAATTCAAGTTTGAATTGAAAATTTTCAATATTGATTAAGGTTATAAGCCTTGTAACCTACTTGATTCAAGCATTAAGATTCTCAAATTTTCTCAAATGTTTGGTCGACTCAATAATTACTAAGCCAAATTCAAGTTTTCTTGAACCAAACGTGAATAGCTCACAAATACAACATCTTACACCTAATTCCATCCACCAACATCTCTAAGTATCTTATAAACTTACATATCCCAAGAGGCCAAGATCATCCTTATTGTAAAGGCTTATGTTTCTTCTTCCGCTAATAATCTCTAGCAGTGAGAACTCCATAGTGAATACATCGATTTCTCTGAAAATTGCCCTCGCATTGCATATTCGGGAGACATATAACCACTATATTTTAACATAAAAAAACCAATTATAAACCTTAATTTTAAATTGTCCACAACTAAACCCAAATTAAGAATAAATAATAAATAATTTAAAGTTAACTATAAAAATATAAAAATATAAATTTAATATTTTACTTATAAACACATAAAAGGAGTACACAAACCAAACAAAGTTGAAATCGATTCGGGTCTGAACGTGTATTTTCTTTAAGCATCGAACCCGACCATAGACATACCTATACCATATTTTATCAAAAAAATGTATAAAAAGAAATGCTAGGGAAAAAGTTCAACTTACTAAGTTCCAACAACCCTTTTAGTGTTGGCTTGATTTTCGTCTCCTCCAAAAATCCTAGCCATCCCAAAATCTGAAATTTTTGGATTTAACTCTCGGTCAAGTAAAACATTACTAGCTTTTAGATCTCTATGTATAATCCTCAGTCTTGAATCTCTATGAAGATAAAGCAATCCTCGACTGATCCCTTCAATAATGTTGAAGCGTTTTCTCCAATCTAAGACTTTTTGTTTAATTGGATCTATAACAAAAATTATACAAAAACACTTCCAAGGTTAACAATTAATTCCTATAATGGAGGATCTAATCATCGTTGCAGTTTCTACCATATCGTATTCATAATGATTGTAGACAAAATTTATGTTATCTCCATCAATTGAAATATATATTTAATAAGAAAAATTTCAAAACATCACATTGTTATACTATTATTTAAATCCTGAAATAATTACATTATGCATGGTCTTAGACTAAGTCATGATCTAAGATGTTTTGTATCCTCTCAAATAAGCTCGCAGATGATCAACTTCACATCCAATTTCATTGCTTTAAAAAGACTTTAAATTAATTTTTTGTATTTATTAATTATATTTAAAACAAAAAAAATATTTTGGGCCCTAATTAATTTAAATTTAGAAAATTTAAACTAGAGGAATACTTCTAATTGAATTAATTAAAAGGCAAAATTATATCCCACATCTAGCCCAAATAAACTCAACCTATCAAGTAAGACAAGTCAGACTTATAGGATCCAACAGATGAAATAGTCATAGATAAGTTTAAGTACTATAAAGAAAGAAAATGATATCATTAATTTTTGAGTGATAAGAAGTTCAATGTCTCTTAAATAATTCGAGATTAAGTTTGTAGATAGGAAAAAAAATTCTAAAAGAACTTTGTCCCCTGTAAGGAGTTCAACCTAACTTGACTCTAGATTTAATAGGGACATTCCCAAAAATAGTAGAAAGAGATTAGTATAAGTTACTAACCAAAGATAAGAGCGTCCAAACTTTTGTTGGGCATGTACTCGTAGATGAGCATCTTTTCCTCTCTGTCAACACAACACCCAAATAATCTAACCAGATTTCGATGTTGGAGCTTAGAAATCACCACCACTTCATTCACAAATTCTTCCAAGCCTTGCCCCGAAGCTTTCGACAATCTCTTCACTGCTATTTCCGTTCCATCATCTAGTATTCCCTGCACACAAGATTAAGATCACAAAACTTGGTAGAAAAGAAAATGTCATTTCATCGAACGTGGATTTGTTGGAAATGACCATTAATCATTTACCTTGTAAACCAAACCGAAACCACCTTGGCCTAGCTTTTTTGCGTCATTGAAATTATTCGTGGCAATGGCAAGTTGTTTGAAATTGAATAGTGGCAGCTGCTGGAGTTTAACTCCGATTGAATTTTCTCTATAAATTTTGTGTTTGATATGTTTGCGTTTTTCATTCCTTTCTGAGAGAGAAATCAGAGTTGATACAACTATGAAGTGAGCCAAGTATAAGTATCTTAATTCTTGATTTATGCAACTAGTAAGTCTGATTGAACTTTGTATTTATAATATTAATTATTACTTAATGGAGCCAAGCTGAATAATTTATTTTCAATTGAACCCATGCTTGGACTTCTATGTTTAAACCTAACAAAAGAAAATACATCATTCCAGTTTTATGATATTTACCTCTTTGTTTAGCCATTCTACACCATAAGAAGAGTGCAGAAATTGTAATCACGACTATGCCCGCAATTACTGCTGTAATAACAATGACCTTAGTATGTTTCCCTTTATCTGCAAATCCAGAAACATGGTTAATAAAACATCAACACCAAAAATGCAGATTAATTGACGCAATTTATGGTCAACATTAAGACAAGTTTACCAAGTTCAGAAGATGGTAAACGAATGTAAAGATCGTAAAGATCGACTTCGCTAGTGGAGAATTTCTGCACATCAATCAAATCTCCACTCCAAAACATGCAACCAATGCCAGCATCATACGCATAAGCCACGCACGAGCAGTTTTTAAGCACTGATCTTTGCAGTCGCCGTTAATTATCGATGACCGGACCGGAAATGCCGGTACTTTCATCGTCTTCAGCTTCAAAACCCATCATCACCTTGGCCTGCTCCTCCACTGCCATTGTTGTTATCTCTTTGGCACTGCAAAAGGGTAGTCCTAAAACACCCACTACTCCAATTACCTCTACTCCATTCCTCTATATTCCTAGGCTTAAACCCCTTTAAGCAACTGCAAATGGGTCGTTTCGATGAATCGCATATTCCAAATGCTCCACAGTATCCATAAACATCACAATCTGTTTGATAACTAGAGTACCTGTTTATCCAGTTCCCTTTCCCCGCATCCCATCTCCGTTCAATGAATTTTCCTTGAGAATCTAATTCACAGTATATCAACATAGAGTCATTAGAATATTCATAAGCCATATAAAACGTTTGTTGTTGATTATCTGCAACAACATAAAACCCATCAATATAAACGGCGGTCATAAGTATTGTGCCAAGAAACATATTCCCATTCCATGGACCGGTCCGAAAATAGAGCTGGTCATTCTTCCGAATGATGCCCTCTGGGGTGTTGAAAGGTTCAATGCCAAAAGAAAAGTTACCATCAGATGGATCACCAGGGCTTTTCCATGATTTCAGCTCCACTTTACGACCCTTTTTTACATCAGTGCTGATCTTCATAGTTTCAATGAAGGCATTAGAAGGATCTTCAAAACTCTCCCATAAGCTGTTTCCTCCATCTTCACCATTACTGAGGATGAGGTTTCCTGAGTCTAAAAGCTGGGCAGTTGTTGTATTAGGAGCTGTATTGGTAACATTTGATGACCAGAGAATCTCAGTTTTGCCATTGAAAACAACAAGGTTGCCATCATCTGATATGTTGAGAATCCCAGAAGAGTCTTTGAGAGGCTTGTTTCTGTTTGCTACCCATGCCACTGTTTGTACGGGGATTTGATTGTACAGTATCCCTACATAACGATTGCTGGAATTAGCAAAGCTGAAGAATCCCAATCGGAAAACACCACTCTGGGAGATTATAAATTCAGGGTCTTTGATGGATTTTGATGATGTTATGGTATCTAAAGCAGTTCCAAACTGCAAATAAAAACAAGATACTAAAGCTAGGAAAACAGAGCAGCTAATAGTTTTTCCCATAATCGCTTCCCGGAACTAGGAACCGATGCTATGATTTATGAATTATATTTGGAATCTTTAAGAATTTATCAATCTTTAAGAATTTATCCTAAATGAACTCAACAAATTTTCCCATTATCTTTTTTTTTTCCCCTTTTTTTGAAAAGTCTGAATTTGAGATGATGAAATAATGTTTGAGGTCAACTGCAAATGTATACATTAAGATTTCAATTTTCTTCAAGCGATAATCACCTCTTTATTTTCTTTATTCTTTTCTGTCGACTTTTTCTTGCATTGGAGTACCCAACAAAATCAACAAGCATGTGTCACCCGATTGATACCAATTTTTTATTTATCTATATTATTATTCAGCTTATTTTTTGAATCCGTCTCATGAATTAATCTTAAAATATGTTAAGGATAAACTTAAAATCGAAAATAAATTTATAAATAAAAATCAAACATGAGGGGATTTCAAAATGGGATACTAAAATCTCCCAAGTTTCCACTTTCGTATTTGAACCCTATTTTGGTTTCTTCAATAAATCTTTTATAAACCACGTCATAAGTATATTATTATTAATACTAGTGTTCAACAGAGAGAAGTAAAGGAGGAGAGGTGGGGGAGATAAGTGGGCTGGTTCACCTTCTATAAAAATTGACTTTTTGTAGTAAAAGAATGAAGGGTCTGGTTTTGATATGATGTAAAGACATTTCGTGGCAGCTGCAACTGTTTTTTTTTATTTTCAAATACGTAATCTCATTTTGGCTTATGGGAATTTTCTTGAAATGTCAATTATTTTTTCTTTTTATTTTTCAAATAATCCATTCAAAGATAAGATAATAATAGAGAATCAAATGTCGAACAAAGGTGGAATCAGTACAATATATATATTATTTGTTGACTCTTACTGTAAAGGTTACTGGGTTATCCGAAGATTATAGTCTGCAAGCAATGTAAATTAGTATTTTATTTTAATAAAAATAATTGTCATTACATCACATATTGGGTTGACCACTCAACACTATATTTTGATTTATAAATTAATTAATTTTTTGACTCTAGTATTTTTCTTTTATCACAATGTCTATTTGTGTAAGTTGCGAAAAATTTAGTAATTTTAAAAATTTAATCGTATAGGCTATATTTTGTTAATTTCAAAATATTATGCAATAAATATATTATCATATATATAATATACAGCAGCGTTAATTTATTATTTTCACGTAATACTCACAAAAAAATATGTTTTATATTAGTTAATAGAGTTAACGACTATTGTTTAAGTCGAAATTAAGATTTCAAAATTCGAAAAGTGTAGAGACTAAATATGATCAATTTGGAGGATAGAATTTGGCCTAATATATTTAACTATTACTGTTTGGGTGAAGTTTCAAAATTTTAAAATTACATAAACTAAAATTGACCTTAATTAAATAGAACATTATTTCAGCACACATACACATTAATCTAGGTCTGCTTGATAAAAGCGTTGAAAAAATTTAATCAACTGAAAATTAATGTTTTCAGCAACTTAATTATTTAATCACCTTTGATAACCTACAATGAAAACTACTAGATAGAATTTTTCAATAAAAAAAGTAGAAAATATTTAGTAAATACTTATCACTTAATATAGAATAAATTGAATTGTTTATTGTATTTTATTTAAGATTATATTAACTTTTATCAAACAATATAATTATATTTAATATTTAATTTTAAATAATATATAAAATAAATTTTATAACTTAAATTCGACACTTAACAGTTGAGTCAATCCCTTAAGAAAAATAAAATAATATATTTATTTCTTTAAATGTTTCATGTATATATTTGAACCATAATCAAAGTTTGATGTTTATAATTGCATCAAATCAAAGTTCATGTATCATGCATATTAGATCAAAGTTTATGTGTATTTTTGAGATTTATCCCTTTTTTATATGAATCTTACAAATAAGAATATTTGTTTAGCTACAAATGT
Organism: Gossypium sturtianum; assembly: GCA_025698515.1. Taxonomy (NCBI): domain Eukaryota; kingdom Viridiplantae; phylum Streptophyta; class Magnoliopsida; order Malvales; family Malvaceae; genus Gossypium; species Gossypium sturtianum. The sequence goes on from CM046943.1 coordinate 153,075,534, forward strand.
TGGACGGAGTGATAAGAAGTTAAATCAGGGGGAAGTCAGAAAATCTTTTTGGGGATAGAATTAAGTTATATATTTTGGTGAGAGATAAAATACAATTTCACCATTTTAATAACTTATATATTTATAATTTTAAAGGACAAAATCAAAATTTTAAAATTTTTTTGGGTCCAAGGAGGTTGTTGATATTAATCTTTAATTTATTATTATTGTTCATACCAATTTTTAATTTATTGTTGATATTAATCTTTTCATACGATATTTTATGATCAACTCATGATGACACAGACTAATAATAAAAATAAAGCAAAAATTGGTATGAAGAGGGTGATATATGCTAGTTGATTTTGTTGGTACTCCAATCCCATGCAAGGAAAAGTCGACAGCAAAACAAAGAAAATAAAGAGGTGAAACTTCAAATGTTGATTTGAAAAATTGCATCTATTATTTGACCTACAAAATTTGTTATTGACCTAAATGTAGGGGCGAAGCCAGAAATTTTTTTAGGGGGGCCGGATAAAATTTTAATTTTTTATAGTTTATATCTTTATAATTTGTAAAGGATTAAATTGAATTTTTCTAATTTTAGGGGGGGCAAAGTGCAATTTTACCTTTACTAATTTAAAATTTTTAAAAAATTTTAAAGGCCAAAATAATAATTTTACATTTTAGGGGGGGCCGGGGCCCATGCCAGCCCCCCCTAGCTACGCCCCTGCCTAAATGTTTCATTTTTTTCCAAGTGGCGGTCAAAGTGACAATTTGTGAAAAAAAAATATTTTTTTAAAAATATAAAAAATATTTAAAATATACAAAAACATAAATTTTTTAAGATTTATGTCCATCAATTGAAATAAATATAGAATAGAGTCACATTGTTATTTCTATGTTCATAAAACAAGCCATGAGTGAGTTTATTTTCAAGAAAATTTGATGAAGCTCAAAATGAGACAACAAATGATAAATTTTAGTAGAAAAATGACCCTCAAAAAAGAGGAAGTAGTTAGAATTATTACTCTTATGTTTGTAAAGATTTGAAAGCCCCAAATGCATGGTGTCATAATCTTTCCTTTTCTGTAATTTTCTTTCTTTCTTCTTCTTTTTCTTTAGCATGCCCTCTGAAATTCATGCCCCTCTAATAAAATGAGTAAATCTTGCACCACTCCAATTTACAACAAAGAAAGCATCTCAAATCTTTATCAGTATTGTAAACACTCCAAATAATTATTTTGCATCTTTATCACCCATCAAGTTTTGTAAGAGTTACACCATTAAGTGAACCCCTATCTTCAACATCATGGCTCATTAGTGGTGCTTGAGTGAAAGTAGGTTGTTTTGAAGTATTAAGATCTGAAATTTCACTATTAAGCATTGAAACAACAATAAACATGGTTGGTCTATCTTTAGTATATCCTTGAGCGCATAGCAATCCAACATATATGCATCTCCATATCCCTTTCTCATTCTTTGAATCGATTCGGATTCTGAAATCACCATGTCTACTAAACCCCAAATATTGCCTTCATTCCATAGTTTCCACTTTGTAAGCAGAAAACAAGCTGTCTAAATTAATTTGAAATTATCTAGCCTAGCTTGACTCAAAAATTTAATCTCGAGTTTCATTAGCTCTATTCGAAATAAAAGATTGAAGCTGTTTCAAACTTTCTTGATTAGGCTTGTTTTACCTAAGTCTACAACGAGCTTCATTCTATGCTTAACTTCAAACTCGATTATTTATAATCAAACTCAGTTCATAAGACTTGGTAGAAAGAAAAATGTCATTTCATGAAATCACCATTGTTTATTAGTTATTACTCAAAAAACAGGACCGAAACCATCTTGCCTTAGCTTTTTTGCGTGATGGAAGTTGTTTTCTCCTTTTTTTGTTTTCAATAATTTTCTTTCTTTCTTTCTTCTTCCTTTTCTTTTTGCATGCCCTTTGAAATTCATGCCCCTCTCATAAAATGAGCAAATGAAGCACCAACTCCAATAATCAAAATAAATATTTAGCATCTCAAATTTGAGCATTGAGGTTTATGAAAATGGTTGATTTTGGTTCTATATTGCTCAAGATAAAAGGAATGAAGGGTAGGATCTCTTTTACTCGAAAATTGGATACTCTTTTTGAAATTTAGGTAATGAGTGATTGTTGAAAATTGGCCAACCATTCTTTGTGATATTTTTGGTTGAAGTGTGCATGCGACTTGTAAACATCTGCATGACACATATGCTTCTTTGTAACAACAATGTTTTCTCTTTAGTTTCATTGTAATCAAACTAGTTTAAAATGAACAAGTTGATGACAACTTGATACATTAGGTGTTGAATGACTAGTTTAGGTGGCTTGTTTATGTTTACAAACAATGTTTATTAAGGTACTAGGCTACTTAGTGGTAGTTGGTAATATTTGGTGATGTATTTGGTTATAAATGTATTGTTTTTTCTTATTGAAAAAATGAGCAAAATGAGATAAAAGTCATAAGCTCCCTTGCTGCACGTTTGTGAGCAAGTAAAAATATTTCTTGCATCTTGCTGTCTTGTTCTGTGTCTTGTATTTCTTCCTCTGCTCCTCTTCAAAATCCCTACAAATGGTATCATGAGCCCAAGTCTTTGAGGGCTTGTTTTTTTCTCTCTGCTTGTTAAGAAAGACAAGAAGTGTTAAAGCCTATCATCTTTGATTTTGCTTGTAAAAGACAGACAACAACTCACCCTTGTGAGACTCCCAAATAAGTTTGGGATAAGCTGAAGGAGGAGTTGATGGAATATGTGCATGAAGACACTCCACGGCAGGAGGGAGTATGTGCAAGAAGAAACAGGACTATAATGAACAAAGAAACAAGGCAAGATGTGTTTGTAAGGCAAGTTGCCAACCAAGGTTTGTGAAGGAGGAGAAGACTCCATTTGATGAACAAATCTTTGGCACAAAAGACTGGGATAGTCAAGTGTGTAAGTCGATTTGGTTGAGAATGAAGCCAAGGTTGAAAATGAATTGCTTGAGCAGAGTCGACTTGAAACAAAGCATCATTTGATTGCCAAGTTTAAAAATTGTTGAATGATTTGTATTCGCGACATGGAGTCAAGGAGAGTGTTGAAAATTGGCCAACCATCTTTCTTTGTGATATTTTTGGTTGAAGTGCATGCAACTTGTAAACATCTTTGCAAAGACGTATGCTTCTTTGTAATAGAAAGGTTTTCTCTTTAGTTTCTTTGTAATCAAACTAGTTTAAAATGAACAAGTTGATGACAACTTGATACATTAGGTGTTGAATGACTAGTTTAGGTGGCTTGTTTATGGTACAAGCAATGCTTATCAAGTTACTAGGCTACTTAGTGGTAGTAGGTAGTATTCGGTGATGCATTTGGTTATAAATGTATTGTTTTTCTTATTGAAAAAATGAGCAAAATGAGATAAAAGCCATAAGCTCCCTTGCTGCACGTTTGTGAGCAAGTAAAAATATTTCTTGCATCTTGCTGTCTTGTTCTGTGTCCTGTATTTCTTCCTCTGCTCCTCTTCAAAATCCCTACAATGATTTTTTTGGTGAAGGATCAAAGCGGTTCACTTTTCATATAGCTTCGGTGGGAGACAAATTGGTTTAATGTTGTCACGTGCCAAATTCACTCTAAAATGGTACAAATAAAATGAAAAAAAAAATAGATTTTTCAAATAAAAAAGATAAAAATAAATCAAAACAAAATATAAAAATAAACTTCAGTATTGTTAATTTGCATCTTCATCTGCCATTAAGCTTTGTAAGAGTTACATCATTAAGTGAATCCGTATTTTCAACATCTTGAATTATTAGTGGTGCTTGAGTGAAAGCAGGTTGTTTTGGAGTGTTAAGATATGAAATCTCACTATTAAGCATTGAAACAACAGTAGACATAGTTGGCCTATCATTAGCATATTCTTGAACGCATAGCAAACCAATATGTATGCATCTCCATATTTCTTTCTCATTCTTTGAATCTGATTCGGACTCTGAAATCACCTTGTCTACTAAGTTCCAAATATTGCCTTCATTCCATAATTTCCATGCCTGAAAAAAAAAAAAACCCCAACTTTGCCTAAATTAGTGCTGAAATTATCTAGCCTAGCTTGACTCAAAATTTTAATCTCAAAGCTCTATTCGACATAAAGATTGAACTGTTCAAACTTTCTTGATTAGGCTTGTTTTACCTAAGTCTACAATGGGCTTCATTCCTATGCTTAACTTCAAACTCGATTATTTGTAATCAAATTCAAGTTTGAATTGAAAATTTTCAATATTGATTAAGGTTATAAGCCTTGTAACCTACTTGATTCAAGCATTAAGATTCTCAAATTTTCTCAAATGTTTGGTCGACTCAATAATTACTAAGCCAAATTCAAGTTTTCTTGAACCAAACGTGAATAGCTCACAAATACAACATCTTACACCTAATTCCATCCACCAACATCTCTAAGTATCTTATAAACTTACATATCCCAAGAGGCCAAGATCATCCTTATTGTAAAGGCTTATGTTTCTTCTTCCGCTAATAATCTCTAGCAGTAGAACTCCATAGCTGAATACATCTGATTTCTCTGAAAATTGCCCTCGCATTGCATATTCGGGAGACATATAACCACTATATTTTAACATAAAAAAACCAATTATAAACCTTAATTTTAAATTGTCCACAACTCGACCCAAATTAAGAATAAATAATAAATAATTTAAAGTTAACTATAAAAATATAAAAATATAAATTTAATATTTTACTTATAAACACATAAAAGGAGTACACAAACCAAACAAAGTTGAAATCGATTCGGGTCTGAACGTGTATTTTCTTTAAGCATCGAACCCGACCATAGACATACCTATACCATATTTTATCAAAAAAATGTATAAAAAGAAATGCTAGGGAAAAAGTTCAACTTACTAAGTTCCAACAACCCTTTTAGTGTTGGCTTGATTTTCGTCTCCTCCAAAATCCTAGCCATCCCAAAATCTGAAATTTTGGATTTAACTCTCGGTCAAGTAAAACATTACTAGCTTTTAGATCTCTATGTATAATCCTCAGTCTTGAATCTCTATGAAGATAAAGCAATCCTCCACTGATCCCTTCAATAATGTTGAAGCGTTTTCTCCAATCCCATCAAGATAATCGGTGTGCATATATATTAAGCCAATAAAGATATTCCCATTCCATGGACCACTCCGAAAATAGAGCTGGTTATTGTTTCTAATGACAAGCTCTGTGATATTGAAAGGTTCAATACCAAGAGAAAAGTTACCATCAGATGGATCATCAATGCTTTTCCATGATTTCAGCTCCACTTTACGACCCTTTTTAACATCAGTGCTGATCTCCATAGTTTCAATGAAGGCATTAGAAGGATCTTCAAAACTCTCCCATAAGCTGCTTTCTGCATCGTCACCATTACTGAGGACGAGGTTTCCTGAGTCTCTAAGCTGGGCAGTTGTCGTATTAGGAGCTGTAATGTTAACATTTGATGACCAGAGAGTCTCATTTTCCATTCAAAACAGCAAGGTTGCCATCATCTGATATGTTGAGAATCCCAGAAGAGTCTTTGAGAGGCCTGTTTCTATTTGCCACCCATACAACAGTTTGTACGGGGATTTGATTGTACAATATCCCTACATAACGATTGCTGGAGTTAGCCAAGCTGAAGAATCCCAATCGGAAAACACCATTCTGGGAGATTAAAACCTCAGTGTCTTTAATGGACTTTGATGGTGTTATGGTGTCTAAAGCAGTACCAAACTGCAATAGAAAACAAGATACTAAAGCTAATAAAACAGAGCAGCTGATAGTTTTCCCATCATCTCTTCCCAGAACTTGGAATTAGTTGGGATCTTCAAGGATTTACTCTAAATGAATTCAACTCAATTTCTTTTCCAGTTTTTCTTTTAAAAGATGATAGGATGTAATGATGTTTCATGGCAGCTGCAAATGTTTACTTCAAGATTTGAAGTTTCTTGAAGAGAGTAGTCACCTCTTTATTTTCTTTGTTTTTCTGTCGACTTTTCCTTGCATGGGATTGGAGTACCAAAAAATCAACTAGCACGTGTCACCTTGTTCATACCAATTTTTGCTTTATTAATATTATTAGTCTGTGTGATCATGAGTTAATCATAAAATATTGTTGATATTAATCTTTTCATACGATATTTTATGATTAACTCATGATGACACAGACTAATAATAAAAATAAAGCAAAAATTGTATGAAGAGGGTGATATATGCTAGTTGATTTTGTTGGTACTCAATCCCATGCAAGGAAAAGTCGACATAAAAACAAAGAAAATAAAGAGGTGAAACTTCAAATGTTGATTTGAAAAATTGCATCTATTATTTGACCTACGAAATTTGTTATTGACCTAAATGTTTCATTTTTTCCAAGTGGAAGTCCAAAGTGACAGCTGTGAAAAATAATAATATTTTTAAAAATATAAAAATTATTTAAAATATACAAAAACATAAATTTTTTTAAGATTTATGTCCATCAATTGAAATAAATATAGAATAGAGTCACATTGTTATTTCTATGTTCATAAAACAAGCCATGACTGAGCTTATTTTCAAGAAAATTTGATGAAGCTCAAAATGAGACAACAAATGATAAATTTTAGTAGAAAAATGACCCAAAAAAGAGAAGTAGTTAAATTATTACTCTTATGTTTGTAAAGATTTGAAAGCCCCAAATGCATGGTGTCATAATCTTTCCTTTTCTGTAATTTTCTTTCTTTCTTCTTCTTTTTCTTTAGCATGCCCTCTGAAATTCATGCCCCTCTAATAAAATGAGTAAATGCTGCACCAGCTCCAATTTACAACAAAGAAAGCATCTCAAATCTTTATCAGTATTGTAAACACTCCAAATAATTATTTTGCATCTTTATCACTTTTGTAAGAGTTACATCATTGAGTGAACCCCTATCTTCAACATCATGGCTCATTAGTGGTGCTTGAGTGAAAATAGGTTGTTTTGAAGTATTAAGATTTAAAATCTCACTATTAAGCATTGAAACAACAATAGACACGGTTGGTCTATCTTTAGTATATTCTTGAACGCATAGAATCCAACATATATGCATCTCCATATCTCTTTCTCATTCTTTGAATCTGATTCGGACTCTGAAATCATCATGTCTACTAAACCCCAAATATTGCCTTCATTCCATAGTTTCCACGCCTGTAAACAGAAAACAACTATCTAAGTTAATGCTGAAATTATCTAGCCTAGCTTGACTCAAAATTTTAATCTCAAAGTTTTCATGGAGTTTCATTAGCTCTATTCGAAAAAAGGATTCAACTGTTCGAACTTTTTTGATTATGCTTGTTTTACCTGAGTCTATAACGAGCTTCATTCTATGCTTAACTTCAAACTCGATTATTTATAATCAAACTCGGTTCATAAGACTTGGTAGAAAGAAAAATGTCATTTCATCGATAATGTATTTGCTGGAAATCACCATTGTTTATTAGTTATTACTCTGAAAACCGGACCGAACCCATCTTGCCTTGGCTTTTTTGCGTGATGGAAGTTGTTTTTCTTTTTTCTTTTTTTTTTTGTTTTCAGTAATTTTCTTTCTTTCTTCTTCCTTTTCTTTTTGCATGCCCTTTGAAATTCACGCCCTTCTCATAAAATGAGCAAATGAAGCACCAACTCCAATAATCAAAATAAATATTTAGCATCTCAAATTTGAGCATTGAGGTTTATGAAAATGGTTGATTTTGGTTCTATATTGCTCAAGATAAAAGGAATGAAGGGTAGGATCTCTTTTCCTCGAAAATTGGATACTCTTTTTGAAATTTAGGTAATGAGTGAATTTTTTTTGGTGAAGGATCGAACGGTTCACTTTTCATAGCTTCGGTGGGAGACAAATTGGCTTAATGTTGTCACATACCAAATTCACTCTAAAATGGTACAAATAAAATGGAAACAAAAAAGATTTTTCAAATAAAAAAGACAAAAATAAATCAAAACAAAATATAAAAATAAACTTCAGTATTGTTAATTTGCATCTTCAACGGCCCTTAAGCTTTGTAAGAGTTACATCATTAAGTGAATCCGTATGTTTAACATCTTGGATTATTTGTGGTGCTTGAATGAAAGCAGGTTGTTTTGGAGTGTTAAGATCTGAAATCTCACTATTAAGCATTGAAACAACAGTAGACATAGTTGGCCTATCAGTAGCATATTCTTGAACGCATAGCAAACCAACATTTATGCATCTCCGTATCTCTTTCTCATTCTTTGAATCTGATTCGGACTCTGAAATCACTTTGTCTACTAAGTTCCAAATATTGCCTTCATTCCATAATTTCCATGCCTGAAAAAAAAAAAAACCAACTTAGTCTAAATTAATGCTGAAATTATCTAGCCTAGCTTGACTCAAAATTTTAATCTCGAAGCTTTAATAGAGTTTGATTAGCTCTATTCGACTTAAAGATTGAACTGTTCAAACTTTTTTGATTAGGCTTGTTTTACCTAAGTCTACAATAGGCTTCATTCCTATGCTTAACTTCAAACTCGATTATTTGTAATTAAGTTCAAGTTTGAATTGAAAATTTTCAATATTAATTAAGGTTATAAAGTCTTGTAACCTACTCGATTCAAGCATTAAGATTCTCAAATTTTCTCAAATGATTGGTCGACTCAATAATTACTAAACCAAATTCAAGTTTTCTTGAACCAAACCCGAATAGCTCACAAATGCAACATCTTACACCTAATTCCATCCAACAACATTTCTAATTATCTTATAAACTTACATATCCCAAGAAGCCAAAATCATCCTTATTGTAAAAGCTTATGTTTCTTCTTCCGCTAATAATCTCAGTGATAGAACACCATAGTGAACACATCTGATTTCTCTGAAAATTGCCCTTGCATTGCATATTCGGGAGACATATAACCACTGTAATTTAACATAAAAAAAACAATTATAAACCTTAATTTTAATTTGTCTACAACCCGACATAAATTAAGAATAAATAATTTAAAGTTAACTATAAAAATATAAAAATATAATTTTAATATTTTACTTATAAACACATAAAAGGAGTCCACAAACCAAACAAAGTTGAAATCGATTCAAGTTTGAACGTGAATTTCCTTTAAGCATCGAACCCGACCATAGACATACCTATACCATATTTTATCAAAAAAATGTATAAAAGGAAATGCCATGGAAAAAGTTCAACTTACTAAGTTCCAACAACCCTTTTAGTGTTGGCTTGATTTTCGTCACCTCCGAAGATCCTGGCCATCCCAAAATCTGAAATTTTTGGATTTAAATTTTGGTCAAGTAAAACATTACTTGCTTTTAAATCTCTATGTATAATCCTCAATCTTGAATCTCTATGAAGATAAAGCAATCCTCGGCTGATCCCTTCAATAATGTTGAAGCGTTTTCTCCAATCCAAAAAACTTTGTTTAACAGGATCTGTAACAAAATTTACCACCAAAATTAATAATTAATTCCTATAATTGAGGATCTAAACTAAAACCAGCATTTTATTTTTATCATATTGTATTCATTATGATTGTAGCATAATTGAAGTTATGTCAATCAATTGAAATAAATATTAAAATGCGGAAAGAGTCAAAACTTACTGCTGCCACTATTATTTAAATCCTAGAGTATAGACCAACTCCTATTAAAAAATATATAATTTTCCTTATAAAATAGATTCAAAAAGAGAGAGAGAGAGAAAATTCAAAGAAAAAAGTGAAAATTCAGAAAAAAAAAATGCAGACAGCACAGAATTGAATATATATAGTAATTTTACTTAATAAACTTGAATGTTATTCTATTTTCTTTTTGAAATTTCGTTTTTTTCGGAATAAAAAAAGGAAATATTTATAAAAAAAAAGCAAAATAAGTTAGAAAAATAGTTTATGGTGATGCAAACATTTTTTTTACTTAAATATATATAAAACATATTATATATGTATACATATATATTGTAGCTAGCTTAGCTAGGTTATACAATTCATATATTGTAAGACACTAACGTTTATTTTTAGCAATAAATATAATATATAATTAGATTTAAGTTGGATAGGGCCACTTAAAAGTCAAAATTTATATCCCAAATTTAACTTATATGGATTGGATATATCTAAGTCAAACTTATCAAATTAGGCAGTCACTAAAACATACCCATGACTAGTGAATTGAATGGTAAGAATTTAAATGCCTCTTAAACAAAGTTTTTAATTTAAATTTTGGGAATAGAACCATCAATCTTTTAGCAATTCAACTTAATTTAATTTTAAATTTAATCGGAGTTTAATATGATTATCAAATGTAATTTGAATAAATTACTAACCAAATAGAAAAGCATCCAAACTTTTATTGGGCATGAACTCATAGACGAGCATCTTCTCTTCTGCTTCAACACAGCACCCAAATAATCTAACCAGATTTCGATGTTGGAGCTTTGAAATAACCACCACTTCGTTCATAAATTCTTCCAATCCTTGCCCCGAAGCTTTCGACAATCTCTTCACTGCTATTTCTTTTCCATCATCTAATGTTCCCTGCAATCAGAATTCAGATCACAATACTTGATTGAGAAAAAAAAATGTCATTTCATTGACTCTGGATTCACCGGAAATAGCTATTATTTATTACCTTGTAAACTGGACCAAAACCACCCTGCCCTAGCTTTTTTGTGGGATGGAAATTGTTAGTCGCGGTGGCAAGTTCTTCAAAATTGAATAGTGGAAGCTGCTGGAGTTTAACACCGATTGAACTTTCTCCAACATTTTCACTATAAGATTTGTTTTTGATCTGTTTGTGTCTTTTATTCCTTCCTGTGGTAGAAATCAAAGAAGCAATGAGTTGAAGGCTACATAATTGTAGTTACCGCTATGCCCACAATTACTGTTGTAATAATAATAACGATATTGTTGTCAATACAAGAAGATAGGTTCGTTAAAATATATTATTTTTTTATTTATTAATTTTAGGTATTGTTGCAAATTTATCAGATGTTGTTCTCTTAAAGTGATTACATCTTTCTTATAAAAAAAAAGTGACTACATAAATTAAATAAATAGAGACGACAATTTACCTCTTTGTTTAGCCATCCCACACCATAGGAAGAGTGCAGAAATTGTAATAACCACTATGCCCGCAATTACTGTTGTAATCGCAATGACCTTAGTACTTTTGCCTTTATCTGCAATTTCAGACACTTGGTTAATAATACTTGGGTAATTAACGCAATTTACCAAACATGGTCAACATGAAGACAAGGTTACCAAGTTCCGAAGATGACAGACGAATGTAAAGATCGACTCCGCGAGTGGGGAATTTCTGGACATCAATCAAATCTCCACTCCATAACATGCAACCAATACCAGCATCATACGCATAAGCCACGCACGAACAATTCTTCATGCATTGATCTTTGCATTCGCCGTTAATTATTGATGACCGGTCTGGAAAAGCCGGTGCTTTCATCGTCTTCAGCTTCAAAAACCCATCATCACTTTGGCCTGCTCCTCCACTGCCATTGTTGTTCTCTCTTTGGCACAGCAAAGGGGTAGTCCTAAAACACCCACTACTCCAATTACCTCTAACCCATTCCTCTGCATTCCTAGGCTTAAATCCCTTTGAGCAACTGCAAATGGGTCGTTTTGTTCGATCGCAGATTCCGAATGCCCCACACTTTCCATAAAAATCACAATCTGTTTGAAGAATTTGGTAACTGTTTATCCAGTCCCCTTTCCCCGCATCCCAATTTCGTCCAACGAATCTTCCTTCATAATCTAATTCATAGTATATCAACATAGACTTATTAGAATATTCGTAAGTTTCATAATAACTTTTTCCTTCATCATCTGCAACCACATAAAACCCATCAAGATAAACGGTATTCATTTCTATTAAACCAATATAAATATGGCCATTCCATGGGCCAGTCCGAAAATATATCTGGTTATTGTTCCGAATGACACCCTCTGGGATGTTGAAAGGTTCAAGGCCTTGAGTAAAGTTACCGTCAGATGGATCATCAGGGCCTTTCCATGATCTCGCATGCACCTTACGACCCGTTTTTAAATCAACGCCCATCTTCATAGTTTGAAGGAATGCATTAGAAGGGTGTTGAAAACTCTCCCATAAGATGCTGCTTCCTCCATTGTCGCCGTTATTGAGGACAAGGTTTCCAGAGTCTAAAAGCTGTGCAGTTGTTGCATTAGGAACCAGATTCGTAACATTTGTTGACCAAAGAATCTCAGCTTTTCCATTGGAAACAACGAGGTTGCCATCATCTGATATGGTGAGAATCCCAGACGAGTCTTTGAGAGGCCTGTTTCTATTTGCCACCCATACAACAGTTTGTACGGGGATTTGGTTGTACAATATCCCTACATAACGATTGGTGGAGTTAGCCAAGCTGAAGAATCCCAATCGGAAAACTCCACCCTGTGAGACTATAACACCAGGATCTTTGATGGATTCAGATGCTCTTATAGTGTCTGAAGCAGTGCCAAACTGAAGCTGCAAGTAAAAACAAGATATTAAAGCTGGTAAAAGGCAGCTACTAATAGTTTTACCCATGAAGTTCTTGAAGTGCAGACCCCGGAGGTGAGGCTATGATTTATAAATGATTTTTGAGGAATCAAATTCATGAATGGTCCCTGACCTTTAACCTTAAATAAACTTAACTCTATTTTTTATTTCCTTTTCATTTTATGGTCCCTTATTGGCTTCTGGAAATTCTACTGGAATACCAAAAATTCAACTCTGATGTATATTTGTAAAATTATAATTGAATAGAGCATTATTGAGCAAAGACAAAAAAGTCTTTGTACTTTGATATGACAAGTTGGAATCATTGGCTATTCCAATCTAACAAGTAGACCTGTCCAGCTAGACCTGACTAAGTACACAGTCAATCTAAGTTTAAATATTTCCTTAGTCTTTTTTTTATTATAAAATCTATATTTGTTTAATTTCATGTTATATGTAAAATTACATCAAAATTGGAATATGTTAAAAAGTATATTTATTTGTTTAATAAAAAAATTCAACCATTAAAAATATATAAAACTGTATTCTCAAATAACATATATATCAAATTAATTGAAAACTTAATGTGAATAATAAAAATATTACTAAATCAAAATGCAATTTGTTGCTGGCATGGCCCCGGCCCCCCTAAAAGGTAAAATTTTCATTTAAGTCTTTCAAATTTTTTAAAAATTTTAAATTAGTAAAGGTAAAATTACACTTTGGTCCCCCCTAAAATTATAAAAATTTGATTTAATCCTTTACAAATTAGAAAGATATAAACTATAAAAAATTAAAATTTCATCCGACCCCCCCTAAAAAATTGTCCTGACTTCGCCCCTGTATAAATATATAAAATTAATACAACATTATAATGTATTCAACCTATTATTTGAAATATTACAAATTTAAATTCAAAGTAAAATTTAAGTAGTCATATAAATTAGCTTTATTTTGTTTTTACCGACCAATATAATCCAATGCATTGATTGAAATAGGTTAGAAATGGAAGAGCGTTTTCGATATGTATATGGGTTAATATCCATTCCATTTTTTTTTCATATAATGATTACCGCTATTCAAATGTGTAAAATACATGTAAACCCCATCTATTAAATCCAAACGAGGGGAGGAATAGATTAAATTATCTAAAAGGTTCATTTCCAAATATATTTATAGAAATGGGCCGATTACATCATTATTTACCGAAAATAGCCACTTTTTGCAAAACGCGTCTACGTGGCCGCGTTTAAGGGGGAAATTGCCAGCAAAGCGCGCCTCCAAGGGAGCGTTTTTTGCCACATCAGCAAAATGCTTCCACGTCGGTAGCGTTTTCTTGGCGGCAAAAACGCTCCCTTGGGGGCGCGCTTTGCTCCGTGTTTTTATATGTTAGGGATATTTGCATGTTTAGTCTCTAGGGTTTTTAGGGTTAGGGTTTTGCTAAAAATAAGTTAGAGTTTAGTGTTTAGGTTTTTGTTAAAATAAGTTAAGGCTTAGAGTTTTAGTAGATTTTAAAAATAAATTAGGATTTAGTGTTATTTTATAAAAATAATTTAAATTAAGGTTTAGGGTTGTTAAATAAATTAAGTAAATTAGGGTTTTTAGGGTTTTAAATAAATTAAGTTAGGGTTTTAAATTTAGGGTTTTTAAATAAATTAAATAAATTAGTCTTTTAAATAAGTTAAATTAGGGTTTATGGTTTTTAGATAAATTAAGTAAATTAGGGTTCTAAAGTTTTAAATAAATTAAATTAGGGTGTAGGGTTTAGGGTTAAATTTAATTAAATTAGGGTTTAGTTTTTTTAAAAATAACATTGTGTTTATTTTTTTTTAACAAAATTGACTATTTTGTATCCTGAAAAAATAATTTTGAGAAGATATTTCTGAACAAATAGAGTAAAAAACGCTTCAAGCAGGATGCACTGTCAGTAAAATTACAGAAAAAAGCTCCCACGTGGACGCTCTTTTTCTACATTAGTTCCTGCAAAAATATTTTTGAGAAGACGTTTTTGAACAAATAGTGTCAAAAACGCTTCAAGCAGGATGCACTGTCAGCAAAATTACGAAAAAAAGCTACCGCTGGACGCTCTTTTTCTACAGTAGTTCATGAAAAAATAATTTTGAGATGACATTTCTAAACAAATAGTGTCAAAAACGCTTCAAGCGGGATGCTTTGCCGGCAAAATTACACGAAAAAGCTCCCACCGACGCTCTTTTCTCACATGAGTTCATGATTGGCCTTAGGCTATAAGCGAGGCAAATTTCATTCTCGGGATGCATAAGTTACAACAAGTAAAATTAGAGGCTAAGCGAATAGAAATTGAAGATGAGTGAAGCGTATTAGTCTTTGTTATTTACTATGATGGTGAGGTCCGTAACACAGGAGAACGACGTTGTTTTTTTATCGAGAACACAGTAGCGAATGGTTTTTAACGGTATAGATTTTATAAATTTAGTAAAAGAATTAGGCGCAAAATCTTGAACGGACTTAAGTAGGGTTTTTTCTATTAAGTATCGATTTTGTGCTTCGATTGATCCGTGATATATGACTCATTTGATATTAAAGGTGTTCGTAGCTTTGAGGCGATAGTGCAGACTCATCTTGCTAGTGGATCACCTATCTTGAGTTATATGTTCAATTTTCATCGCCAAATGAAACATTTGCGACTTCAACATCAACTGCTATTCGAGAGGAATACACGACCCCTAGCCGACACTCCGTTAGTGGGAGGCAGAACACGGAAGCGCCCATGTTTGGTGGCAATATGGAAAACACAACTCCTGCATGACACTCGGTTAGTGGATGGGACATGCACATCGGTGGGTCAATGTTCGATGTTGGAAATATGTATTGAGGAATGACATCAAGTTCTAGTGGTTGGCAATCCACATCGATTGGGGGCGTTACGGCGTCCACAATAAGGGATGATGTACTCTCACGGCGTCAACCGGCGAGGGACCTCGTATGTTGCAGATGATGGTGGGTTGGATGATGAGTCCGATGTGGATCCACCTCGAGAGCCTGGCCCCGATGGTGTATATAACATCCCGGTTTGGACCCTAGTCGGAACAGTGGTTTGAGACTACAAATCCGAGGTCGTAATGATAATTTAATATTATTTTACGTGTGAATGGTATGTGACTTAGTGCGTGTGAAAATGCGTGTGATAATTTGATCGTTTGTGTGCGAATTAAGAGAAAGGGCTTAATTGCATAGAGTGTAAAATCTTTGTGTCTTTGATTTGTGAGTACTTAAGTGTTGTGGCTTTGTAAAGATAGAGGCCTTATATGGCAAATAAGCCATCATTGAGTTAGTGGATGGTGGAATGTCATGATAACCATTATATATGTTTGTCTTATATGATTATTAAATGGGTAAATGGGTAATTAAATAATTATGTTATTAGTTAATAAAACAAACAAGTATGATAGTGGATTTTATTCATCCATCTATCACTGAAAATTTTAAAAAAAAGAAAGAACAAAAGCTTTCAAATTTTCGGCACATACAAGCTTAAATTCAAGGTTAGTTTTTGATCCGTTTTTGATAATTTCTATGTTTTCGTAATCGTTGCTTCGTGCTCTAGCTAACCAATGTTGTAATTTTGTGAATTGATGACATTTTTGTGATGAGTCAATGATGAACATTTGAGCTATGTGCTAGTTGATAGTAAAATATGAGAACTTGGTGTTGGATTAAAATAGTTTGTATTGGGATTTTTAGTGAAATTGAGTATTTTGGGCTTAATTGAGAAAATAAGAAATTGGAGGATTAAAATGTGAAACAAATGAAATGTATAGGCTAGTCATTTGAACATGTTTGGGACTTGTAAGTAGCCATGAGATGTGGCTAGATATGTGCTAGTTTTAGCAAGAATAGTTTTGGTATATGTGATGCATCTTTTGGTATGGATTATGAGTTGAGAAATTGACTTATGAATGGTAACTTTGTGTTGGTAAAATGCTAGTATGAATTAGTGAAATTGAAAAAGGATAATGTTTGGTAATGAATGAATTATGCTTGTGATGATATGAGTTTTAGTCTTTGAAATTGTCATGGTTGAAATTGGTATTGAATGCATGGTTTGAATGACTATTTTGGTATGTTTTTGGTGGTAATAAGTGCATGAGATGTCTTGGTTAATATGGCTTGTAGGTTTGACCCTTATGGGTGGCATTTGGCCTTGTAAATGGCCTATAATGTCACACGGTTGAAGCTGCAGGCGTGCCTAAAGACCGTGGGTGAATTGCGAGAATGTAGCTTAGTATCACCACGGCCTTGACACGCAGGGTGTCAGCTAGCCGTGGTGTACAAGTCGATAGCTAGCTAAGAGTACATGGCCATGGCATACGAGGCGTGCTTGGTGGCCGTGGTGAGGGAAGTCGATATATGGCTTAGTAGCACGCGGCCATGGCACCTGAGGCGTGCCTAGTGACCGTGTTAGTATAGTCGGTATGTGGACACGGAAGGACACATGGGGGTGTCTAGAAGCCGTGGAGGGCACACGGTCTCCTCCCACGGGCGTGTATCCCCTGAATCTTAGAAAAAAAATTTAAATGCTCGAGAATTTCTGTGTATGTTCGGTTTAGTCCCGACCCCTCTTTAGCATATGAATTAGGTCTCGTAGACCTTGATAAGGGACACCATGATTGTAATTGAATGTGATTGTAGATGATTGAATTTGTGTCGTAAATTCTAGATGTTAAATGTTCTAATTGATCGGTAATACCTCTTAACCCTGTTCTGGTGATGGCTCGGGTTAGGGGTGTTACATTTTATTGGTATCAGAGCTACGGTTTAGTCGATTCTCGGGCTAACGTAGCGCGTGTGAGTCTAGCTATACATGCCATATTATGAAATTGCGATAGTGTGATGAATTCTGACAGTTGAAAAATGTGTTTTCATATAGTAATGGATCCCGATCGAGCAGTTGTTGACGATGTAGAAAGCAATGCGCCTGCTCCCGCTCAAGGGACAGCGCCGACCACATCTAGGACGAATGAAAGTAGTGAGGAAGGAGAGGCTAAGCAAGCCTTCTTCCGTATGATGAGTGAATGGTTTACGGAGTTCGTTCGAACGAATCCATCGCTCCACAACCTCCACCCCACAAGTACCTGTTGTGCCACAATTTGTAGATCTGATCAGATTGAATAAACCACCTGTAGATAAGATTCGAAAATACGGGGCGAAGAGTTTAGGGCCACATTTGATGGCGATCTTTGGCGAGCGAGTTTTGGCTCGAGAATACAATCAGTATTTGATGAGATGTCGTTGAATCGATGAGTGCATTAAGTGTGCAGTTTCCTTGTTGAGAGACACGGCTTATAACTGGTGGAAAACATTGATATCTGTGGTTCCAAGAGAGAGAATCACCTAGGACTTCTTTCAAGTTGAGTTCAGAAAGAAGTATATCGATCGGCGTTTCATTGATCGAAGCGTAAAGAGTTTCTAGAATTGAAAGCGAGAGGTCGTTTATTTATTATCGAGTATGAGCGCGGAATTCGTAAGATTGAGTCAATACGCGAGAAAGTGTTTCGACCGAAGCTACTATGTGCAAACATTTCATAAAAGGATTGAATGAAAACATTAAGTTGTTGGTTGGAATACTTGATATAAACGAATTTGTTGTACTAGTTGAAAGAGCATGCAAAGCCGAGGAACTCAGTAAAGAAAAGAAGAAAGCTGATTCAGAATCTTGTGATGAAAGAAAGAGATCGATGAGTAAGTTTTCTCAACATTCAGCAAAGAGATATAGAGATGAAAGAAATCATTCAAATGTTTCATTTGGACATCCAAGTAGAGATCGTTCGAGACAAAGTACTGGTTTACGAATTCAAGCTCCGAATGAAGCAAGTGTTGGTAGTGTTAAGAGTAATAAGCCCGAGTGTAGACAATGTGGGAGACGACATGTGGGAGAGTGTTAGGGCAAATATAACAATAGAGTTTGTTATAAATGTGGACCCCGAGACCATTTTATTCGAGATTGCCCGAAGATGGTGGAAGAGGAAAATGTTTAGAATGAAAGACCGAGTAATGTGACGGCTAGAGGTAGACCACCCAGAAACACCAGAAATGTGAGCGATAGTCTGAGAGGGACAACTGATACAGCTGTAAGGTCGGAGGCAAGAGCTCTTGCCCGAGCCTATGCTATACGTGCGAGAGGAAGCATCATCTTGAGGCGTTATCACGGTACTTTCACTTTATTTGATCACGATGTCATTGCATTGATAGATCCGGGATCAACTCATTCCTATGTGTGTATGAATTTAGTATTGAATAAGACTCTACCTGTTGAGTCTACTGAATTTGTGATTAGAGTATCGAACCCCTTAGGCAAGCGTGTTTTGATGAATAATGTGTGCAAGAATTGCCCATTGATGTTTCGTGATTTATGTTTTTCGGTCAACTTGATGTTACTACCATTTGATGAATTTGACATAATTTTGGGTATGGATTGGCTTACTTTGCATAATGCCATCGTGAGAATGTAAGAGGAAGAGTATTGAATTGAAGAGTCGGAATGGTGAGATAGTTGAATTGAGTCGATGATATGAAAGGATTACGGCTATTGTATCTGCGATGAAAGCTATGAACTATGTGAGAAAAGGTTGTGAAGCTTATTTGGCGTACGTGATTGATACAAATGTGTCGGAAAAGAAAGTTGAATTTGTGCCTGTGGTTTGTGAGTTTCCAGATGTATTTCCTGAAGAGTTACCGGGATTACCTCCAATTCGAGAAGTGGAATTTGGTATTGAGCTAGTCTTGGGAGGCGCTCCTATTTCGATAGCTCCATACTGAGAATGGCCCAATGAATTGAAAGAGTTGAAATCTCGGTTGCAAAGAATTGATTGACAGAGGATTTGCACGACCAAGTTTCTCACCACAGGGAGCTCTGTGTTATTTGTAAAAAGAGAGATGGAACTATGAGAATGTGTATTGATTATCGACAGTTGAACAAAGTGGCGATAAAGAACAAATATCCGTTGCCTCGTATTGACGATTTGTTTGATCTGTTGAAAGAGAGCTACTGAGTGTTTTCAAAGATAGACTTGAGATCTAGTTATTATCAGTTGAGAGTTAAAGAATCTAATGTGCCGAAAACTGCTTTTAGAACGAGGTATGTACATTATGAATTCTTAGTGATGCCTTTCGGACTAACCAATGCTCCTGCAGTGTTTGTGGATCTGATGAATCGGATATTCAGACCGTATTTGGATCGCTTTGTTGTGGTGTTTATTGATGATATTTTGATCTATTCGTGTGATGAGGCGCATGACATCTTTGAGCATTTGAGAATCGTACTACAAACTTTGCATGAGAAACAGTTGTATGCAAAGTTTAGCAAATGTGAATTTTGGTTGCATGAGGTCAGTTTTCTAGGGCATATTGTATCAGCTGCTGGGATATGAGTTGACCCGAGTAAAATCTCTGCTATTTTAGAATAGAAGCCTCCGAGAAATGTGTCTGAAGTCCGTAGTTTTCTGGGACTAGCAGGATATTATAGACGGTTTGTGAAAGGCTTTTCGACGATTGCGACTCCGTTGACAAAGCTATTACAGAAAGATGTTAGATTCGAGTGGTTAGAAAAGTGCCAGCAAAGTTTTGAACAGTTGAAAGTGTTGTTAACGGAAACACCAGTTTTGATTCAACCCGAATCGGGCAAAGAGTTTATAGTTTACAGTGATGTATCATTGAATGGTTTGGGCTGTGTACTGATGCAAGAAGGGAAAGTCATTACTTATGCTTCGAGACAGTTAAAACCGCATGAAAAGAATTACCCAACGCATGATCTTGAATTGGCTGCAATTGTGTTCGCATTGAAGATTTGGCATCATTACTTATTCGGTGAGAAATGTCATATTTATACTGATCATAAGAGTTTAAAGTATTTGATGACTCAAAAATATTTGAACTTGCGACAGAGAAGATGGTTAGAATTGTTGAAAGACTACGAATTTGCGATAGATTACCACCCAGGTAAAGCTAACGTTGTAGCTGATGCTTTGAGTCGTAAATCGATATACGCTTTGAGAGCTATGAGTAATCAGATAGATCTGTGTGATGATGATGCGGTTGTAGCTGAATTGAAAGTAAAATTTTTGTTTTTACAACAAATATGTGATGCTCAGAAGATTGATAATGAGTTGATAGCAAAAAGAGTTCAGTGTGATTCGGATGTTGTATCAGAATTTCGAGTTGATAGTGATGATTGTTTGAGATTCAGAGATCGGATTTGTGTTCCAAGAAATTGAGTTGATTCAAAGCGATTTTGAATAAAGCTCACAATAGTCATTTGATTTGTACATCCGGAAGTACTAAAATGTATAATGATTTGAAAACGATTCTATTGGTGGCATGGCATGAAAAGAGACATTTCGACTTTGTGTAGAAATGTTTAGTTTGTCGACAAGTCAAAGTGAACATCAAGTTCCATCTCGGGTTTGTTACAACCAATTATGATTCACGAGTGGAAATGGGAGAAATTACGATGGACTTTGTGTCGGGTTTGCCCTTATCTCCGAGTAAGAAAGATGCAATCTGGGTAATAGTGGATGATTGACGAAATCAACTCATTTCATTCCAGTAAGAACCGATTATTCTTTAGAAAAGTTATTTGAATTGTATATTGATGAGGTTGTGAGATTTCATGGAGTACCGCTATCAATTGTGTGCGATAGAGATCCAGAGATTTACCTCGCGATTTTGAAAGAAATTGCAAGATGCTTTAGGCACGAAATTACATTTGATCTTGCTTTTTATCAAGTAAGCGGATGGTCAATTCGAGTGAATCATTCAGATTCTCGAAGACATGCTGAGATGTTGTATACTTGAATTTGAAAGTACGTGGGAAAAACATTTATCATTGATTGAGTTTGCGTATAACAACAGTTTTCAATCTAGCATTAAAATGGCACCATATGAGGCTCTTTATGGTTAAAAGTGTCGAACTCCATTATATTGGACCGAGCTGAGTGAGAATAAGATTCATGGGGTTGATCTGATAAAAGAGACTAAGCAAAAAGTGAAAGTAATTCGTGATAGTTTGAAAGCAGCCTCAGATCGTCAAAAGTCTTATGCGGATCTGAAGCGAAAGATATTGAATTTGAGGTCGGTAATAAAGTGTTTTTGAAAGTGTCTCGTGAAAGAAAATACTCCAATTTGGCCGAAAGGGCAAGTGAGTCCGAGTTCATCGGACCGCATGAGATTATTGAACGAGTTGGGCCGGTTGCTTATAGATTGAAATTGCCATCTGAGTTAGAAAAGATTCATAACGTATTTCATGTGTCAATGCTTCGATGGTACAGATCAGATCCGTCTCATATGATTGCTCCTACTGAAGTTGAGATTTAGTCAGACTTGTCGTATAGTGAAGAACCGATCCGAATTTTGGCACGAGAGACTAAAGAGTTGAGAAATAATAAAATTTCCTTAGTGAAAGTATTATGGCACAAACACGGAATTGAAGAGGCTACGTGGGAGCCCAAGAACGTTATGAGAGAGCAACATCCACAACTATTCACTGGTAAGATTTTGGGGACGAAAATCCCTTAAGAGGAGAGTTGTAACATCCGGTTTGGACCCTAGTCGGAGCAGTGGTTTGAGACCACAAATCCGAGGTCGTAATGATAATTTAATATTATTTTACGTGTGAATGGTATGTGACTTAGTGCGTGTGAAAATTCTGTGTGATAATTTGATCGTTTGTGTGCGAATTAAGAGAAAGGGCTTAATTGCATAGAGTGTAAAATCTTTGTGTGCTGATTTGTGAGTACTTAAGTGTTGTGGCTTTATAAAGATGGAGGCCTTATATGGCAAATAAGCCATCATTGAGTTAGTGGATGGTGGAATGTCATGATAACCATTATATATGTTTGTCTTATATGATTATTAAATGGGTAAATGGGTAATTAAATAATTATGTTATTAGTTAATAAAACAAACAAGTATGATAGTGGATTTTATTCATCCATCTATCACCGAAAATTTTAAAGAAAAGAAAGAACAAAAGCTTTCAAATTTTCGGCACATACAAGCTTAAATTCAAGGCTATTTTTTGATCCGTTTTTGATAATTTCTACGTTTTCGTAATCGTTGCTTCGTGCTCTAGCTAACCCATGTTGTAATTTTGTGAATTGATGACGTTTTTGTGATGAGTCAATGATGAACATTTGAGCTATGTGCTAGTTGATAGTAAAATATGAGAACTTGGTGTTGGATTAAAATAGTTTGTATTGGGATTTTTAGTGAAATTGAGTATTTTGGGCTTAATTGAGAAAATAAGAAATTGGAGTATTAAAATGTGAAACAAATGAAATGTATAGGCTGGTCATTTGAATCATGTTTGGGACTTGTAAGTAGCCATAAGATGTGGCTAGATATGTGCTAGTTTTAGCAAGAATGGTTTTGGTATATGTGATGCATCTTTTGGTATGGATTATGAGTTGAGAAATTGACTTATGAATGGTAACTTTGTGTTGGTAAAATGCTAGTATGAATTAGTGAAATTGAAAAAGGATAATGTTTGGTAATGAATGAATTATGCTTGTGATGATATGAGTTTTAGTCTTTGAAATTGTCATGGTTGAAATTGGTATTAAATGCATGGTTTGAATGACTATTTTGGTATGTTTTTGGTGGTAATAAGTGCATGAGATGTCTTGGTTAATATGGCTTGTAGGTTTGACCCCTATGGGTGGCATTTTGGCCTTGTAAATGGCCTATAATGTCACACGGTTGAGGCCTAAAGACCGTGGGTGAATTGGCAAAATGTAGCTTAGTATCACACGGCCTTGACACGGGGGTGTCAGCTAGTCGTGGTGTACAAGTCAGTAGCTAGCTAAGAGTACACGGCCATGGCACACGGGCGTGCTTGGTGGCCGTGGTGAGGAAGTCAGTATATGGCTTTGTAGCACACGGCCATGGCACACAGGCGTGCCTAGTGGCCGTGTTAGTGTAGTAAGTATGTGGACACGGAAGGACACACGGGGATGTCTAGAAGCCGTAGAGGGCACACGGTCTCCTCCCACGGGCGTGTATCCCCTGAATCTTAGAAGAAAATTTTAAATGCTCGAGAATTTCTGTGTGTGTTCGGTTTAGTCCCGACCCCTCTTTAGCATGTGAATTAGGTCTCGTAGACCTTGATAAGGGACACCATGATTGTAATTAAATGTGATTGAAGATGATTGACTTTGTGTCGTAAATTCTAGATGTTAAATGTTCTGATTGATCGGTAATACCTCTTAACCCTGTTCCGGCGATGGTCTCGGGTTAAGGGTGTTACAGTGTAGAAGTTGCATTATTTTCTGAACTGGAGCATGTTCTATCCGAACCTGAAGATGTTGAAGAGGGTTCAGATAAAGAAGAAGAAGATCCGCGATTCAGGTTGTATCGCCTCCAGCCCACATGCATAATGTCGATATATTGGAAGATGGTGTGTTGGCGTTTCCAGATCTACCACACAGAACGCGTGACCGTACAGGTTCGACATTGGATTCGGGTGATTTGAAAGTTGGTAAGGAGTTTTCCAGTAAGGATAGTTTTCTAGGTGCTTTGAAACAATATAGCATCAATCACGGGGTTAACTACAGTGTGGTTAAATCTAAATTCAAGAAGTTTGAGGCCAAGTGTGCAGTGCAAGACGGTATATGTTCATGGAAAATCATGGCTTCTTTTAGGAAAACAGGCTTGTGGGAGATAAAAAGTACAAAGGTCCACATACCTGTGTTGCCTGTGTTGTCGGTACAGTATTACTGGGTGTTTAGGGTTTTGAATAATAATATTATTACTTAATGTTGCATTATGTAACGTACTTCGTTGACAGGTGTTTCACAAGATCATCCCAAGATGGATTCAGGCATGATAGCTAGCTTAATACTACTGATGTTGAAGGCGAATCCCAAGACTTCTGTGTCATGCATAATTGCCAGTATTCGTAGCCAATTGAGGTACACTCCCTCTTACTGCAAGGCTTGGATAGCTAAGCAAAAGGCATTGGAAAAGATGCATAGTTGGCAGGACGCTTCATATAATGAGGTTTGGCAGTGGTGTCAGGTGCTGGAGAGGTATGTCCCAGGTTGTATAACAGACCTTGAAACGGTCCCTACGTACTACTACGACCGATTGCTCCGTGGATGCCAAGTGTTCAAGCGTTTGTTCTGGAGCTTTAAGCAATGCCGGGACGCATTTGTGTACTTCAAGCCATTGGTACAAATTGACGGTACCTTTATGTATGGTAGATACACCCATCGGCTATTGCTAGCTGTGGCACAGGATGGCGGTGGGAGAATCCTTCCAATTGCGTTTGCAATAACACCGCAGGAGAGTCGGTGATGTTTGAGATTTCTTTCTTTCTAGGTTAAGGAAGCATGTATGCCCCAACTTTGATATATGCATTATATCGGATCGGGACAACTGGAATACTAGCTGCAAGCGAAGCGACATGGAAGCCTATGGGATCGCACACACCATCGGTATTGTCTAAAGCACGCGTTGCGTCCAACTACTACGGGTAATATCAGTCTATGACTGAACGAAAGCAAGTGACCAACATGGGTATTTAATCTCTATTAATATACTTTCGGTTGTAATATTCAATTTATTCTGAATGAAATATTGGTATGTAATTTTCGCTATCAACTTATATTGGCAGGGTATGAGATCAATAAGGACCGTTTTCATGAGATGTTGGGGAATTTGCGTTCAGTTAACGATCAAAGCACAGACTACCTCTGTAACATACCTTTCGAACAGTGGACACAAGCATACAGCAGCGGCCTACGATATGGTCATATGATGACAAACCTGACTGAATGCATAAATTCTGTTCTAAAAGGAACGCGTCATTTTCCGATAACCTCGATTGTACGAGAGCCATATTTTCTTTTAGCGGCACTATTTTCAAAGCGAGCAGCGAGTTATAAAGGCCAAATGCAGGGAGGCCATGTGTTGTTGCAGAAGGTATTTCAAGAAATCAACAAGGCGAAAGCGCGGGCCAACACGATGGACAATATGTGTCACGATCGCGAAAACCTATGGTTTCGTGTGACGGAGTTTGACAGACCGAGCCAATGTATTACCAGCGGGCAATATCGTGTACACCTGATAAATAGGACTTGCGACTGTGGGACGTTTGATGCACTTCGTTATTCATGCAATTGCAGTTTGTTAGAATCTCCGTTTGGATCCCATGAGATATGTCGACGAAGTGTAAAAAATAGAAAAGATGTACAATGTGTGGAGACACGTATTCCCACCGGTCCCAGATGAATGTAAGTGGCCGTCTGTATTGCTTGCTCCGTTTAAGTTGTTACCGGATAGAGAATTGCATCGCAAACCAAAAGGTTGACCTTGCTCGAGTATAATACGTAATAATATATATATTCGAAAAAGAACGAACCAACAGAAGTTGTGTGGATGGTGTAGGAACCCAGGTCATACAATTCGATCATGTCCAAACCGAAATAGTTGATAATTACTGTTATGAAACGATGTTGCATTATTTCTATTCAGCCTTATTCAAAAGAACTTATATTTTATTCAAAATATAAAATTAATTTACTATTAAAATATTAAAAACAACTTCTTTTTTATTAAATGAAACAATATAGAAACAAATTCTACAAATATATTAAAAAAATTAATGTATATACCAGTTGGAATCAGTGCCACATGGGGGTGGACGATAATTACTGTATTTGGATTCCTTCTTAGTTGCTCAAGTAGGTTGTGGTTGCTCGGCGAGGTTGTAGTTGCTCCGGTTGTGGGTGTTGGGAGGATGACCCACCTTTGGTAGAATAAAGAATGTAGAGGTGTTTGCATCACCCACGACGGAGGTGTTTGAATCCCATAAGGCGATGGAGAATAGTAATGAGATGAGCTCAGCGACGGTGCCTCATGCGATCCCTGCAGCGATGATGGCCTATATATCATCAGTTAATTCAGAGTCATCAGGAAAGGAGATGCACCGGGCCATGTATTCCAACTTGGCATAGGACTGGAAAAAGGAAACATATAAGGGTTAGGATACATATAAGGGCTAGGATACGCACCTGGCATAATCTGAAGGGGCTGTGATGTGGGTGTCATCGGTTGAGGCATTGGGCTCGGTGATTGTGTGGGTAGCGCTGTTGATGGGCCCGGTGATTGTGTGGGTGCTGTTGATGGGCCCGTGTTGTCATCCCTTCTTATTGGATTTAAATGGCCCTGCCATTCTCTTTCTACACGGATTTTCTGACGCCTCTGCTCTTCCGACAGCAAATATGGCTTGCCATGGATCCTAAACCATGGCATGTAATACGGGGTGCACGCTAAATCTGGGACGATGATTGGTTCGCGATCAGGTATATGATCATACCGGTTTTCCCAAATTTCAATATATTCTGACCAGAATACCGGCCAATACGTATTCGTTAGCCGTAAGTCGATTTTGTGCTAGTCATCGAACACCTCAGGTTCCTCAAGAATCGATTGTAGGAATCCAAATTGTCGCAATACTCTATCCGTCTGGTGCATCTCGACAGTAGCATAGTTGACCAATGGGACCTTAACATGTCAAATGTTCAGATTTTGAAAGAATTCTTCCGGAATTACGACCTGATAAACCATAATTTACACATATTTTAACCCCATGCTTGGCTTGATTTTGGATGAATATTCATTAGATTTGAGGAATTCGATGCTCCTAATCTCTTAATTTCATGTTTTATACTTAGGAGGGCTTAGAAAGTTGAAAGGAACGAGAAACGGGTCAAAAAGGGGACGAAATGGGCCTACATTAGAGACTCACACGGCCTGGGCTATCATCCACGGTTGTGTGTTTCGAGCAACAACCGAGACACGGCCTGGACTATCGACCATGGGCAGATCACACGGCCGTGTGTGGTGAGCAGGATCGACTACGGCCAAGGGAGGCCACCATGGGCGTGTCACACGGGCGTGTCCCTGCCGAAATCAAGATGAGTTTCATTCGGAATAGGATACTTGTGGGCCAAAAAAGGCATCTCGAAGCCTATATAAACACCCTAGGGGGCAACTTAACAAGGGAGCTCGACATGACGTCGAATAGACGCCGAGTAGAATGAGAAAATACTCCAAGACAGCCGTCGGGAACAGCTTAGGAGAAGGATCTCCATCAAGACGGAGGATCTCCCATCAAGTTCTTTAGAAGTTTTTGGGTTTTCTTATGTTTTGTTTGTTTTCCTTTTTTATGATGTTTCCCTCTTTTAGTATGAACTAAATCCCCTAAATACCGAGGGAGGATGAAACCTAAGACAGATCTTATTACTATTTGGTTTATGAGATAAATACTTGTGTTTATTCTTAATTGTGAGTTCTTATTCTTGTTTTGATAATTCAGTTATTGATTCAAGTAGAATGTGCTTATTCGGTGGAGCAAAAGTCCTGTCTAAGAGTAGATCAACACAATTAAGCGGAGTTGATAGCAACAGTAGAGAGATAGGGCGATTAAAAAAATCTGCCGGATTAGGGTCAAACCTAATAAGGGAATCCATAGATCGAGTTAATGCGACAATAGGGGTTTTAATTAGAAAGAGATTTCAATTAATCAACCTAGAGTCAGTTGTTAGTAGCCTCGAGAGAGGTATTAATATAATTTAGTGATTTCTACGGATTAAGCCAAGTGAATAAATCGCATGAATCAAAAGTAATAAGTGAAGTCTAGGTGGATTCTTCCTTAGGTATTGCCTATCTCATATAAGTTGTCCAAAAGTATTTTCCCAACTCACTCTCTGTCGCGTTCATAGTTAGTTAAATTAGTTAGTTAATTTTAGATTAAAAATAAATCCCCTTAATTCTTAGGCTAGATAATAAAAAGATAGTTAATACTAGTACTCTTGGTCCTTGAGGATACGATATTCCGGACTCACCACAGCTATACTACTGTTCGATAGGTGCGCTTGTCTTTGTCAAAATAATAGTTAGTTTCGAGATCCATCAAGTTTTTGGCGCCGTTGCCGGGGACTAAGATATTAGGAAAACTAAATTTTTATTACTTTAGCCATTTTATTTATTTGCAATTTTTTTATTTTGACTTTGCTAATTTTTCTTTTATTTGCTTCTGGCAGGTAATTCTAGTTTATGACTAGAAGGAACCCGTCAGGACCATTACTCTTTGACAGTAATATTGAAGGTACCGTTCGCAGAAATCGTAGAGAGATAAGGCGAAGCCTACAGTACATACAAGAAGAGCAAGAGGACAACACTAACACTACCGAAGAGATGACTGATAATAATCCGCTACCTCCTGTGGTTGCCGCAAACCCGGTGAATCAAAATCTTGTTCCTCGTACTATGTATGATTATGCTAAACCTACTTTAACAGGAACTGAGTCGAGTATTGTTAGACCTGCTATTGCTGCGAATAATTTTGAACTGAAACCTAACACTATACAGATGATTCAGCACTTTGTTTAGTTTGATGGTTTGCAGGATGATGATCCAAACAATCACTTGGCAAATTTTCTAAAGTTGTGCGACACTTTCAAAATCAATGGCGTTTCTGATGATGTCATTCGCCTTCGGTTGTTTCCCTTTTCGTTATGGAACAAAGCTAAACAGTGGTTAAACTCGTTACCATGAGGATCAATCGCTACATGGGAGCAAATGACCGAAAAATTTTTGTTAAAATATTTTCTACCGGCTAAAACGGCTAAGTTGAGAAATGATATCTCTTCTTTTGTGTAGATGGATTTAGAAACACTTTACGATGCATGGGAGAGATACAAGGATCTACTGAGAAGGTGCCCTCACCATGGGTTACCATTATGGCTACAGGTTCAAACCTTTTACAACAGTGTGAAACCCTCGACTAGGCAGTTGATTGATGCATCCGCCGGCGGTACACTAAACAATAAAACACTTGAGGCTGCTTATGAATTCATTGAAGAGATGTCACTGAATAATTATCAGTGGCAAGTTATGAGAAAAAAGCCAACAAAAGCCGCCAGTGTTTTCAACCTCGACGCAGTAACCATACTATCAAATCAGGTAGAACTTTTAAGTAAGAAAATTGATGGTTTGTGTGGTTCTTCGCAGGTACATCTAGTGATGCAGTACGATACGAATGGAGGAGGAATGAGCAATACAGAATACCCACCCTACAACCCTGGCATAGAAAGAAAACAGATAAACTATATGGGTAATACTTCTAGACTTCAAAATAACCCTTATAGTAATACTTACAATCCAGGTTGGAGGAACCACCCAAACTTTTCATGGGGTGGCCAAGGAAATCAAAGACAACAACCCCCTCCAGGCTTTCAACAGTAACCTTACCCACAAGAGAAGAAGCTGAACCTTGAGGAGATGCTAACGAAATTTATCGCGGTGTCAGAAACTCGTTTCCGAAACACTAAAACAACACTTAAAAATTAGCAAGCATCAATTCAATGGCTCGAGAACCAAATAGGTCAGCTTGCTAAGCTGATCTCAGAACGACCACAAGGAAACTTGCCAAGCAACACTGAAACTATCCCAAAGGAGCAAATTCACGCCATTCTTTATTCACGATAGTGAAGGGTTAGACGAACCAAAGCGAGGCAAGAGAATGTGGTAGAGGAAGGTAAGGTTGAGGTAAGCCATGATAAACCAAAACCGATAATTGCAGAGTACCAACCTCGTGTGCCATACCCCAATGCGATGAAGAAAGACAACACAGATGAACAATTCGGTAAATTTCTTAAACTTCTAAAGAAATTACATATTAACTTACCGTTTCTTGAATCTCTTTCGCAGATGCCAGATTTAAGGAAATTTTTAAAGGAGCTTCTCGCAAACAAACAGAAGTTAGACGATGCGTCACACGTGGAGTTAAACGCAGTTTGCTCAGCCCTTTTACAAAATAAACTACCCAACAAATTAAAAGATCCATGGATTTTTACTATTCCTTGTTTAATTGGTAGTTTAGATGCTAACAATGCCTTGGCTGGTTTAGGGGCAAGTATTAACATCATGCCTTATAAAATATTTAAGCAACTAGGTCTTGGGAAACCTAAACAAATTAGGATGAGCATTCAACTAGCAGATAAAACTATTAGATTTCCTAGGGAATTGTTGAGGATGTGCTTGTAAAAGTCGATAAATTTATATTCCCGATTGACTTCGTTGTCCTAGACATGGATGAGGGCGATGCGCACCTTTAATTTTAGGGCGACCCTTTTTAGCAAATCGCTAAAACTAGAATTGATGTTGGTACAGGTGAGCTCACACTTCGTGTAGGTGATGAAATGATCACTTTTCAAGCTCGTGACTCTGTTAGGATATCTAGTGATCAAGATGATATTACGAGTTACATTAATGTTAATGAACTTGTGGCTCAACATTCTTTGCAGGAAACACCTCGAAAAAACGTGATAGAACCACGGTCTAGTTTATATGACACAAACAGCACAAATCATGAAGAAAGAAGACTACAAATCGATGATCTAGATGAATGGCGGACACACGACAAGTGGAAATAAAAAATACACGAGGAACCAAAGCGGCTCCATGCCGAGCTTAAAGGAGGAACAAATCACTTCAAGGTTGGGGACCAGGTACTGTTAGATTCAACCGATCCTCGAATTACCACCTCAGAGCTTAAAACAAACGGTGCGACTCCTTTTACGATACTTAAGGTCTTTCCATACGGAACGGTCGAGGTAACTGATTCTAATTTCGGCACTTTTAATGTAAATATTACCCGACTCAAACCATATGTTGATAGAATTGATAATAAGAAAAAAGGAGTTTCGACTCCTCAAACCACCATGGTTATGCGAATGAAAGGTAAGTCTAGCTTAAGACTTTAAACGAGCACTTTTCGGGAGGCAACCCGAGCACTAACCCCACTAACGTCCATATTTTCGAATTTTAGCATCTAACTAAAAACTAACCCCACACGGCCTTGTACACGGGCGTGGCCATGGCCGTGTGGAAACAGGGCAAAACTTATCCCAAAACACGGGTTGCGATAAAACGCCACGGCCGTACGATTCGGCTGTGGTCGAAACTGAGAAATCTACACGGGCGTGCGACACGCCCGTGGGACTTTTGAGTCCATTTATTTTTTTATTTTTATCTTATTTTCATTTTTAATTTCTTTTCTTTTATCTTTCTCATCTTTAATTTATATTATTATATTTTGATTTTTTTAATTTAGGTTCAAGGGGCTGTTAACGAACGACCACACCACCACCGAAGTATCCTCCTTACCTTCACCTCTCTCCAACTTTACCGTTTCTTTTCATTGACTCCATCCAAAATTTAGGAAGTTTCACTGCTCTCCCTATCTTATGATTTTATTCCTATATTGCTATTATCTATCTTTGTACATTGAGGACAATGTACATCTTAAGTGTAGGGGGTTAACTACAGTATTATTTGAAAATCCCTAAATTATGTCTTTTTCTTAAGTAATTTTCTCATATTACTATTAGAATGAAACTTCTATTAATTTATGATTATCATTGATATGCTTCGGATTAAGTCATAGGTAATTGTGCATTGATGGTTTAAACTTTAAGACATTAGAGAATCAAACATGATAAGTCTATTTTCAGAATTAAAAATCTGCTAGGTTGTTTCCCTAAATTTAAATATTACTTTGAAGTTTGAAATTTACAAGGTTGACATCAAAAATCATAATTTTTGTGAGATTTTGAGCCTTTAGAGCATACATTTTTCGTGCTCACTTTATTGATTATGAGTGTGTCAATATTGATTTGTTATTCTAGAACTTGCTTCGATTATACATGTCGAGACCACACTTTTGATTTGATATCTGAGAGATGATAAAGGCACCTAAGATCTAACCCACTTATTCCATAAAAAGCCTACCTTCATAATTAACTCCTAGTGAACCCTTTGAGACTAATAAACCGTTTATTTACTCACCCATTAATATTAACCCAAAAACCCACTTTGTATTTGTTATCCCCATTTCTCTTGACTACCCTTATATCAAGATTTGATTTGATCGGTTGCTTAACTATTTTCTTTATTTCAGTTGTTAAATTCTATCTTATGATTATTGTAAATACTTGTGCTTATTAAAAAAACGAAGTATATTCATTATTAGTTCTATGTTAGTTGAGCTTATGCGTTAATTTCACATTTTGAGAAGAAGCTCGTGTTATTAGTGATGAATTCTTAATTGTTGTAATTATGTAAGTTTTATTTATTTTTCTAGTTTGGTAATTTATCAATTCAATCTCGATACTAACCCTCTAATTCAGCCTTTATCCACACCTTCAACCCAAGCCCCATTACAACCCTTTTAAAGACCTTTTGATTTGTGTATCATCTCATTTTACAGTGGTGGAGATTTGATTTTCAGGCAAGCCTATGGGATTAACTTTTCATGTTTGACTTTTTGAGTGCTTAATTTGAACCTTAAACACTTTGAGTGATTTGAGTGAATCCTTAGTGAGGATATCAATTCTTGTCGATTTTGGATCAAAGGTAATTTATTTAGATGAGGGGAGACACCTATATTTTCGTGCTATAAAAATTTATGACTTAAATTGTTTGAATCTTTAGGACTCTTTTAGTTAAATTATCAATGTA
The DNA here is from genome assembly GCA_025698515.1 of Gossypium sturtianum. Taxonomy (NCBI): domain Eukaryota; kingdom Viridiplantae; phylum Streptophyta; class Magnoliopsida; order Malvales; family Malvaceae; genus Gossypium; species Gossypium sturtianum. The sequence goes on from CM046943.1 coordinate 153,108,608, forward strand.
TGAATTATCTATGAATTATGATGAAACATTATTGATGAGGATTATGAATTGAGGAAGTTAATTCTAATTGTGAGTTGAGAATTTTGCTTGAGGACAAGCAAAAGCTTAAGTGTGGGGGTATTTGATAAACCATAATTTACACATATTTTAACCCCATGCTTGGCTTGATTTTGGATGAATATTCATTAGATTTGATGAATTCGATGCTCCTAATCTCTTAATTTCATGTTTTATACTTAGGAGGGCTTAGGAAGTCGAAAGGAACGAGAAACGGGCCAAAAATGGGCAAAATGGGCCTACATTAGAGACTCACACGGCCTGGGCTATCATCCACGGCCGTGTGTTTCGAGCAACAACCGAGACACGGCCTGGACTATCGACCACAGGCAGATCACACGGCCGCGTGTGGCGAGCAGGATCGACCACGGCCAAGGGAGGCCACCACGGGCGTGTCACACGGGCGTGTCCCTGCCGAAATCAAGATGAGTTTCATTCGGAATAGGATACTTGTGGGCCAAGAAATGCATCTCGAAGCCTATATAAACACCCTAGGGGGCAAATTAACAAGGGAGCTCGACAGGATGTCGAATAGACGCCGAGTAGAAGGAGAAAATACTCCAAGATAGCCGTCGGGAACAGCTTAGGAGAAGGATCTCCATCAAGACGGAGGATCTCCCATCAAGTTCTTTAGAAGTTTTTGGGTTTTCTTATGTTTTGTTTGTTTTCCTTTTTTATGATGTTTCCCTCTTTTAGTATGAACTAAATCCCCTAAATACCGAGGGAGGATGAAACCTAAGACAAATCTTATTACTATTTGGTTTATGAGATAAATACTTGTGCTTATTCTTAATTGTGAGTTCTTATTCTTGTTTTGATAATTCAGGTTATTGATTCAAGTCGAATGTGTTTATTCAGTGGAGCAAAAGTCCCTGTCTAAGAGTAGATCAACACAATTAAGCGGAGTTGATAGCAACCGTAGAGATAGGGCGACGAAAATCTGTCGGATTAGGGTCAAACCTAATAAGGGAATCCATAGATCGAGTTAATGCGACAATAGGGGTTTTAATTAGAAAGAGATTTCAATTAATCAACCTAGAGTCAGTTGTTAGTAGCCTCGAGAGAGGTATTAATATAATTTAGTTATTTCTACGGATTAAGCCAAGTGAATAAATCGCATGAATCAAAAGTAATAAATGAAGTCTAGGTGGATTCTTCCTTAGGTATTGCCTATCTCATATAAGTTGTCCAAAAGTATTTTCCCAACTCACTCACTGTCGCGTTCATAGTTAGTTAAATTAGTTAGTTAATTTTAGATTAAAAATAAATCCCTTTAATTATTAGGCTAGATAATAAAAAGATAGTTAATACTAGTACTCTTGGTCATTGAGGATACAATATTCCGGACTCACCACAGCTATACTACTGTTCGGTAGGTGCGCTTGCCTTTGTCGAAATAATAGTTAGTTTAGAGATCCATCACGGCCCGTATTGCCGGATCCTCGTATAGTGTCCATTGAAACTATATGAACGGAATAAAAAAATTAGTTATATACATAATACTAAATACTAAATACTAAATACTAAATATGAAACGACTATTTTATGTATATATATGTTATTTAATACTTACTTGCGCTTCCGACCGTTGGTGTAATAGAAGCCATATATCTTTAAGAGCGGTAGGTATTCCAACATAACTCGCCGGATGGTTCCACCTAATTAAATAAATTTTTAGCATACAAATTTATTTTAAATCTATGGAATAATTGTAAAATGAAATAAAAATTTTACCTCATTATGAGTGGGAATGTATATGGGTGGTTCACTCGAGGACGTAAAAATAGAAAGCGAAATCGAGCCCATGATTGTAGTAGTGATAGGCAACCTCCAATTTTGGCTTTATTTGGTGGCATCGCCCCGCACATCTCCCAGTACAATGTTGCCAACACGGGTAGACCCCAACTAAGTTCTCCAAATTGTTCCAAAATCAACGAGTTTCAAAGAGCCACCTCGGATGTCTGAGGTTTCGTGACAAGTCCGGCATCAGATAACCTCCAATCATTTCAAGGATGTATGCCCGAGCATATCGTATTCTTTCTACTTTAGTTGAATCATTCCCTGGCTCCGAGAATGTGTCTCGTAACCAGCCCATCTCGATCCGACCTCCGTAGATATTATCGAAATCGCATCCAAAAGATCGTAGCATATGGTTCCCCAATCGCCAGATTGAACGGACTCGGTGAGTGTGGCCCCATCTACAAGCAATCCTAATTGTAATCTGGGCGTCCTCCAATGTGATAGTACACTCTCCGCATAAAGGATGGAATACGTGTGTCTCTGGTCTCCACCTCTCTATTAACACGCTAATGAGTTTGGGTCCAACTTGCACCATTGGCCTATAGTCGCAAGCGTGCCAAAAACTCGCTTCCCTCAAGTAATTTTCTATCAGCGGTGATGGCGGACTGGACATATTATGAATATAACATTGTAACACCCGATCTATAGACTGTTATAAAAAATTATAAAATACAAATTAATTAAAATTACATAAATGAAAAAAAAATTAAATAATATTCAAAATTTAAAATAAACCGTTACCATTTTTATTTGTTCGACGGAGATATGTTTATGAAATTATAAAAAAATATTTTTGAAATATTTTCGACGGAGATATGTTCGACGGAGATATGTTTTTGAAATTATAAACCGTTACCCCCGTCCATTGCTAACACGATCAAATATTTTTGAAATTATAAAAAAATACTAATTTAGAAAAAATTAAGGTAAATAACTAATTATAAAGAGCTTTGAGAAATTTAATGTGAAATTTGAGAGTTTTAGGGAGAAATTGTAGAGATTTTTTGCTAAATTGTAAAGAAAATATGTGTGAAATAATAGGAGGGGGGATTTTATACTTTTTTTTACCGTTGGACCCCCCAACGGTAAAAAAAAATAGCCGTTGGGGTTTAAAAATTGCCAGCAAAGCGCGCCCCAAGAGGCGTTTTTGCCACGTCAAGAAAACGCACTTTACTCGACGTGACAAAAACGCTCCCTTAGGGGGGGCGCTTTGTTGGCAATTTCCCCCTCGCGCAGCCATGTAGGCGCGTTTTGCAAAAAGTTGCCCTTTTCGGTAAATAATGGTGTAATCGGCCCATTCTCGTAAATATGCTTGGAAATGGGCCTTTTAGGTAATTTAGTCGGAGGAATGATTCCTTTTTGGGTGCTTATTTGGGTCCAACGGGATATGTTATATAAAAATTAAACATGAAGACGTCCAAGATTAATAGTAATTCCTATAATAGTGAATCTAAACTACAATCATTGTTTTGTTTTCTACCATATTGTATTCATTGTGATTGTAGATGCAACTGATGTAACCAGAAAATAACACTAAGATAGATGCAACTTAACAAGAAAATGCCTATAAAATAATAACAAAATTAACAATAAAACAAGTGTTATATAATATCCAAGCAATAACAACAAAATAGTAGCAACATAATAGTGAAATGATAGCAAAATAGGGAGAAAATAACAAGAAAATAACATTAAAACAACAAAAATTAGCAGATTTTTTGTCTTTTTGTGAATTCAGGTAGGGCCAAACTCGGGAAAAAAATGCTTTACTCAAGGCCCAACCTGTTTTTTTAAATGGGCCTTATTTTTTTTTGCTCAAGCCCATTTTTCAGGCCTATATTTTTGCCCAAACCCTCCCACTTTTCGGGCCTGGCTGGGTGGCCCGGCCCATGAACAAGTCTAGTTGTTAGGGATCTAATTGTAAGAGATAAAAACTTTGAGGTCTAATGTTGATAGATAGAAATGTGAGATCTTTGTACTATATTTATTTTCTTATTATTTAATTTATATTTCAATTTAATCCCCCTTTCTATTTCATACAGATTGGCATGAGTTGTGGACATGAAAATTGCCTACGTCACATTCTAGTTATAACAAAATCCAGATTCAATTAGATCAGTCTTTATGAGATTGAATTTACTCCCTATATTTAAATTTAATTTCAATTTTAGGCATAGAGATTTTATTTTTGGTGGATGACACCCATCAAAATTTGGCGCTGTTGGGGATTGACATTAATTAATTTTATGTTTTCTTTATGATTAGGTTTGGACGTACCGATCGTTCGTGCTTACCACTTGGAAGAAAACGAATGATTTGACAACTATCATTAAGTTTAATTAATTACATTTAATAGTTTAACTAATAATCTTTTTAAATTTCTTCTCCAATTCCCATGTCATTAAGTTTACACATTATCTACTACTTTGGATTGCAGCTTGAAAGAAAATGAATGATTTGACAATTGTTAACTACCACATCAACAACTTTTAACTAAATTAACGATCAACGACGGATTTCATTGGTTAAAGAGCTTAATTGATAATATTTTCAAGTTTGAGAGTATAATTAAATGCATTTTTTGTCGAATGACTTAATAAATTTTTTTAAAACTTCATGAGAATTTTTACCCCGCAAAATTCAAAAAACAAAAGTGATAATCATCACAAAGAGTGACTTCAAGTATAATTCGAATTTTAAAATTTTTGAGTAATTTTGAATTTGAATTAATTTAAGGTTGAGGCTATTTTGGGTTCAAGTGGATTTGTAAGTTGGGATTTTCAAATTAGGTCATATTAGGTACAAAACATTTCGAGTTATGTATTTAAGAAATTTTGAATTTGGTCGCTTTAAGTTCAAATCATTTTAGGTTTTAGATCATTTTTAAGGTGAACGGGTTCGAATTGTTGATCTTTTATGTTCAACTCAAGTTAGGTCAAGTTTGGATTTGATAAAATCGAGTTTTCAAGTTTGGGACAAAGTTACCGTGTTCAAATATAATAGTAAATTCACTCTAGAATGGAACAAATAAAATGACAAAAACATATCAAAACATAATATAAAAATAAATTTCACTACATGAACTTTAATTGTAAACACTACAAATAATTAATTTGTATCTTTATCGACCATCAAGGTATGTAAAAGTTACATCATTAACCGAAACCTTATCTTCAACATCATCGCTCATTAGTGGTCCTTGAGTGAAAGCAAGTTGTTTTGGAGTGTTGAGATCTGAAATCTCACTGTTAAGCATTGAAACAATAGTAGACATAGTGGGCCTATCTTTAGCATATTCTTGAACGCATAGCAATCCAACATATATGCATCTCCATATTTCTTTCTTATTCTTTAAATCTGATTCCGACTTTGAAATAACCTTGTCTACTAAGTCCCAAATGTTGCCTTCGTTCCATAATTTCCAGACCTGAAACAGTAAACAATTTTATCTAAATTAATGCCTAAATCATTTGGTTTAACTTGACTCAAAATTTTAATCTTAAAGCTTTAATAGAGTTAATTGAAGTGTTTTTAACTCTCTTGATTAGGCTTGTTTTACCTGAGTCTACAATGAGCTTCACTCCTATGCATAACTTCAAACTCGATTATTTATAATTAAGCTCGAGTTTTAATTGAAAATTTTCAATATTGATTAAGATTGAAAAGCCTTGCAAGCTACTCAATTCAAGTATTAGGGTTCTTGAAATTCACTTGTGAGCTACTCGATTCAAGTATTAAGATTCTCAAATTCAACTCACATGATTGCTCGACTCAATAATTACTGAGCTAAATTCAAGTTTTCTCAAACCGAACCCGAATAGTTCGCAAATACAAAATCTTACATCCTAATTCTATCCACCAACATCTCTAACTATCTTATAAACTTACATATCCAAAGAGGCTGAGGTCATCCTTGTTGTAAAAGCTTGTGTTTCTTCTTCCACTAACAATCTCTAGTAGTAGAACTCCATAGCTGAACACGTCAGATTTCTCCGAAAATCGCCCTTGCATTGCATACTCAGGAGACATATAACCACTGTATTTTAACATAAAAAACAACACCAATTACAGCTCTTATTTAAACTTGTCCACGAGCCAACCTGAATTAAGAATAAATAATAAATAATTTAAAGTTAACTATAAAAATATATTTTTAATATTTTATTGATAAAATTAAAAACAATAAATTGAGTCCACAAATTGAACAAAATTAAACTCGATACGAGTATGGACATGTATCATCTTTAAGCACCAAATCCGACCATAGACATATTTATACCATATTTTATTAAAAAGAGCATAAAAAGAAATGGTAGGAAGGAAGTTCCAACTTACTAAGTTCCAATAACCCTTTTAGTGTTGGCTTGATTTTCGTCACCTCCGAAGATCCTGGCTATCCCAAAATCTGAAATTTTTGGGTTTAGCTCTTGGTCAAGTAAAACATTACTTGCTTTTAGATCTCTATGTATAATCTTCAATCTTGAATCTCTATGAAGATAAAGCAATCCTCGACTGATCCCTTCAATAATATTAAAGCGTTTTCTCCAATCCAAGAGTTTTTGTTTAACGGGATCTATAACAAAATGTAAACATACAAGCCTACCAGATTAATAATTAATTCCTACAATTGAGGATCTAAAGTACAACATTCATTGTATTTCTACCATATTGTATTCATTATGATTGTAGACATAATTAAAGTTATGTCAATAAATTGAAATAAATATTAAATGGTGAAGAGAATCAAAATATCACTTTTACACCTAAATTTAAATTTTATGAATGGAAAAAACATTTATGGGAGAACATTATTATTTAAGGATCCTATTCAACTCATTTCTGAATTTGATTAGAGACTGAAAATATCATATAAAATTTTAATAAATTACTAACCGAATAGAAATGCGTCCAAACTTTTGTTGGGCATAAACTCGTAGACGAGCATCTTCTCTTCTGCTTCAACACAACACCCAAACAATTTAACCAGATTTCGATGTTGGAGCTTAGTAATAACCACCACTTCGTTCATAAATTCTTCCAAACCTTGCCCCGAAGCTTTCGACAATCTCTTCACTGCTATTTCCTTTCCATCATCTAATGTTCCCTGCACTCAAAATTCAGACTACAATACTTGATTGAAAAAAAAATGTCATTTCATTGACTCTGGATTTACCGGTGTTAGGATAATTATCATTGTCGGCTCAAAATCCGAATGGGTTTGGATTTGATTGTAATGAACTCGTAAGTTGAGCTTGCTTTCCTGCAAAGTTCTCGACTAACGAGCTTGGCCTACGAACTCATTACAATCCGGCTTTGGACTGGTGATGATTATCCTAACAACCGAAAATCGCTATTATATATTACCTTGTAAACCGGACCAAAACCACCCTGCCCTAGCTTTTTCTCGGGATGGAAGTTGTTGGTCGCGGTGGCAAGTTCTTCGAAATTGAATAGTGGAAGCTGCTGGAGTTTAACACAGATTGAACTTTCTCCTATATTTTCACTATGAAATTTGTGTTTGATCTGTGTCCGTCTTTTATTCCTTCCTGTGATGGAAATCAAAGAAGTAATGAGCTGAAGGCTACATAATTGTAATTACGACTATGCCCACAGTTACTGTTGTAATAACAAAGACGACCTTACTACTTTTCCCTTTATCTGCAAATCCAGAAACTTGGTTTATGAAACTTGGACCCAAAAGAATTGCAAATTAATTCACCCAATTTATCTAACACATGATCCACGTTATTTAAATATAAAAATATATAGGAGTGAGAATTCAAACTTGAATATATATATATATAATCAAATAATAATTTGTAATTTATATAATCCAACTTAATCGACCAAAATTTAATAATTTAATCTTGAATTCAACTTTCAACTTTTACAATAGTACTCAATTAAGTTTAGAGCTTTTCACCTTATTCGAGTTCGACTCAATTCTATTCTAATTTTATTTTATCTAAAATTTAAATTTAAATCGAATAAAAAATACCTTTAAATCCAATTTTACCCTAAGAGAACTCTTAAAGAATTTACGTATTTCTTAAAAAAAGTGACTACAAAGATTAAATAAATAAAGATGGACATTTTACCTCTTTGTTGACCCATTTTACGCAATAAGAAGAGTGCAGAAATTATTATAATCACGACCATGCCTGAAATTACTGTTGTAATAACAATTACCTCACTATTCCCTTTATCTGCAAATCCAGAAACATGGTTAATAAAACATCTAAACCAAAAATGAAGAATAATTGATGCAATTCGTCACACACATGGTCGATATGGAAGACAAGTTTACCAAGTTCCGAAGATGGCAGACGAATGTAAAGATCGACTCCCCGAGTAGAGAATTTCTGGACATCAATCACATCTCCACTCCATAACATGCAACCAATGCCGGCATCATACGCATAAGCCACGCACGAACAATTCTTCATGCATTGATCTTTGCATTCGCCGTTAGTTATTGATGACTGGTCTGGAAATACCGGCACTTTCATCTTCTCCAGCTTTAAAAACCCATCATCTCCTTGGCCTGCTTCACTTCCTCCGTTGTTATCTCTTTGGCAGTGCAAAGGGGTAGTCCTAAAACACCCACTACTCCAATTACCTCTACTCCATTCCTCTATATTCCTAGGCTTAAACCCTTTCAAGCAACTGCAAATGGGTCGTTTCGTTGAATCGCAGATTCCAAATGCCCCACACTTTCCATAAACATCACAATCTGTTCGATAACTAGAGTACCCGGTTATCCAGTCCCCTTTCCCCGCATCCCATATTCGTTCAACGAATCTTCCGTCAGACTCTAATTCATAGTATATCAACCTAGAGTCAGTAGAATATTCGTAAGTTTCGTAATAGGTTTTTTCTACATCATCTGCAACCACATAAAACCCATCAAAATAAACTCTATTAACATTTATTAAACCAATATAGATACGACCATTCCATGGGCCGGTCCGAGAATATATCTGGTTATTGTTCCAAACTACACCCTCCGGGATGCTGAAAGGTTCAATGCCTTGAAAAAAGTTGCCATCAGATGGATCATCAGGGCTTTTCCATGATCTCGTCTGCACCTTACGATCCGTTTTACATCAGTGCTGATCTTCATAGTTTGAAGGAATGCATTAGAAGGGTGTTGAAAACTCTCCCATAAGATGCTGCTTCCTCCATTCTCACTGTTATTGAGGACAAGGTTTCCAGAGTCTAAAAGCTGTGCAGTTGTTGCATTAGGAACCAAATTCGTAACATTTGTTGACCAAAGAATCTCAGCTTTTCCATTGGAAACAACGAGGTTGCCATCATCTGATATGGTGAGAATCCCAGAAGAGTCTTTGAGAGGCCTGTTTCTATTTGCTACCCATACAACAGTTTGTACGGGGATTTGATGGTACAATATCCCTACATAACGATTGCTGGAGTTAGCCAAGCTGAAGAATCCCAATCGGAAAATACCATTCTGGGAGATTATAAAATCAGGGTCTTTGATGGTTTTTGATGCTGTTATAGTGTGTGAAGCAGTGCCAAACTGCAGCTGTAAGTCAAAACAAGATATTAAAGCTACTAAAACAGAGCAGCTAATAGTTTTCCCCATGACCGTGTAACTGGTGCAGAACTTGGAAGTGATTCTATGATTTATGAATGATATTAATAAAGGTCAAATAATAAATAAGGTCCCTGTATTTTTACATTTTTGGAAGATTTAGTCCCTACAATATAATTTTTTTTTTCAATTTCTTTGGTTTTCGAAATATGTATTCAATCATACTAAATTATTTTGACAGAATTAATGAAAAATAGGTTGATTGTCAATATTGAAAATAAGGTGCAATTGGAAAGTTGTACAACCTACCAAATTTTTTATTGAAAAATTTTGATTTAATTCTTACGAAGACTTTAAGCAACAATTTAATAGAATAGATCATGACGAAAGTCAGTCAAGCAATTGCTCTATTTAAAGACTTTATGTTATTTCTGCTACAGAGAGATCTGGTTTTTTTTATAGAAATAGAAGCTTATTCCTTGAAATTCTTTGCATATTTTGATTCCTTATTGAAAACTTATTCAAGAACAATTCAAGGGAATATACGTTCCCACCGATTGAAGAATTACCAGGCATTAATGCTTATCTAAAGAAGACTTGTTTGTCTCATTATAGACGATTATGAGAGAGCACTTGTCTATTCATTGTTAGGAAATTCTTAATGCAAATCCATTGTAAACCATTTGTTTTTTTGTAACTAAGGTTTCAAGGGAAACACTTAGTGGGGAAAATGATCTTATATTGATATATAGGAACGATGTTGCAATTTGGACAAAGTCTCATAGGCGTACAAAAGTTTTTGATTTGTATAACCAATTTCTATATGCGGAAAGGATTATATGAAAGCAGTGACGCCATATCATCTGTATCCCTTTCCAATAGTTTTATGCCACATCAGTATTTTCATCTCGATTTCAGGATTTTCATCCTAAAAACATCAAAATCAAATTAAAATCTTGAAATTTAGGATGAAAATACTGATGTGGCATAAAACTATTGAAAAAATGATATAGATGAGCGCTTACGTGTACATCTCTATCAATTGAATTTGCAATTTTCAAAAGAGGAGAGATGAAAAATACCGAATTATATGAAAGGACTAAATTCACAAAATATATATAGGGTAGGGACCTTCTACAGAAATTGACTCCTTTTAGGGTCTGATTTTGATATGGTGTAATGATGTTTCATGGCAGCCTCAAATGTTTAATCTAGTGATCTACATCTCAATTTTCTTTGTATATACGTAATCTCATTTGGACTTAAGGAAATTTTCTGGAAGTGTCAATTAGTCTTAATTTTCTATATTTTTGTTGGCTCTTTCTTCCATTGGAGTACCAAAAAATCAACTCATGTGCCACCATGTTCACACAAATACAATCAGGGTATAGGGTGTCCAACAAATTGAATTATGGACCTAGGACTTAATTTTAATATAATCTTTTTATCATTGACCAATACTATATTTTGATTTATAAAATAATTAAATTCTTTAAATTATGTGCAACTCAAATGATAGCAGTTAGATTAATTATTTTTAAAATATTATACAATAAATATATTATCACATGTGTGATGTTATGTTAGCTTTTTATTTACAAATAATACTCACAAAAATAGTGTTATATTACTTAATGAATTTAACTACTGTCGTTCGAGTTAGGATTAAATTTTAAAGATTAAAAAAAATCAATTTAAAAAATAGAGACTAAATTCACAACTTACACATAAAATCAATCTAATAATAAAATTTAACTACTAAAATCAATTAAATGTATAATTTAAAGTATTAGAATACTATACAGAAGGACCCACTAGACTTGCTTGGAGCTTAAGTTGGTTTTTCTTAATTTCCCAAGCAAAGAAGGTGGAAGATAAAGATCCTGTCAGCAAATCATGGAATATGACATGATAAAGTAATTTCATGTTTATGGATTTACAAGTGCATTATTTGTAGAATTATAATTGAATACAACATTATAAAGTAATTTATTTATTTATTTAAATGTTTTATGTATACATTTGAATCATAATCAAAATTTGATGTGTATAATTACATTGATTTCATGTATCAAATTGAATATTAGATCAAATTTTATGTGTAGCTTTGATATTTATCTCTTTGTTATATGAATCTTTCAAATAAGAATATTCGTTTAGCTACAGATCGATGTTAAGACTGAGTGATAAGAAGTTTAATTAGGGGGAAGTCAGAAAGTTTTTCTAGGGCCTGGAATTAAGTTATATATTTTTGTGAGAGATAAAATGTAATTTTATCATTTTGATAACTTATATCTTTATAATTTTTGTATTTAAAGGAAATAGAAAAGGGATATATATGCAACATAAATCCCTTCACATTTATATTTTTTAAGGTATTCCACTTTTTGATATTACATAATTAGTCCCCTATATTTTATTTGTACATTCATTAAAATTAAGAATTTTTCCTTATACATTATTATATTAGTCCCTTTGATTTTTTTTATTAGTGTGTTTTAATTATTTACTTACAAAGTATATTTCTTTCATGTTATTAAAACTTACCATATTACTTCCTATATATGTTATAAACAATACATTATTTTGAAATTATTTAAATTGATTAATTTTTGATAAATTATTAATAAAACAATTTTTATGATTTCAAACATTGATATCAAAAGTAAAGAACCCATGCAATATGATGAATTTTCCACCCATCAGTCTTTATAACGTTATATACAAAATTGCCTCGAAAGCTTTAGTTAATAGGTTTCAGGAAGTGCTCCATTTCTATATAGATGAAGCTCAGAGCGCTATTGTACCGAGGCATCTTATTTCTGATAATATTGTGGTTGCTTATGAAATTTTGCATACTCTGAAAAATAGGCGTTTTGGTAGGCATGGGACGTTTGCGCTTAAGCTTGACATGAGCAAAGCTCACGATCATGTAGAATGGTGGTTTATTAAGGTGATGCTCATCAAAATGAGTTTTTCAAATGTTTGGGCTGATCGAATAATGCGATTTGTTACTTCGGTCAGTTATTCTGTGGTGACAAATGGTGTGGTGGGTGAACTGTTTTTTCCAACTCGAGGAATCAAGCAAGGGGAAGGTCTCTCGACATTATTACGTCTGGCAGATCTTAACGGGAAGGTGGTTGATAAGCTATAAAAGTAATATATTTTAATCTCATTCTTAATGCGTTTTTGAATGATTAATTATGCAAATTAGTGAATTTGATGCTCCTAATCCTTTCAATTCATGTTTCTATACCTAGGAGAATATTTTAGAACGAAATGAGTGAAAAGCGAGTCAAAATCAAACAAATAGAACTATTTTTAGGAGCCACACGGCCTGAGCATTTCTCAAAACTTGGAAGAGAGAATATGATTTATGAATGATATTTAACTCAACTCTTTTTCTTTTCTTTTTCAGTTAAAAAAGCAGTCTGATTTTGATATGATGTAATGATATTTCAAGGCAGCTGCAAATGTTTACATCAAGATTTGAATTTTCTTCGAGCACTAATCACTACCTATATTGTATTAGAATATTGTATTCAACTAGCATGTCACCCTGTTCATGGAAATTAATATTTCTAGCTTGTCATGCACGTTTAATTTAGTTGACTTGAAGACTCATTTATCTTCCACTTAAAATGCGCTTGTCTTTGTAAGTAATTATAGCTATACTATTATTCGATAGATGCGTTTATCTTTGTCGTAATTATAGTTAGTTTAGTGACCATTAATAATTTAAAAACATATATTTTTTAATAAATACAAAAGATCAACTTGTGCATCGCACGGGGAAAAAATTAATAGATAGATAAAATTCAATACTTAAAATTTATTTCTAAAAACTAATAAAAAAATAATTTGTATCTTTATCTACCATCGAAGTCTGTAAGAGTTACATCATTAAGTGAAACCCTTTCCTCAACAACATGGCTAATTAGTGGTGCTTGAGTGAAAGCAGGTTGTTTTGGAGGGTGAAGATCTGAAATCTCATTGTTAAGCATTGAAACAATAGTAGACATAGTAGGCCTATCTTTAGCATATTCTTGGATGCATAGCAATCCAACATGTATACATTTTCATATTTCTTTCTCATTCTTTGAATTTAATTCTGACTTTGAAATAATCTTGTCTACTAAGCTCCAAATATTGCCTTCGTTCCATAGTCTCCACGCCTGTAAACAAAAAACAACTTTGCTTAAATTATCCAACCTAACTTGACCCAAAATTTTGAACTCAAAGCTTCTAAAAAGTTCAATTGGCTCAATTCGATATAAATAACAAACTACATAAATTCTCATGATTAGGCTCAACTTCAAGCTTAATTATTTGTATTCAAGCTCGAGTTAAATTTGCAAGCTACTCAATTCAAGTATTAAGGTTTCTCAAATTCAACTTGCAAGAAAAATAATTCAAGTATTAATATTCTTAAGTTTAGCTCACATGATAGTTGGACTCAACGATTACTGAGCTGAAATCAAGTTTTCTCGAACCAAACTCATCTTGCAAGTACGGCTTCTTACACTCCAGTTTTTAGTTCTCTCAATTAGCATAATTGTTGTTGCAACTTACACAAAAATGTGGGTTTGAGTACATTTAAACGTGCATTATCCTATAAATTAAAAGTTTAGAGGCATTACGAATAGTAGTAGAAATTATATAAAAAATAATTATCTTATAAACTTACATATCCCAAGAGACTAAGATCATATTGATAGTTGTAAAAGCTTGTGTTTTTTCTTCCACTAACAATCTCAAGCAATAGAATTCCAAAGCTGAATACATCTGATTTTTCTGAAAATTGCCCTTGCATTGCATACTCAGGAGACATATGACCACTGTATTTTAACATTAAAAACAACATCAATTACAATCTTAACTTAAACTTTTCCACTAGCAAACCCAAATTAAAATTAACAAAACTTTAAAAAGATATTATTATTTTAATTTTGTTAAAACAATAAAATGAGTCCACAAGCAAAACTAAGCCAAACTCGATTTCAGTCTAGACATGTACTCTTTTTAAGCATCGAACCTGACCCAACAATAAACATATATATATACCATATTTTATAAAAAAAATGAAAAAAGTTAAACGATAGGGAGAAAGTTCCAGCTTACTAAGTTCCAACAACTCTTTTAGTGTTGGCTTGATTTTCATTGCCTTCAAAAATTTTGGACATTCCAAAATCTGAAATTTTTGGGTTTAATTCTTTGTCGAGTAAAACGTTACTTGCTTTTAGATCTCTGTGTATAATCTTCAGTCTTGAATCTCTATGAAGATAAAGTAATCATCGACTAATCCCTTCAATAATGGTGAAGCGCTTTCTCCAATCTAGGACATCTTGTTTAGCTGGATCTATAACAAAAAATAAACAGTATGAACTCCAAGATCAACAATTAATGCCTATAACAGTGGATGTAAACTACAACCATCCTTATATTATGTACCATATTGTATTCTTTGTGATTATAGATGAAATTAAAGTTACGTCAATCAATTGAAGTAAATATTGAACAATGAAAATTGCTACTATTTAAATCTCATAATATAGTTATATGATATATATTGGTGGACCAAGCCATGACCTATTTTTGTATACTCTTACACAAGCTTACACTAGACCAGTTTTATTGCTTAAGATAAAACTTTGAATCGTATTTTTATATTTAATAATTAAATTTTAAGTAATAATAATACTTTGGGTAATAATTTCAGTACAAACATAAAAGCTATAGTTCAAGCACCAAGTCGTACGAATTAAATGAATAATCTAACTGTTGAATAAGTCTGGCTATTTAATTGTTTAGACATATCCATCGATGAGGTTGCATCTCAGCTCAGTTCCAAAAATGTTTGATAACTTGTGGTGCATATAAGACTCTGAATGATTGCATATAAAAATTGTGTCACTTGATATATACTTTACGGCCAAGTAATGTTTTTACTTTGTTTCTTCATTTTGATAACTTTTCAAGAAAATTATATGGAAGATCTAACCTATATGGATTGCATTTACTAAGTCAAATGAGTTGGACTTATCGGATTAGACAGGTGAAGTAGTCAAGGACAAGTTTAAGTTATATGTCGTAACCATTTTTGAGTTTTAGCAAAAAAACGGGGTCGACGTGGGTTTTGAAAACGAATATAAAAAACGGAGTCGCCACCAATCCTTTTTGATGAGGTGTGATCGGGTCACCTCAAAAGGTGTTGTTTTTAATAAATATTTTGATTTATCAAAACAACGACTTTGATCTACGAAACTCGAGAAAATGAGTTTGGGAGTCGATTACGTGCGAGGAAGGGTTAGCACCCTCGTCACGCCCAAAATTGGTACCAAATTGATTGATTAGTGTCTTAGTGTCGAAGATTTGGAAAATTGAAAGAATTGAAATATACGTTCCCTCTTGTTGTTGAAGAATAAATTTGGATAAATTGGAAATGTATGCCAAGGGCCATCTCGTTTTAAGGTGAAGTGTTACATCCAATACTTTAGGACACCACATTTCGACCTTTAAAGTTGAACTTGCCTTTTATTCAAAACTTATGGATTTAATTGAAAGGATATTTTGTTATTTAGAATGGACGAAAAGGAAACCCAATACTTTTAGGGCACGATTTCTCGAGCTTCTAAATCTGAGAACATTGCCTTGGTTTTAGAAAATATTATCTCGGAATAACAAAACATCACATCCAAATGCATTAGGACACGACATCTCGAGTTCACGAGGATAAGCTTTTAGTTTAAAAATGTATTTGTTTTAAAAGGATATTCGATTATTTAGATCAAGCGAGAAGGATCGAAACCCAATGCTTTAGGGCACGACCTCTCGAATTTCTAAATACGGAATATTGCCTTTGTAAAAGAATCCATTTTGTGTCGGGAAGAGTTGAGGTAACGCAAGTTTATAGTAAGATGTAAAACAAATTGCAATATCAACGTAGTAAAATGTGAGAAATGAATTCTGATGTTAGCAAAGCATATAGAATAAACGCGTTAAATACAAATGACAATAATAAAACAAAAATAAAATAAAACCAATAAGTTAAATGATAATAAATAGAAAACAAAAGGATAAACGGCAAGATGAAAGTTTTACAAGAAGGAAAGAAAAGAAAAGAAATAATAATAATGATAATAACGGTGATAATGAAAATAATATTGATATAGAAATATGAGTAGAAATATATATAAAATATGATAATAATATGAGTGAAAATAGAAGTATGTATGTGAAATAGTATAAATATAAATAGATAAATGAAAATTAAGTAAATAATAATAGTATTTAACTAAGAAAATAAATATAGATATAAATATAGTAATAATAAAGATACTAATAATAACAATAATAATAATCACAAGAATAATATCAAATAATAGTAATAATAATAGTAATAATAATACATAGTAGTAATAATAAGATAAAAATAATACAACATAATATAATTTAAATGTAATAATAAGGTTAAGATGATTAATAATATATGTATAAAAATGACAATGGTAATAATAGAAAATAATAATAGGAATACTTAATAATGATAGTAGTTTAGTAATAATAACAATATAATAATAATAATAATATGGTATTAGTAATAAAAATGAAATAACAATGGTAATAATAATAAAATAATAATAACAAATATAATAGTAGTAATAATTATAAGATTAATAATAACACTAATAATAATAATAATAATAATAATAATATAATAATAATAATAATAACATAAGTATATAATAGCTAAAATAATATTAAAGGTAATTAATTTAATACCGAAATAGTCAAAATGATTAAAAAGGACTAAAATTGAATTGAAAACGAAGTTTTTGGGGAAAATCGAAATAAAATAAAAGGAAAAGGACCTATTTGGAGTGCGCGGGTTACATGGGGACCAAATTGGGCAATAACCCATTCCTTCCCAAAACGCATACGGCATAGGCGGGGCTCAATTGAAAACCGAATGGACTTTGGGGCCAAATTAAAAACAAAAACTTGATTACAAAATTACGAAAAAGCGGAGGGATCTGCGCGCACAAATCCCCATTTTTCGGCAAAGCGCGCGGATCTGGCTGGGCGGGTCGGACCGGGTCGGGTCAAGGCGAAACGACGTCGTTTTGGGGTTAAAGGCCACCCCTAAAACGCGTCGTTTTGGAAGGCTATTTAGGGCCAAAATTCTAAAAAAATTTCATTTCATCACTTTTTTTAAAAAAACTCTTAACTCTTTTTTTTTCTCTGCGCAGGTGAGAAATTGGGCGATTTCGTAGTGGGTTCGTCGCTTGCACAGTGTCAAATCGCTCAGACCATGCATGTGATGGCGGAAAAGGTAAAATTTTTTTTTTTTTTTTTTTTTTTTAACTCTCTTTTACTATCTATATATATAAGTACATGTGTTGAAAAAGAAAAAAAAAAAAGATCGAAAATGAAAAGGAAAAGAAATCACCTTCCGCCATCTTTGTTTTGGTTTTTTTTTTTTTTGTGTTTTTACGGTTCTTGCTTTCTTGTCTTTGTTCTTTGGATCCGCTTGCTTATTTCTTTTTGTTCTCTTTTTTGTTTAAAACTTTTCTGTTTTTTTTTCAAAAAAGGGCCCTTTTACAATCGATTTGTATGGCCTTTTATAGCCATTTTTACACGATTTTTTATTGTTTCTGTCTTGTCTTCTTTTCCTTGCAGGTGCAAGTGGGCGGTGGCCGTGACAAGGGCGGTGGCTCTGAAAGCTTTGGCAGAGAGCGATTGGCAAAGTGGCGGTGGGCGAGTGCGGCGTCAGAGGCAGAGCAAGTGGCTAGGGTTTTTTGATTTTCTGTTTTGGGTTTGGAAATCGGGCTAGGTTGGTGTTTGGGCTTGGTGATTTGGGTATTTGGGTTTTTAGTTTGGGTCTGGTAAGCTTGGTCTGTATAGGGTTATAGGTTTTATTTTTTGTTTAATTTGGTTGGGCCCGGGCAATAATTGGGTTCTCTGTTTGCCCCTCTTTGCTCATTATTGTGTAACGAGAATGGAGCAAAGACTTTCAAAGGACCAATTTTGCCCGGTCTTGCTTTGAGTCTTGACTTCTTTGGTGCTTATCTTCTGCAAGTAGCTTCATTTCAGATCCATTGCATCTTGTTTCTTTGATCCACTCCACCGCCTTTTCGGAGAGATGAGACCTATAGCTTCAATTTGCTCCGCTGCGACTTGAGGATGAGGCTTGTTTATTTTAAATCGCTCCCTTTGCAACTTCGTGGGGTAAGGTTTGTAATCTTGACTTATTCCACTGGTGGCCAAGACAATAAGATGATGGCTTAAATCATGTTCCCTCTTTGTTTAGGAGACAGATTTTGCCTTCGATCTTGCCCCACTCATTGGTTAGGGCGACAAGATCTACAAATTTGACCTATTTCATCTGCTGGTCGGTGGCAATAGGACGGTGGCTTAAATCATGACCCCCATTTGTTTAGGGAGTCGAGATTTGCCTTCGATCTTGCCCCACTCTTTGGTTGAGGCGACAAGATCTACTCATTTGACCTATTCCACTGCTGTTCAGTGGTAATAGGACGGTCTTCAACCTATTCCACTGCTGGCCAGTGGCAATAGGATAATCTTCAACCTATTCCACTGCTGGTCAGTGGCAATAGGATGGTCTTCAACCTATTCCACTGCTGGTCAATGGCAATAGGACAATCTTCAACCTATTCCACTGCTGGTCAGTGGCAATAGGACAATCTTCAACCTATTCCACTGCTGGTCAGTGGCAATAGGACAATCTTCGACCTATTCCACTACTGGTTAGTGGCAATAGAACAATCTTCAACCTATTCCACTACTGGTTAGTGGCAATAGGACAATCTTCGACCTATTCCACTACTGGTTAGTGGCAATAGAACAATCTTCAACCTATTCCACTGCTGCTTAGTGGCAATAGGACAATCTTCAACCTATTCCACTACTGGTTAGTGGCAATAGGACAATCTTCGACCTATTCCACTACTGGTTAGTGGCAATAGGATAATCCTCAACCTATTCCACTACTGGTCAGTGGTAATGGGACAATCTTCAACCTATTCCACTACTGGTTAGTGGCAATAGGACAATCTTCAACCTATTCCACTACTGGTTAGTGGCAATAGGATAATCCTCAACTCATTCCACCGCTGGTCGATGGCAATAGGATGTTGGCTTAAATCATGTTTCCCTACTGTTTAGAGAGACAAGATTTGCCTTCGATCTTGCCCCACTCTTTGGTTGAGGCGACAAGATCTACAAATTTGACCTATTTCACTCACTTTGGTCAGTGGCAATAGGATGGTCCTCAACCTATTCCACTGCTGGTCAATGGCAATAGGAAATCTTTTACCTATTCCGCTGTTGGTCAGTGGCAATAGGATAATCTTCAACCTATTCCACTACTGGTCAGTGGTAATAGGACAATCTTCAACCTATTCCACTACTGGTTAGTGGTAATAGGATGGTGGCTTCACCAATGTTTCTACACCGTCCTCTGGGGACATATCCTTTAGACTCGATTTTATATGCTTGTGTTTATGTCAAATGATTAGGATGCTATGATCGGAATGAATCTAATGCTCCTAACTAAATGTACTATGGACGACATTTGCATGAATGCAAGAATGTCATGAGGGTGGTCTTTTACAATGATTAGGATGCAATGATCCGAATGAGTCGAATGCTTCTAACTAAACGTGCTTTGAATGATGATGTATGAAATGA
This sequence comes from Gossypium sturtianum, assembly GCA_025698515.1. Classification (NCBI taxonomy): domain Eukaryota; kingdom Viridiplantae; phylum Streptophyta; class Magnoliopsida; order Malvales; family Malvaceae; genus Gossypium; species Gossypium sturtianum. The sequence goes on from CM046943.1 coordinate 153,128,730, forward strand.
TCCCTTTTTAATGCTTAGGGTTGTCACCTGCTCGTTGTCCATTAGAGTTTTATTGCTGACGCATTACGCTACTATCTATCTCTCTTTGGTACCCTTTTTCAAAAAAATCAAAGAAACCATCATATTTTGCTCAAATGACTTGCCCTAATATAACTTCAAGGTCCATTCCATGGTACCTATAGGACTTTAAGGCTTATACCATCTTCAAACCTCTCTCGCAATTCGAGAGGGGTATAGGGTCTGCGTCATCTCGGATCTATCCCATTGCGACTCAAGGGTATAGAATTTGTGTCATTTTCAATCCATCCCCATCGCGATCGAGGGGCATAGAATTGTAAACGATTTGGCTGTTGCACCTTTCCATTCCACGGGATTGTGATCAGTGTGTGCACGCATGATGGATACAAAATCATTCTTCGCGCGAATGATTGCCCATTCATACATCGCCCTTTTCATCGAGATGATACTACTTACGTAATACCTCGTCATTTTGTTCAAGCAATCGTTTTCAACCAAATTCAAAGAGATAGCCTCGATTCGAATTTTCCTCCATCCTTATTCTCGATCCTTTAAACTCGAGGAGTTTTAAGCAATGGTCTGTTTGAGTTCCGGTACTACTCAAAAGTTTCATAGAGTAATATGCGGAACTCTTTTTGTGAAAGTGTCGTTATTCTATTAATCATTATTTCAATGCCCGAAAGAGACCATAACTACGGATAAGAGAGAAGCTAGTTAGGAGCAATGCTCAAAACAAATAGGTAAAGCAAAAATAGCAAATGTAATTAGGAAGGAAATTTATTATGATTTACAAGGGAAATAAATAACAAAAAAATGGGTAAAATAGAAGCTAGGTGCCCAGATATATCGCACTGAGCTTCTCTGTTCAAACTTCTTGAGGACCATTTTAGGCTCAATATGTGTTTAGGGGATCCAGGGAGCACTTTGTCGATGCTTCGAGACGCAACATATTTCTTCATTGTTAACCCAAGCGTGACAAGACTACCGTATGCCTTACTTTTGGTCAAAATTTGAGCACGCCCTTCTCGGGTTTTCAACCCAAATCCCTTTGGTCTCAAGGTGCCCTTTGCGGGTTTTCATCTTGGCCTCTCCTTTCTTCTTTTCCTTTCCTTTTTGTGTTTTTTTTTTTTTTTTTTTTTTTTTGCAAATCTGAACTCATAGGATTGGGCAAGTCCTTATCATCCATCTTGATTAGTGCCTATGTTTTCCAAGCCAGGCCTTCTTTACGCATAGGGCACTTACTTTTCCTCTCTGAGTCCTTTTGGATATGAAGAATCCTTCTTAATGCGTGTCTTTTGAACGGACCCTTTTTGTCGTAAGCTCCTGGTGAGGATCTTTAGCCAACATAGAAAGTAAATGGTAACTTCTCGATGCCAACTTTTACAAATATCAGTTGTCCTCGTAAAGAATTTGGATGGTTTTTGGCTCTCTTGTCAGACTGATGTGGTGTCGACCTTTGAAATGGACTATAAATTCGTGTTATCACGTTAAACACGTTCCTTTCGGTATCCTTTATCACCACTCTCTTTTTCTTTTTCTTTTTGTTTTTGTTTTTTTTTTTTTTCGAACTTGAATTTGAAGTTGAAGTCGACGATCTTGATTTTGTAATTTTGACATGTGAAGCGACCTTTACCCTCAGGTAAGGTAATCAAAGGCTATGAATCGATGTTGGTTCAAAGATTATGAGGAGACTAGCTTGATGGCGGCCCATGCCTCACATATAGGAATCCACGTTTGGTGGCCCCAACATGTCTCTGTTTGTGATCCTGCGATAATGTCTTGCCTTATTCTTGCGGTGAGCTAAGTTTCCATCTTCATCTCCCTCGTTGGCTCGCAGTTGTCGGTGACATTTCGCAAGGTAGGATCTCGCCATTTTTAATCAAGTTGGAAATAAGTTGCAATCTCTATCATCTTCTAAGTCCTTAGATTCTTCCTCGGACACATATCTCACTAGAAAGGGAGTCCGTAATGGCGTCGCTCATGTCATTGATATCCGGGACCCATTGTCAAGATGAAAGTAATTTCAGAGAATAAATGATTCCAAGAATGGTTATTTATGAATGAAGAATAAAAGAACATTCAAAGAGAATTTAAAGCATGAAAAGAACAACAACAAAAAATATTGGTTCAAAAAGATGCATTTCTTGAAATAGTAATTTTTAACACGAGCCTATTTCACAAAAGAGTTCTCATTGCTTTTAGGCTTAACGCAACCAGTATATTTCGTACATTACTCCGAGGTAAGCTTCTAAATACTACAGAATTTCTTCCGCATGATCTCATTGCTCAAAATGCCCTGTGTTTATGCTTACGCTTTTGGTGCGTCGCCTATCTCCACAACACCTATTTTGATGAATTTTTCCACCAACTTCTTAAAAGTGTGCAATTTTCTATTGAGTGTCCTGTAATCCCGCATGGTACTCACAGGACATTTAGGTTATACCATTTTGGGTATGGAGGTTGCGGTGGTTTTATATAAAAGGAGCTACAACATGCATATCAAATAAATTCTGGTATAACTCCATATACGTCCACAGAATAGGAGTGAAGCGAGGTTTTTCCGAATATGCTACTTGGATTGGGTTTTTGCTTTGGGGACCAGTGTTGGTAACTACCTTCTTTGGTCGGTTTGTCAGTAAACGGCTTCGAATAACCCTTAGTATACCCACGTGCTAGCCACATCCTTGTCCTTCCTCTTCGGGGCTTTTGAAGCCCCTTCTCCTTTTTTCTCGCCTCCGGTAGACCAAAAACAACACGATTGACTTGCTCATTACGGGGCCCATCGGAGAGTCCAAAGAAGACGAAGTATCGGTCTATATTGAGATCCAATAATGGCGGGTACCACGCGAGAGTGCGTCTGGTTGAGTTGGGATATTCATTGGGAATAAACGATGTCTTCACCATTATCCACATCGTCGATCGCTAGGTCACTTCTTTTTCAAGTCCTCGGCTAGTAAATCGAGTTAGTTGGCCCATCATGTTCCTTTGGAAGTCTAGCATTTGCTCGCATTTCTTGTTGAATTTGGGTCAATTGCTCTTGCATCCGTATTTGCCTTTGCTCAATCCTCACCAACCTTTGTTCCATGTTTTCCAAAGTTAATCAAACATTTTACCTAATTAGGGTCCTTTTGTAAAGGTCTAATACAAATGAATGCAATGTAATGCGAATGCAATGTAGTACGAATGCATGAATGCAAAGAGGTATCGATTCTCGATCAACTTCATTTTAGGAAACTTTATTAGAAAACAAGTTCTTTTACATAAAACGGACTACTATATGCTCTCGTCCTAAGTCCTAAAGGTTTTGGTTTCCCAAGCAGTGGATCTAGCTCTTGACTATGGTTAAGCATGACCGTATTTTATGCTTAACATATTCACTGTAATGCCAAAATCTATAGATGACCAGCTACCTTTTGAATCTGCACTATTGCTTCCCTCACGAGGTAATCTCGACTCTTTAAATTGTTGATCATAAGAATGATGAAGGTCTTCTACTCCTCTCTTGTTTCGAGAAGCTCGATCCATGATTCACAATTGTGTAATCTTTGGTTCTAACTTTTCGATCCCACCTTTCATTTCCTTAATCTTGTTCAAAGCTTAACCCGACTTGATTGCGAGTTATAGCTCCGATGGTAGTGAAGAGGTTGTCTAAGCTTAGCATCAATTCTTGAGAAAAGTATTGATCATTCACTCTAGCTAGCGCCATACCCCGAGGATTCTTCCGATTCCAAGGCTCATAAAGATTAGAGTTTTTCTAGACAAAGAAGAAATCATGAGCTCGGACATTTTAGATCGTATCCGTTCGATAGCTTTTCCAATTCTAACCACAGGTGAAAGTCGTCTATTCTGGTTTGTCTCTTTTGGATCTATCTAATCGGGTCAATACAAATTCCCTTCATTTCTTCACACGAATCAAATCCCTTGCAATGACGATGAGCCCAGAAGTTCACAACAGCCTATCCTTCCATCCTAGATGGTTCCACAAATTCAACGCCCATTCTTGGAAAGAAATTTCCATCATTGCCCCCGATGCACGACTTGGGTGAAATTAGTGCTGAAAGAGACACCACAAGAACATAGCATTGGCTCGGCACTATGGCTGCTCCCCTGTGAAGCATAGAATAAAGCCTTCATTCTTTCCTGAGACTTCTGCCTTAACCAAAGAAGCTCTCTAGTTAGCGCTTTGTCAATTGCAAATACATCAAGGAATGGAGCTCCAAAAGAATATATGTAGGTTGTTTTGGCTCTCAACATTTAAGCATGGCAAGCCTTACAGAGAAGCTCGACCGTATGTTGCGATGGTCGACAAAATGATTATAGACGATGAATCTCTAGATTCTCACTTCACCATTAACTTTTTCACACTTTTCTCCTTTAATGAAAACAACGGATCTTTGCTGCAACTCGGTCGCTCAACCTAGTGATCTTGTACTCGTGATTGGATGGGTGACTTTTGTCCTCGTGTTCTTAAAGCTTTGCTTAGCTATGGTCGATCCGGGATCCATAGCATTACGATTGGTGAAGGATCCATAATCGGGCTAGGACGAATATCAATATTCGTGGAAGGGCCTCTTTGAGTGGCCATGAATTTTGAATGGAAGCCCCTATTGTCAAAGGCACCTCTTCCAATGTCTATGAGGTTGTTCTGATTATCTTGAAAGATTGGCAAACCAAGAGGCATCCCCTGTTTCGCAAAGATGCTATCACATCTATCACCCTCAATGCTTCTTGAGAGTTTTCGATTCCTTTCGCGCCAAGCATTTTGAGTTGCTCGCATGGGTGTCTATGCAACAAAGTTGATTTGACCGATAAGGCCGTTTAACTCTCTTTCTGTCTTGCCCACTTGAGTCATCATGGACATCGGTCTTGCATTACCGTTGTTTTTCGTTAGATGTAACATCCTCAAATACAACTATAAATTCATGCTTGTTATTTGGAGGAGTGCCAATAGTAAATAAACTTTTCTCCTTGTTGTAAGCAAAGTCCTTTTCAGCCAATTCAATGTCACAGTCTCTTGCCCTCTCGCCAATCACTTTCCTTCCAACCCCTTTGTCGCCTAAAGGATGACCACCAGATTTTAGCATCGCCACATTTCCTTTTGCTCAAATGGATCCATACCCTTCTAACCGCCTAGGTTCTAACTATCTGAACGATCGCATTGTCTTCCATTTTATCAAGGAATCCGTTTTCCATAACTTGACTTTCTAACTCTCGAACCGACCGTGAATCGATGCCTCTTTAGAAAATGAGATGAATGCACGAAAATAAAATGCAACGAGTCAAGAGATCGCAAAGTAAAACAAGTGAAAATGAACAAACACCTACCGGTGGTGACCACTAAGGTTTGATGTAGTTCTATCTAAGGTGGGCTCTAGGGTTCACTACATGTGGTTTTAGTTCTAGAGTTTGAGGTACTGAAGACAGCAGATTCTCGATCCTCACCCATTATAGGCTCATATAGACCGAAGTTCGGGCCAGTGGAATACATTTCCCTATGGGCGCCGGAGATGAAAATCTCACGAAGACATAGGTACGGATGTATCCCTGGCGATCCACTATCCCCGCACGGAGGTGAAAACCTCACGAAGGAATAGTTTCTCACTCCCACTTAAAGGTGCGACCACAACGGTCATGCAATGTCTGTGCGCAAGAAAATAGAAATCATATGCAATGACACAAATGAATGCAACACAAGGATAGTAAAAAAATTTAAATCAAATTTCCAAACTTTCGACAAAGGACAAAAAATAATCAATTTACGGCCTGACTCTCTTTTTGGTGTCCCAATTGGAGTCGCCAAGTCGTCGTGAAACCATTTTTGAGTTTTAGCAAAAAAACCGGGTCGACGTGGGTTTTGAAAACGAATATAAAAAACGGGAGTCGCCACCAATCCTTTTTGATGAGGTGTGATCGGGTCACCTCAAAAGGTGTTGTTTTTAATAAATATTTTGATTTATCAAAACAACGACTTTGATCTACTGAAACTCGAGAAAATGAGTTCGGGAGTCGGTTACGTGCATGAGGAAGGGTTAGCACCCTCGTCACGCCCAAAATTGGTACCAAATTGATTGATTAGTGTCTTAGTGTCGAAGATTTGGAAAATTGAAAGAATTGAAATATACGTTCCCTCTTGTTGTTGAAGAATAAATTTGGATAAATTGGAAATGTATGCCAAGGGCCATCTCGTTTTAAGGTGAAGTGTTACATCCAATACTTTAGGACACCACATTTCGACCTTTAAAGTTGAACTTGCCTTTTATTCAAAACTTATGGATTTAATTGAAAGGATATTTTGTTATTTAGAATGGACGAGAAAAGGAAACCCAATACTTTAGGGCACGATTTCTCGAGCTTCTAAATCTGAGAACATTGCCTTGGTTTTAGAAAATATTATCTCGAATAACAAAACATCACATCCAAATGCATTAGGACACGACATCTCGAGTTCACGAGGATAAGCTTTTAGTTTAAAAATGTATTTGTTTTAAAAGGATATTCGATTATTTAGATCAAACGAGAAGGATCGAAACCCAATGCTTTAGGGCACGACCTCTCGAATTTCTAAATACGGAATATTGCCTTTGTAAAAGAATCCATTTTGTGTCGGGAAGAGTTGAGGTAACGCAAGTTTATAGTAAGATGTAAAACAAATTGCAATATCAACGTAGTAAAATGTGAGAAATGAATTACGAGTGTTAGCAAAGCATATAGAATAAACGCTAGCGTTAAATACAAATGACAATAATAAAACAAAAATAAAATAAAACCAATAAGTTAAATGATAATAAATAGAAAACAAAAGGATAAACGGCAAGATGAAAGTTTTACAAGAAGGAAAGAAAAGAAAAGAAATAATAATAATGATAATAACGGTGATAATGAAAATAATATTGATATAGAAATATGAGTAGAAATATATATAAAATATGATAATAATATGAGTGAAAATAGAAGTATGTATGTGAAATAGTATAAATATAAATAGATAAATGAAAATTAAGTAAATAATAATAGTATTTAACTAAGAAAATAAATATAGATATAAATATAGTAATAATAAAGATACTAATAATAACAATAATAATAATCACAAGAATAATATCAAATAATAGTAATAATAATAGTAATAATAATACATAGTAGTAATAATAATAAGATAAAAATAATACAACATAATATAATTTAAATGTAATAATAAGGTTAAGATGATTAATAATATATGTATAAAAATGACAATGGTAATAATAGAAAATAATAATAGGAATACTTAATAATGATAGTAGTTTAGTAATAATAACAATATAATAATAATAATAATATGGTATTAGTAATAAAAATGAAATAACAATGGTAATAATAATAAAATAATAATAACAAATATAATAGTAGTAATAATTATAAGATTAATAATAACACTAATAATAATAATAATAATAATAATAATATAATAATAATAATAATAACATAAGTATATAATAGCTAAAATAATATTAAAGGTAATTAATTTAATACCGAAATAGTCAAAATGATTAAAAAGGACTAAAATTGAATTGAAAACGAGTTTTTGGGGAAAATGAGAAATAAAATAAAAGGAAAAGGACCTATTTGGAGTGCTGGTTACATGGGGACCAAATTGGGCAATAACCCATTCCTTCCCAAAAACGCATGCAGCATAGGCGGGGCTCAATTGAAAACCGAATGGACTTTTGGGGCCAAATTAAAAACAAAAACTTGATTACAAAATTTGAAAAAGCGGAGGATCTGCGCGCACAAATTCCCATTTTTTCGGCAAAACGCGCGGATCCGGCTGGAGCGGGTCGGACCGGTCGGGTCAAGGGCGAAACGACGTCGCTTTGGGGTTAAAGGCCACCCCTAAAACGGCGTCGTTTTTGGAAGGCTATTTAAGGGCCAAAATTCTAAAAAATTTTCATTTCATCACTTTTTTTAAAAAAACTCTTAACTCTTTTTTTTTTCTCTGCAGGTGAAATTGGGCGATTTCGGCCGTGGGTTCCGTCATGGGCCAGTTGCGCTCGCACGGCCATGACATGTGATGGCGGAAAAAGGTAAAATTTTTAGTTTTTTTTTTTTTTTTTTTTAACTCTCTTTTTACTATCTATATATATAAGTACATGTGTTGAAAAAAAAAAAAAAAGATCGAAAATGAAAAGGAAAAGAAATCACCTTCCGCTCATTGTTTTGGGTTTTTTTTTTTTTAATGAGTTTTTACTAGTTCTTGCTTTCTTGTGCCGTTGTTTGGATCTCGCTTGCTTATTTCTTTTGTTCTCTTTTTGTTTAAAACTTTTCTGTTTTTTTTTCAAAAAAGGGCCCTTTTTACAATCGATTTGTATGGCCTTTTATAGCCATTTTTACACGATTTTTTATTGTTTCTGTCTTGTCTTCTTTTCCTTGCAGGTGCAAGTGGGCGGTGGCCGTGACAAGGGCGGTGGCTACAGGCTTTGGCAGAGAGCGTTTGGGCGGCATGGGCAAAGTGGCGCGAGGAGGCAGAGCAAGTGGCTAGGGTTTTTTTGATTTTCTGTTTTGGGTTTGGAAATCGGGCTAGGTTGGTGTTTGGGCTTGGTGATTTGGGTATTTGGGTTTTTAGTTTGGGTCTGGTAAGCTTGGTCTGTATAGGGTTATAGGTTTTATTTTTTGTTTAATTTGGTTGGGCCCGGGCAATAATTGGGTTCTACATTATAAACTGAAGGAAAATGATATTAATATTTATTGGATCGAGTGATAAGGAGCTCAATTCCCTTTAAGTCACAACACCAACTCAAGTCTTGTAGATGAAGAAAATAATTTTAAAAGAGTTTGACTCTAGATTTAGTGGTGGAGGTCCAATATAATTATCAAATAACGAAAAATGAGAGAAAAATGAAAAAGCATTAGAATAAATTACTAACCAAAAAGAAAATTGTCCAAACTTTTGTTGGGCATATATTCGTAGACGAGCATCTTCTCTTCTCCTTCAACAAAACAGCCAAGCAATTTAACCAGATTTCGATGTTGAAGCTTAGAGATCACCACCACTTCATTCATAAATTCTTCCAATCCTTGTCCCGAAGCTTTCGACAATCTCTTCAATGCTATTTCCTTTCCATCATCCAATGTTCCCTGCATACAAAATTCAACTCACAAGACTTGATAGAAAAAAGGAAAATGCCATTTCATTGACACTGGATTTGCTGAAAATCGCCATTATTTGTTACCTTGTAAACTGGACCGAAACCACCCTGCCCTAGCTTCTTTGTGTGATGGAAATTGTCTGTCGCGGAGGCGAGTTCTTCGAAATTGAATAGTGGCAGCTGCTGGAGTTCAATTAAATTTTTTTCTATATTTTCACTAGAAAACTGGTGTTTGATTTGTTTTCGTTTTTTATTTCTTCCTGAGATAGGATCAAAGTAGTTAGTACCGTATTAGTAAATATATTGTTTTTGTCTTGACATTGGTATGTAACGATATTAATATGTACAAATACCAGTATATTTTAATATATCGTTTCAGATTTATCAATATTTTTCACATATATTTCTAATTTAATTTGTAATTTCTTAATAAATTATTTATACATATAAATATTTTTCATATGTATTACCTTTATATTTAGCTATCCTACACCATAAGAAGAGTGTAGAAATTGTAATAATGACTATGCCCCCGATTACTGTTGTAATAACAATGACCTTACTACTTTTCCCTTTATCTGCAAATAGAAAAACTTGGTTAATAACTTCAACCCAAAAAGGCAGATATTGACGCAATTTATCAAACACATGGTCGATACTAAGAAAATTTACCCAGTTCCGAAAATGGCGGACGAATGTAAAGATCGACGCCGCTAGCGGAGAATTTCTGGACATCAATCAAATCTCCACTCCACAACATGCAACCAATGCCATCATCATACGCATAAGCAACGCACGAACAATTCTTCATGTTCATGCATTGGACTTTGCACTGGCCTTTACTTATTGATGACGGGTGCGGAAATGCTGGCACTTTCATCCTCTTCATCTCCAAAAACCCATCATCACCTTGGCCTGCTCCACTGCCATTGTTGTTATCTCTTTGGCACTGCAAAGGGGTAGTCCTAAAACATCCACTACTCCAATTACCTCTACTCCATTCCTCTATATTCCTAGGCTTAAACCCCTTTAAGCAACTGCAAAAGGGTCGTTTCGATGAATCGAATATTCCAAATGCCCCACAGTATCCATAAACATCACAATTTGTTTGATAACTAGAGTACTTCTTTATCCAGTTCCCTTTCCCCGCATCCCATTTCCATTCAATGAATTTTCCTTGAGAATCTAATTCACTGTATATCAACATAGAGTCATTAGAAAATTCGTAAGTCATATAGTACGGTTGTTGTGGATTATCTTCAACAACAAACCCTTCAAGATAAGCAGCGTACTTATCTATTAAGCCAATAAAGGAATTCCCATTCCATGGACCGGTCCGATAATAGAGCTGGTTATTCTTCCTAATGATGCCCTCTGCTCTGTTGAAAGGTTCAAGGCTAAGAGAAAAGTTACCATCAGATGGGTCATCAATGCTTTTCCATGATTTCAGCTCCACTTTACGACCCCTTTTAACATCAGTGCTGATCTTCATAGTTTCAATGAAGGCATTAGAAGGATCTTCGAAACTCTCCCATAAGCTGCTTCCTCCATCCTCACCATTACTAAGGACAAGGTTTCCAGAGTCTAAAAGCTGGGCAGTTGTTGCATTAGGAGCTGTATTGTTAACATGTGATGACCAAAGAACCTCAGCTTTTCCATTGGAAACAACAAGGTTGCCATCATCTGATATGTTGAGAATCCCAGAAGAGTCTTTGAGAGGCCTGTTTCTATTTGCTACCCATACAACAGTTTGTACGGGGATTTGATTGTAGAGTATCCCTACATAACGGTTGCTGGAGTTAGCCAAGCTGAAGAATCCCAATCGGAAAACACCATTCTGGGAGATTATAACATCAGGGTCTTTGATGGATTTTGATGGTGTTATTGTGTCTAAAGCAGTGGCAAATAGTAAGTAAAAGCAAGATATTAAAGCTAGTAAAACAGAGCAGCTAATAGTTTTTCCCATAATCTCTTCCCAGAACTTGGAAGTGACGCTATGATTTATGAATGATATTTAACTCAAATCAATTTTTTTTTTCAGTTAAAAAAACAGTCTGATTTTGATATGATGTAATGATATTTCAAGGCAGCTGCAAATGTTTACATCAAGATTTGAATTTTCTTCGAGCACTTATCACTACCTATTTTGTATGGAAATTAATACTTCTAGCTTGTCATGCACGTTTAATTTGGCTGGAGTTAAAAGCTCTAGTGGACTGATTTGAAAGTCCAAAAATAAGAGTAATTATTATTTTATCCCTCCAACTCTTCTTTTATTATTTATTTTATTTAATATACATAACATAAGTTTAATATGTCATTATTTAATATAATTTAATTTTCAATAAATTTATAATTTTTATTTATAAATTTAGTATAAATACAATTTAATTTATATTGTATTATTTGATTTAAATATAATTTGTAAAATATTTTGATATTTTATTATGAATATAATTTTTAAAATATTTAAATTTTATTGTATATGATTTTAATATTTTAATTATCATTTTATAAAACATATAATTTTAATTTATGTTTTATATTAAATAATATAACATAAATACATTGTCATTTTTAATATAATGTCCTTAATAGTCATTTTATATTCTCACCTCACCGTTACAACTGCGTTTAAATCCAAACACACACCCCATCATTGTTTCTAATCTCACCGCTATAGTATCCAATCTCACCGCTACAGTAACTAATCTCACCGCCACCACTATTTTTAACCTCACCAGAGATAAACACATCACCCATCCAAACTAAGCTTATATCATGGTAGATTATGGCCGCAAGATTGGAACGATGCTTTGACCCAAAACAATGAATCCACCAAAAACAATGGAAGACTTTTGGGTTAGGTAAATTTGGGTATGAATCATTTTAATTTTAAATTATTTTGGGTTTTAAATTATTTTCAAGTTTGGATTGAACATGTTTAAATTATTGATCTTATTCTGATATACAGGAGCAATATTGCAAATTAGTGAGAAAGTTAAACTTAAATCACATCTTACGCTGCATATTGATAATAAATTATACTTTAGGCAAAGTCTCATAGACGTAAAAAAAAGTTTTTTGATTTGTATAACCAATTTTTGTGTCCATCTCTATCAATTGAATTTGTAATTTCCAAAAAGAGTAGAGATAAAAAAAATACCGAAATAAATGAAAGGACTAAATTCACAAAATATATATAGGGTAGGGACCTTCTACAGAAATTGACTCTTTTTTAGGGTCTGATTTTGATATAGTGTAATGATGTTTCATGCCAGCCTCAAATGTTTACATCTAGTGATCTACATCTCAATTTACTTTGTATATACGTAATCTCATTTGGACTTAGGGAAATTTCTGGAAGTGTCAATTACTCTTAATTTTCTATATTTTTGTTGCCTCTTTCTTCCATTGGAGTACCAAAAAATCAACTCATGTGCCACCATGTTCACACAAATACAATCAGGGTATAGGATGTCCAAAAAATTGAATTCTGGACCTAAGACTTCATTTTAATATAATTTTAATTTGGGTTTGAATCATTTTAATTTTAAATTATTTTGAGTTTTAAATTATTTTCAAGTTTGGATTGAATATGTTTAAATTGTTGATTTTTTTAAGGTTCAAATCAAATTTGATCGAGTTTGAATTTAAATTTCATCAAATGAGTTTTCGATTTTGGCATTAAACTGCCATGTTCAAATATAATGGTAAATTCACTAGAATGGAACAAATAAAATTACAATTATCATAGAAATAAAATGATAAAAATAGGTTGAATATAAAAGATAAATTTCAATACTTAAAACTGTATTTCTAAACGCTACAAATAATTAATTTGTATCTCTATCGGCCATCAAGGTTTGTAAGAGTTACATCATTAAGTGAAGCCCTATCTTCAACATCATGACTCATTACTGGTGCTTGAGTGAAAGCAGGTTGTTTTGGAGTGTTCAGATCTGAAATCTCACTATTAAGCATTGAAATAACTGTAGGCATAGTGGGCCTATCTTTGGCAAATTCTTGAACACATAGCAAACCAACATGTATGCATCTCCATATTTTTTTCATTTTCATTCTTTGAATATGTTTCTGACTCTAAAATCACTTTGTCTACTATGCCACAAATATCGCCTTCCCCCCATAATTTCCATGCCTGAGAATAGAAAAGAAAATTTGTCTAAATTAATACCAAAACTTTCCGGCCTAAATCAACTCAAAATTATAAACACAAAGTCTAAATAGATTTTGATTAGCTCAATTCAACATATATAAAGATCCAACTGCTCAAAATCTCTTGCTTAAGCCTATTTACCTATGTCTAAATTGAGCTTCATTCTTAAGCTCAACTTAAACTCGATATTGTAGTAAAGCTGAAATTTCAATTGAAAATGTTCGATATATATTTAAAGCAAAAAAGAGAGCCTATACTCAATTCAAGTATTAGGACTCTCGATGTCACCTTGCAAGCTACTCAATTCAAGCATTAAGATTCTCAAGATTAGCTCATGATCGCTCAACTCAATAGTTACTTAGTAGAATTCAAGTTTTCTTGATTCGAACCTGAATAGCTTGCAAAAACGACTTCTTACACCTTAATTCGATCCACCAACATCTCTAATTATCTTATAGACTTACATATCCCAAGAGGCTAAGTGCATACTGATTGTTGTAAAAGCTTGTGTTTCTTCTTCCGCTAACAACCTCTAGCAATAGAACTCCAAAACTGAATACATCTGATTTCTCTGAAAATTGCCCTCGCATTACATACTCAGGAGACATATAACCACTGTATTTTAACATTAAAAACAACATTAATTACAACTCTGACCTAAACTTGTTCATGAGTCGATCCAAATTAAAATTAAATAATAAAAGTATAAAATAATATATTCTTTATTATTTTAATTTTTAAAAATGGTAAAATGAGTCCATAGATCAAACAAAGCCAAACTAAATTTAGGTCTAGGCATGTAATCTTTTTAAGCATTGGACCTGATCCATCAATAGATATATCTATACCATATTTTATAATAATAAAAAAGAATAAAATTAAATTATATGGAGAAAGTTCCAACTTACTAAGTTCCAACAACCCTTTTAGTGTTAGCTTGATTTTCATTGCCTCTGAAAATCCTAGCCATCCCAAAATCTGAAATTTTTGGGTTTAATTCTTCATCGAGTAAAATGTTACTTGCTTTTAGATCTCTGTGTATAATCTTTAGTCTTGAATCTCTATGAAGATAAAGCAATCCTCGACTAATCCCTTCAATAATGTTAAATCGTTTTCTCCAATCCAAAACATCTTGTTTAGCTGGATCTATGACAAAACTTAAACAATAAGACCTCAAGATTTATAGTTAATTTCTATAATAGTGGATCTAAACTACAATCATTATTGTATTTTTTACCATATTGTATTAATTGTGATTGTAGACAGAATTGATGTTATGTCAATCAATTGAAATAAATATTAAACAATGAAGAGAGTCAAAATATTTCGTTGCAGCTATTCAAAACTTAGAATATAATTACATCAGACATGTCGATGGACCAAGCCATAACCAATTTTTCATATCCTCTTACACAAGTTTGCACAAAATCAACTAGGCGACCAATTTTATTGCTTAAAGAAAACTTAGAATCATACTTCCATATTTTATAATTACTAGCTTCTAATGTGACATATGTGTGTGATTTTCATATTTAATTAATTTTTAAATATTGAATTTTTAAGGGTAAGCTATAAAGATAGTCATTCAACCATTAGTGGGTTTCTGTTTAATGTTATCGAAATTTAATATTTTGGTCACTCTTGTGTTAAATCACTAATAGTGACCTTTTTTCTATTGGCATAATAACAATTTTAATCCTTCAATATTTACACATTTAACCCTTAACTTTACACATTTTGTTAATTTAGTCTTGATTCTTAAAAGTTAAAAAACTTTAAAAAATTAAAAAACTAGAAGTTTATTTTTCGATAAAAATACATAAGATTTTCCTTACATAATACTTTTTCAATGGGAAATTATGTTTCTTCATTTTTGAAAACTTTTCAAGAAAATTATATCCAAGATCTAATCTATATGGATTGCACCTCCAAAATCAAATGAGTCGAATTTATCGGATTAGGTAGATGGGGTAGTCAAGGCCAAGTTTAAGTTGTAATGAGAAGGAAAACGATATCAATGCTTACTGGATCGAGTGATAAGGAACTCAATTCCCCTTAAATAACAACACAAGCTCAAGTCTTGTGGATGAAGAAAATAGTTTCTAGGAAAGCTTTGCCCCTTGTTTAGGGTCCAATATAACTATTGAATAACGAAAAATCACAAAAAAGTAAAAAAGGAATGGAATAAGTTACTAACCAAAGAGAAAAGCGTCCAAACTTTTGTTGGGCATATATTCATAGACGAGCATCTTCTCTTCTCTTTCAACACAGCAGCCAAGCAATCTAACCAAATTTCGATGTTGAAGCTTAGAGATCACCACCACTTCATTCATAAATTCTTCCAATCCTTGCCCCGAATCTTTCGATAATCTCTTTACTGCTATTTCCTTTCCATCATCTAGTGTTCCCTGCACACAAAATTCAACTCACAAGACTTGATAGAAAAAAAGGACAATGTCATTTCATTGACACTGGATTTGCTGAAAATTGCTATTATTTATTACCCTGTAAACTGTACCGAAACCACCCTGCCCTAGCTTTTTCGCAGGATTGAAGTTGTTTGTCGCGGTGCCAAGTTCTTCAAAATTGAATACTGGCAGCTGCTGGAGTTTAACTCCAATTGAATTTTCTCCTATATTTTCACTACAAAATTGGTGTTTGATGTGTTTTTGCTTTTTATTTCTTCCTGAGATAGAAACAAAGTAGTTAATACCATATTGGTGGACATAATGTTGTTGTCTTGACAATAGTATATATCGATATTAGTATGTACTAATACCAACATGTTTCAATATACATTTCAAATTTATTGATATTTTTAAATATTTTTCACATATAATTTTATATTCTAATTTTTTATTTTTTTAATAAATTATATATACGTTTAAATATTTTTCATATATTACCTTTATGTTTAAGCATCCTACACCGTAAGAAGAGTGCAGAAATTGTGATAACTACTATGCCCGCAATTACTGTTGTAATGACAATGACCTTAGTACTTTTCCCTTTATCTGCAAATAGAAAAACTTGGCTAATAACTTCAACACTCAAAAAGCAGATATTAACGCAATTTATCAAACACATGGTCGACGACACTAAGAAAATTTACCCAGTTCCGAAGCTGCCAGACGAATGTAAAGATCGACTCCGCGACTGGATTCCTGGACATCAATCAAATCTCCACTCCACATCATGCAACCAATGCCGGAATCATACGTATAAGCCACGCACAAACAATTCTTCAAGCATTGATCTTTGCATTGGCCGTTAACTATTGATGACCGGTCTGGAAATGCGGGCACTTTTATCATCTTCATCTCCAAAACCCATCATCAACTTGGCCTGCTCCACTCCCATTGTTGTTATCCCTTTGGCACTGCAAAGGGGTAGTCCTAAAACACCCGCTACTCCAATTACCTCTACTCCATTCCTCTGTATTCCTAGGCTTAAACCCTTTAAGCAACTGCAAATGGGTCGTTTCGTTGAATTGCATATCCCAAATTCCCACACTTCCCATAAACATCACAATCTGTATGATAAATAGAGTAACTCTTTATCCAGTTCCCTTTCCCCGCATCCCATCTCCGTTCAATGAATTTACCTTGAGAATCTAATTCACAGTATGTCAACATAGAGTGATTAGAATCTTCATAACCTATATAAAACGTTTGTTGTTGATTATCTGGAACAACAGAAAACCAAGAGGAAGCGACGGTCGGAAGTATTAAGCCAATAAACATATTTCCATTCCATGGACCACTACGAAAATAGAGCTGGTTATTGTTCCAAATGACAAACTCTGGGATATTGAACGGTTCAATACCAAAAGAAAAGTTACCATCAGATGGATCATCATGGCTTTTCCATGATTTCAGCTCCACTTTACGACCCCTTCTAACATCAGTGCTGATCTTCATAGTTTCAATGAAGGCATTAGAAGGATCTTCGAAACTCTCCCATAAGATGCTTGCTCCATCCTCACCATTACTAAGGACAAGGTTTCCAGAGTCTAAAAGCTGGGCAGTTGTTGCATTAGGAGCTGTATTGTTAACATGTGATGACCAAAGAACCTCAGCTTTTCCATTGGAAACAACAAGGTTGCCATCATCTGATATGGTGAGAATCCCAGAAGAGTCTTTGAGAGGCCTGTTTCTATTTGCTACCCATACAACAGTTTGTACGGGGATTTGATGGTACAATATCCCTACATAACGATTGCTGGAATTAGCCAAGCTGAAGAATCCCAATCGGAAAGTACCATTCTGGGAGATTATAAATTCAGGGTCTTTGATGGATTTTGATGGTGTTATGGTGTCTAAAGCAGTGGCAAATAGCAAGTAAAAGCAAGATATTAAAGATAGTAAAACAGAGCAGC
The DNA here is from genome assembly GCA_025698515.1 of Gossypium sturtianum. Lineage (NCBI taxonomy): Eukaryota > Viridiplantae > Streptophyta > Magnoliopsida > Malvales > Malvaceae > Gossypium > Gossypium sturtianum. The sequence continues at coordinate 153,146,428 of CM046943.1, forward strand.
TAATAGTTTTTCCCATAATCTCTACCCAGAACTTGGAAGTGACGCTATGATTTATGAATGATATTTGGAATCTTTCAGGATTTACACGAGATGAACTCAACTCAATTTTATTCAAATGTTTACATCAAGATTTGAATTTTTTTCATTGCATCACATTAAACATTAAAGTGAAAAAGTAATACTTTAAAAATTATCAAATTATATTAATTTACCTCTTATTGAAAGTTGTATTTTTTTCAATATTGAAATTTTATATTTCAAAATATTAAAATTAATTAAATAAGTTATTTAAAATTTTTAAAGCATTATTTTAGTTTCTACTACTTTTTCACTTTAATCCTTAATAATTTTTACCCCGATCAATACTTCAAAAAATATGTTTTTTATATGATCAAAATGAAAGCGATTTAAAATTTAGGTGACCAAAATAAAAGTGTGAACATGATGTTGCATATACAATTAATCATCGTTAAAAATTTAATGATTTGGTGACTAAAATAAACCACCCTAAAAATTGAATAACAAAATTGCAAAAAATTCATTTTGATTGAACAAAATAAAAATAACCTAAAAATTGAATCACTAGATAATTTTAAACTCTCGTAATTAATTTGGTAATAAAAATTATTCATAAAATTTATTGAGGTTTGAACTTCCAGAAGTTACAGACCAAGACGTCATTTAAATAACTTGGACTAATATAGGTAGCTGTTGTCAAACCGATGAATTTAGAGTCTTTCATTTGAATAACTTTGACTAATGAAGCACATGATTTTTTTTTTCAAAATTATTTTCTGGATTATTCTTTTAACAATGACCGAGTCTTGTTAAGGAAAGAAAAAATCTCTTACCAATTACAATATACTTATATGGCATAAGTTAGTGCTTTTCCTGGCCTAACATTTTTTAAAATATTTATGAATTGCACCTACTAAGTTAAATATGTCAAACTTATCGGATTAGGCAGATAAGATAGTTAGGGACAAGTTTAAGTTGTAAAAAGAAGGAAAACAATATTAATACTTATTAGATCGAGTGATTATAAGCTCAATTCCCCTTAAACAACAACACAAATTTAAGTATTGTGAATGAAGAAAATAGTTCTCGAAGAACTTTGCCCCTGGTTTAGAGTTTAACTTAATTGAACTCTAAATTTAACTGAGGTTCGAGTACCAAAAAATCACTAATAAAAACTAAAAAAGATTAGAATAAGCTACTAACCAAAGAGAAACGCGTCCAAACTTTTGTTAGGCATGTACTCGTAGATCAGCATCTTCTCTTCTCCGTCAACACAACACCCAAATAATCTAACCAGATTTGGATGTTGGAGCTTTGAAATCACCACCACTTCATTCGTAAATCCTTCCAACCCTTACCCCGAACCTTTTGACAATCTCTTAAATGCTCTTTCCTTTTCATCATATAATGTTCCCAGCCCACAAAATTCGGTTCATAAGACTTGGTAGAAAGAAAATGTCATTTCATCGATCATGTATTTTCCGGAAATCACCATTGTTTATTACCCTATAAACTGGACAAAAGCCACCTTGCCTTGGCTTTTTTTGCGTGATGGAAGTTGTCTATCGTAGTGGCGAGTTCTATGAAACTAGATAGTGGCAACTGTTGGAGTTTAACTTCAATTGAATTTTCTCCTATATTTTCACTATAAAATTGGTGTTCGATCTATTTACAAGTTGATCTAACTATGGACTGAGTTTATTCGTAAGAAAATTCGATGAAGCTCAAAATAAGACAACAAATGATAATTTCTTAAAGTGATGGGACAGTGAAAGAAGGTCATTTATCACCTCATGTCTGGATATTTTCGTAGAAAAGTTACCCTCATGAAAGATAGAACTACTACTCTTATGTTTGTAAAGATTTGAAAGCCCCAAATGCATAGGGTCATAACCTTTCCTTTTTCTTCTTTCTTTTTTTTTTTTTGTAATTTTCTTTCTTTCTTCTTCCTTTTCTTTTTGCATGCCATCTGAAATTCATACCCCACTCATAAAATGAGCAAATGAAGCACCAGTTCCAATAATCATGTTGAAGATTTGCTTCACCTACTATAATAAAATAATCTAATTAATTTTAACAATTTTTTATTTGTTGCTGATTTTTAGAGATTATGAATATTTTAGTAGTCTAGTTTTAGTCAATAGTTGTTGTTTTTCTATATAAACACTAGTTTTCAGTTTAATAAATGAAAACACTTTCCATAAAAATTATTTATATTTTCCTCTTGCTTTTGTTGTTTTCTTTTTACAATAAATTTTTCATCAAAAATTCTAATAAATAGGTATCAGAGCTATCTTCTTGAGGGACTGTAATTAAGGAAAAAAATTTTGTCTCTTTCTTCTTCTATGAATTCAAAAACCCCTTTCACTGCACTTGCACCACCTGTTTTCAATGGTGAAGGTTACCATGTTTGGGTAGCAAGGATGGAGGCTCATCTAGAGGAAAATGATTTCAAGGCCGTGGAGAAGGACTACGAAGTTTTTTCATTACCTGTCAATCCGACTATGACGCAAATCAAGAATCATAATGAGAGAATCAAGAAAATCAGAGGCAAAAGCTACATTATTTGTTGCAGCCTCATCTGGTATCTTTCTCAGAATCATGACAATGAAATCAACCTTTGAAGTTTGGAATTTCTTGAAGGAGTATGAAGGAGATGAAAAGAATAAAGGCATGAAAATGTTGAACCTGATTAGAGAATTTGAACTCCAGAACATGAAGGACTCCGAGATGGTGAAGGAGTACTTTTACAAATTGCTTGTAATTGCTTCCAATCCTTGTCCTGAAGCTTTCGACAATCTCTTCACTGCTATTTCCTTTCCATCATCAAATGTTCCCTGCACACAAAATTCAACTCAAAAGACTTATAGAAAAAAGGAAAATGCCATTTCATTGACACTGGATTTGCTGAAAATCGCCATTATTTATTACCTTGTAAACTGGACCGAAACCATCCTGCCCTTAGCTTTTTTCTGTGATGGAAATTGTCCGTCGCGGCGGCGAGTTCTTCGAAATTGAATAGTGGCAGCTGCTGGAGTTTAACTCCAATTGAATTTTCTCCTATATTTTCACTAGAAAGCTGGTGTTTGATCCAGGGATTTAAATAGCGGTCCGATATCGGTACAGCGGCCGCTATATAGTGGTAGCGGCACCGTCCAAAACCGTTATTGCCGAAACCGCTATTAAGTTTTATAATAAGTTGTGTGAATTTTTTAAAAAAATTCACCATCACGATACCCGCAGTGACCGCAATAGCATCCGTTATGTCCGCAACCTCGATAAACGCAACGCGACCGAAAAACGCGGCCGCGACCGCAATTTAAATCCCTGGTTTGATCTACTTTCGTTTTTCATTTCTTCCTGAGATAGTATCAAAGTAGTTAGTACCGCATTGATAGATATATTATTGTTGTCTTGAAATTGATATGTAACGATATCAATATGTACCAATACCTACATGTTTCAATATATCATTTCAGATTTATCAATATTTTCCACATATATATTTCTAGTTTAATTTGTAATTTCTTAATAATGTATTACCTTTATATTTAGCTATCCTACACCATAAGAAGAGTGTAGAAATTGTAATAATGACTATGCCCGCAATTACTGTTGTAATAACAATGACCTTACTACTTTTCCCTTTATCTGCAAATAGAAAAACTTGGTTAATAACTTCAACCCAAAAAGGCAGATATTGACGCAATTTATCAAACACATCGTCGACACTAAGAAAATTTACCCAGTTCCGAAGATGGCAGACGAATGTAAAGATCGACGCCGCTAGCGGAGAATTTCTGGACATCAATCAAATCTCCACTCCACAACATGCAACCAATGCCATCATCATACGCATAAGCCACGCACGAACAATTCTTCATGTTCATGCATTGGTCTTTGCACTGGCCGTTACTTATTGATGACGGGTGCGGAAATGCTGGCACTTTCATCCTCTTCATCTCCAAAAAACCATCATCACCTTGGCCTGCTCCACTGCCATTGTTGTTATCTCTTTGGCACTGCAAAGGGGTAATCCTAAAACATCCACTACTCCAATTACCTCTACTCCATTCCTTTATATTCCTAGGCTTAAACCTCTTTAAGCAACTGCAAATGGGTCGTTTCGATGAATCGCATATTCCAAATGCCCCACAGTATCCATAAACATCACAATTTGTTTGATAACTAGAGTACTTGTTTATCCAGTTCCCTTTAGCCGCATCCCATTTCCATTCAATGAATTTTCCTTGAGAATCTAATTCACTGTATATCAACATAGAGTCATTAGAAAATTCGTAAATCATATAGTACGGTTGTTGTGGATTATCTGCAACAACATCAAACCCTTCAAGATAAGCAGTGTACTTATCTATTAAGCCAATAAAGGTATTCCCATTCCATGGACCGGTCCGATAATAGAGCTGGTTATTCTTCCTAATGATGCCCTCTGGGCTGTTGAAAGGTTCAAGGCTAAGAGAAAAGTTACCATCAGATGGGTCATCAATGCTTTTCCATGATTTCAGCTCTAATTTACGACCCTTTTTAACATCAGTGCTGATCTTCTCAATGAAGGCATTAGAAGGATCTTAGGATCTTCGAAACTCTCCCATAAGCTGCTTGCTCCATCCTCACCATTACTAAGGACAAGGTTTCCAGAGTCTAAAAGCTGGGCAGTTGTTGCATTAGGAGCTGTATTGTTAACATGTGATGACCAAAGAACCTCAGCTTTTCCATTGGAAACAACAAGGTTGCCATCATCTGATATGGTGAGAATCCCAGAAGAGTCTTTGAGAGGCCTGTTTCTATTTGCTACCCATACAACAGTTTGTACGGGGATTTGATGGTACAATATCCCTACATAACGATTTCTGGAGTTAGCCAAGCAAGAATCCCAATCGGAAAACACCATTCTGGGAGATTATAACATCAGGGTCTTTGATGGATTTTGATGGTGTTATTGTGTCTAAAGCAGTGGCAAATAGTAAGTAAAAGAAAGATATTAAAGCTAGTAAAACAGAGCGGCTAATAGTTTTTCCCATAATCTCCTCCCAGAACTTGGAAGAGACGCTATGATTTATGAATGATACTTAATTTTTTTTTCAGTTAAAAAAAAAAAAGTCTGATTTTGACATGATGTAATGATATTTCAAGGCAGCTGCAAATGTTTACATCAAGATTTGAATTTTCTTCAAGCACTAATCACTACCTATTCTGTGTTAGAATATTGTATTCAACTAGCTTGTCACCCTGTTCATGGAAATTAATACTTCTAGCTTGTCATGCACGTTTAATTTGGTTAACTTGAAGACTCATTTATCTTCCACCCAAAATGCAAGTTTAATTTGCCTTCCACTGTTTTCTTCTTAAAAGTTACATTGTTGATTTAAGACATCAAAAGAAAGTCTCTTTACGGAAACGCGAGGACATACGGGGGAGTTGCCGGGAAAGATCTGTGAAAGATACATCCCGAACTTAAGAGGAACTTTACCAGTTGGTGGAACACTTATAAAACTGACTATATCATGGAAGATTATGGCAGCGAGATTGGAACGATGCTTTGACCCAAAACAATGAATCCACCAAAAACAATGGAAGACTTTTGGGTTAGGTAAATTTGAGTTTAAATCATTTTAGGTTTTAAATTATTTTCAAGTTTGGATTAAACAGGTTCGAATTGTTGATTTTTTAATGTTCAAATCAAATTGAATCGAGTTTGAATTTAAATCTCATCAAATGAGTTTTTGATTTTGGCATTAAACTGCCATGTTCAAATATAATGGTAAATTCACTGGAATGGAACAAATAAAATTACAATTATCATAGAAATAAAATGATAAAAATAGGTTGAATATAAAAGATAAATTTCAATACTTAAAACTGTATTTCTAAACGCTACAAATAATTAATTTGTATCTCTATCGGCCATCAAGGTTTGTAAGAGTTACATCATTAAGTGAAGCCCTATCTTCAACATCATGACTCATTAGTGGTGCTTGTGAAAGCAGGTTGTTTTGGAGTGTTAAGATCGATATCTCACTATTAAGCATTGAAACAACTGTAGGCATAGTGGGCCTATCTTTGGCAAATTCTTGAACACATAGCAAACCAACATGTATGCATCTCCATATTTCCTTTTCATTTTCATTCTTTGAATATGTTTCTGACTCTAAAATCACTTCGCCTACTATGCCACAAATATCGCTTCCCTCCACAGTTTCCATGCCTGAGAATAGAAAAGAAAATTTGTCTAAATTAATATTTAAACTTTTCAGCCTAAATCAACTCAAAATTATAAACACAAAGTCTAAGTAGATTTTGATCAGCTCAATTCAACATATATAAAGATCCAACTGCTCAAAATTTCTTGCTTAAGCTTATTTACCTATGTCTAAATCGAGCTTCGTTCTTAGGCTCAACTTAAACTCGATATGTAGTCAAGCTCGAATTTCAATTGAAAATGTTCAATAAATATTTAAAGCAAAAAAGAGAGCCTATACTCAATTCAGTATTAGGACTCTCGATGTCACCTTGCAAGCTACTCAATTCAAGCATTAAGATTCTCAAGATTAGCTCATGATCTCCCAACTCAATAGATACTTAGTAGAATTCAAGTTTTCTTGATTCGAACCTGAATAGCTTGCAAAAACGACTTCTTACACCTTAATTCGATCCACCAACATCTCTAATTATCTTATAAACTTACATATCCCAAGAGGCTAAATGCATACTGATCGTTGTAAAAGCTTGTGCTTCTTCTTCCGCTAACAACCTCTAGCAATAGAACTCCAAAACTGAATACATCTGATTTCTCTGAAAATTGCCCTCGCATTACATACTCAGGAGACATATAACCACTGTATTTTAACATTAAAAACAACATCAATTACAACGCTGACCTAAACTTGTTCATGAGTAGGTCCAAATTAAAATTAAATAATAAAAGTATAAAATAATATATTCTTTATTATTTTAATTTTTAAATATGGTAAAATGAGTCCATAGATCAAACTAAGCCAAACTAAATTTAGGTCTAGGCATGTAATCTTTTTAAGCATCGGACCTGATCCATCAATAGATATATCTATACCATATTTTATCCAAAAAAAAAAAAAAGAATAAAATGAAATGATAGGGAGAAAGTTCCAACTTACTAAGTTCCAACAACCCTTTTAGTGTTAGCTTGATTTTCATTGCCTCCGAAAATCCTAGCCATCCCAAAATCTGAAATTTTTGGGTTTAATTCTTCATCGAGTAAAATGTTACTTGCTTTTAGATCTCTGTGTATAATCTTTAGTCTTGAATCTCTATGAAGATAAAGCAATCCTCGACTAATCCCTTCAATAATGTTGAATCGTTTTCTCCAATCCAAAACATCTTTTTTAGCTGGATCTATGACAAAACATAAACAATAAGACCTCAAGATTTATAGTTAATTTCTATAACAGTGGATCTAAACTATAATCATTGTTGTATTTTCTACCATATTGTATTAATTGTGATTGTAGACAGAATTGATGTTATGTGAATCAATTGAAATAAATATTGAACAATGAAGAGAGTCAAAATATTACATTGCTGCCGTTCAAATTTCAGAATATAATTATATCAGACATGTCCATGGACCAAGCCATAACCAATTTTTCGTATCCTCTTACACAAGTTTGCACAAAATCAACTAGGCAACCAATTTTATTGCTTAAAAACACTTAGAATCAGACTTCTATATTTTATAATTACTAGCTTTTAATGTGACATATGTGTGATTTTGATATTTAATTAATTTTTAAATATTGAATTTTTAAGGGTAAGCTATAAAGATAGTCATTCAACTATTAATGGGTTTCTGTTTAATGCTATCGAAATTTAATATTTTAGTCACTCTTGTGTTAAATGACTAATAGTGATTTTATGGTACAATATCCCTACATAACGATTGTTTAATAGAAAAAATGGTCACTATTTGCCACCCATACAACAGTTTGTACGGGGATTTGATGGTACAATATCCCTACAGAACGATTGCTGGAGTTAGCCAAGCTGAAGAATCCCAATCGGAAAATACCATTCTGGGAGATTATAAATTCAGGGTCTTTGATGGATTTTGATGGTGTTATGGTGTCTAAAGCAGTGGCAAATAGCAAGTAAAAGCAAGATATTAAAGATAGTAAAACAGAGCAGCTAATAGTTTTTCCCATAATCTCTACCCAGAACTTTGACTAATATAGGTAGCTGTTGTCAAACCGAAGAATTTAGACTCTTTCATTTGAATAACTTTGACTAATGAAGCACATGATATTTTTTTTCAAAATTATTTTCTGGATTATTCTTTTAACATTGACAGAGTCTTGTTAAGGAAAAAAAAAAAAGTCTCTTACCAATTACAATATACTTTATGGCATAAGTTAGTCCTTTTCCTTGCCTAACATCTTTTAAAAATTATATTCAAGATCTAATAGTTTTCGAAGAACTTTGCCTCTCCTTTAGAGTTCGACTTAATTGAACTCTAAATTTAATTGAGGTCTAATATAACTATTAAGTATCGAAAAATCACTAATAAAAACAAAAAGATTAGAACAAGTTACTAACCAAAGAGAAACGCGTCCAAACTTTTGTTAGGCATGTATTTGTAGATCAGCATCTTCTCTTCACCCTCAACACAACACCCAAATAATCTAACCAGATTTGGATGTTGGAGCTTTGAAATCACCACCACTTCATTCATAAATCCTTCCAACCCTTACCCCGAACCTTTAGACAATCTCTTAAATGCTCTTTCCTTTCCATTATCTAATGTTCCCAGCACACAAAATCCAGTTCATAAGACTTGGTAAAAGAAAATGTCATTTCATCGATCATGTATTTTCCGAAAATCACCATTGTTTCTTACCCTGTAAACTGGACAGAAGCCACCTTGCTTTTTGCGTGATGGAAGTTGTTTATAGTAGTGGCGAGTTCTATGAAACTAGATAGTGGCAACTGCTAGAGTTTAACTTCGATTGAATTTTCTTCTATATTTTCACTATAAAATTGGTGTTCGATCTATTTACAAGTTGATCTAACTATGGACTAAGTTTATTTGTAAGAAAAAAATTTGATGAAGCTCAAAATAAGACAACAAATGATAATTTCTTAAAGTGATGGGACAGTGAAAGAAGGTCATTTATCACCTCATGTGTGGATATTTTCGTAGAAAAGTTACCCTCATGGAAGATAGTTAGAACTACTACTCTTATGTTTGTAGAGATTTGAAAGCCCCAAATGCATGGTCTCATAATATTTTAAAAAATATATTAGAATAAGTTACTAACCAAAGAGAAAAGCATCCAAACTTTTGTTGGGCATATATTCGTAGACAAGCATCTTCTCTTCTCCTTCAACACAACAGCCAAACAATTTAACCAGATTTCGATGTTGAAGCTTAGAGATCACCACCACTTCATTCATAAATTCTTCCAATCCTTGCCCCGAAGCTTTCGACAATCTTTTTACTGCTATTTCCTTCCCATCATCTAATGTTCCCTGCACACAAAATTCAACTCACAAGACTTGATAGAAAAAAAAGAAAATTTTGCAAATCGCCATTATTTATTACCCTGTAAACTGAACCGAAACCACCCTGCCCTAGCTTTTCTGCGTGATTGAAGTTGTTTGTCGCGGTGGCAAGTTCTTCGAAATTGAATATGGGCAGCTGCTGGAGTTTAACTCCAATTGAATTTTCCCCTACATTTTCACTACAAATTTGGTGTTTGACCTGTTTTTGTTTTTTATTCCTGCCTGAGATAAGATCGATGTAGTTACTACCATATTGGTGAATGTACCTCCTTTATCTTAATATTCGTGTATATGTTCATAGTCTAATTTTTTATTTCTTAATATATTATAAATATATTTAAATATTTTTCATATATATTACCTTTATGTTTAGCCATCCTACAGAAGAGTGCAGAAATTGTAATAACTACTATGCCCGCAATTACTGTTGTGATAACAATGACCTTTCTACTTTTCCCTTTATCTGCAAATAGAGAAACTTGGTTAATAACTTCAACACCAAAAAGGCAGATATTGACGCAATTTATCAAACACCTGGTCGACACTCAGAAACTTTACCCAGTTCCGAAGATGGCAGACGAATGTAAAGATCGACTCCGTGACCGGAGAGTTTCTTGACATCAATCAAATCTCCACTCCACAACATGCAACCAATGCCATCATCATACGCATAAGCCACGCACGAACAATTCTTCATGCATTCATCTTTGCAGTCACCGTTAACTATTGATGACCGGTACGGAAATGTCGGCACTTTCATCATCTGCATCTCCAAAAACTCATCATCACCTTGGCCTGCTCCACTGCCATTGTTGTTATCTCTTTGGCACTGCAAAGGGGTATTCCTAAAACACCCACTACTCCAATTACCTCTACTCCATTCCTCTGCATTCCTAGGCTTAAACCCCTTTAAGCAACTGCAAATGGGTCGTTTCGATGAATCGCATATTCCAAATGCCCCACAGATTCCATAAACATCACAATCTGATTCATGACTAGGATACCTGTTTATCCAGTTCCCTTTATCCGCATCCCATCTCCGTTCAATGAATTTTCCCTGAGAATCTAATTCATAGTATATCAACCTAAAGTCATTAGAATATTCATAAGTGATATAGTACGGTTGTTGTGGATTATCTGCAACAACATCAAACCCATCAAAATTAACGGTGTACATATATACTATGCCAATAAAGATATTCCCATTCCATGGACCGGTCCGAAAATAGAGCTGGTTATCCTTCCGAATGACAAGCTCTGGGATGTTGAAAGGTTCAAAACCAAGAGAAAAGTTACCATCAGACGGATCATTAATGCTTTTCCATGATTTCAGCTCCACTTTACGACCCGTTTTTATATCAACGCCGATCTTCATAGTTTGAAGGAATACATTACAAGGGTGTTGAAAACTCTCCCATAAGCTGCTTCCTGCATCGTCACCATTACTGAGAACGAGGTTTCCTAAGTCCGAAAGCTGGGCAGTTGTTGCATTAGGAGCTGTATTGGTAACATTTGATGACCAGAGAATCTCAGTTTTGCCATTCAAAACAAGGTTGCCATCATCTGATATGTTGAGAATCCCAGAAGAGCCTTTGAGAGGCCTGTTTCTATTTGCCACCCATACAACAGTTTGTACGGGGATTTGATGGTACAATATCCCTACATAACGATTGCTGGAGTTAGCAAGCTGAAGAATCCCAATCGGAAAATACCGTTCTGGGAGATTATAAATTCAGGGTCTTTGATGGATTTTGATGGTGTTATGGTATCTAAAGCAGTACCAAACTGCAAGCAAAAACAAGATACTAAAGCTAATAAAACAGAGCAGCTAATAGTTTTTCCCATAATCGCTTCCCAGAACTTGGAATTTGTTGGGATCTTTAAGGATTTACACTAAATGAACTCAAATCAAATTTTTTCCCAGTTTTTTTTTTTTTTTTTTTTAAATAGAAGATGATAGGATGTAATGATGTTTCGTGGCAACTGGAAATGTCTACATACATCAAGATTTGAAGTTTCTTCAAGAGCTAGTCTTCTCTTTATTTTATTTGCTTTTCTGTCGACTTTTCCTTGCATGGGATTGCAGTACCAAAAATCAACTAGAACATGCCATCTTGTTCATACCAATTTTTGCTTTGCATCATGAGTTAATGACGAAATATTGTAGGAAAAGATTAAAATCAAAATTAAATTAAAAAAAAAAAACTACCTCATTAGTCAATTAACTTTTGCTTTTATTATATTTACCCAAAATGAAATCTTTATAATTTCGTCACTCAACTTTTAGGGCGTTTTAATTTTAGTCAACCAGCCATTAAATCTTTAAGGGCGGTTAATTATACACGCTACATCATGTTTACACTTTTATTTTAGTCACTTAATTTTTAGGTCGTTTTCATTTTGGTCACCTTAAAAATTATTTTTATGAAGTATTGATCAAGGTAAAAACAATAAGGATTAAAATGAAAAAATAGTAGAAACTAAAATAGTGATTTAAAATTATCAAATTGTACTTGTTTAATTCCTTTCTCAAGTTCTAATTTTTTTTCAATATTAAAATTTTAAATTTCAAAACAATAGAATCAATTAAATAAATTATGAAAATTTTTGATACGATCAACTCATTTATTATTATAATATTTAAATTAATTAATTTAATCTCCTTTTAAATTTTAATATTTTATTTTATGTTTCCAAATTAAAATCTACTCAAATAAATCATATTTAATAATAGTACATGAAACCCAAATTTCTTTTAATTATATGATACCAAGTCTTTCATAATAAGCTAAAACCTTACAACTAATTTCAACAATTTATTTAACTAATTTTTATGTTTTGAAATTTAAAATTTTAATTTTAAATTTTTTTAGAAATTTTGTCAATGTGATGAACAAGTACAATTTGACACTTTTAATGCATTGTTTTAGTTTATACTACTTTTCACTTTAATTTTAATTTTTTACTTCAACCAATACTTTAAAAAGTATTTTTTGAGTTAACCAAAATGAAAGCGACTAGAAGTTAGATGACCAAAATAAAGCGCGAATATGATATGGCGTGTCATATAATTAACGTCAGTTAAAGATTTAACGATTGGATGACTAAAATGAAAGCGCCCTAAAAGTTGAATAATGAAATTGTAAAGATTTCATTTTAGGTTACTAAAATGAAAGAACCTTAAAAGTTGAATCACCAACTAAGTAGTTTATTTTTTTTAATTTACGACATAGAAAACATTATTGAGCGCATTTAGTAAAAAAATAAGCTTGAATGTGGTATTTCATTTTCAACTTGGGCTTCACACGTTCGGCCCTTATTTCTTTGATCTGCCCACGAAGGGTCCCTTTAGGTCCATCATCTCTAACTCTCTTCAAAGGCCCAAAAAACTCTATTGAATTAGCAAAAACTCAATCTAGCCCACGAAATCTTTGCCCAATTATAGGCTCACTTGAGTTATGTGACTGGATCTTGGCCCAATCAGATGCCCACTTGGTTGACTAATCACATGATGTGATCAAGCTCACATCACCTAGCCCTCTCGTCTTTGGACTCCTCTTTGACCACCTCTCTCTTTATTTGTTATTTAGTTTTCTTTTTTATTCTTTTAACTCTAAACTTAATTTATTTTGTTTCTTTTGTTTAGATCCTAATTTGGCAACTTCCTTTTATCTAAGAATGGTCCACACCATCTTCATATACTTGATTCTTCATTATTCTTGGTTGGTCGAATTTTCATTTTATTTTTTTATGATTTCATTCAGTTTTGATATTAATTCTTCAAAAATGTTCTAATCGTTTTTTTTTCACTTAATCAGCAACCTTGATTCATTTGGAATTGATTAGGAACAAGTGCTTCCTTAATTGACTAGGACTCCTCTAGGAACCCTAATTAGGATTTGGTTTCTTTATTCTTTTATTACTTGATTTTTGTTGCTACCCTTTTAATTTTAACTTAAATTGTTTGCATTTCAAATTGAGTCGAATTCTAAATTTTCTTTCATTCGTCTAGAGCCTTATGTCAAATCTGCAGCTTAAACAAAGAATTTCTGGACATCAATCAAATCTCCGCTCCACATCATGCAGCCAATACCGGAATCATACGCATAAGCCACGCACGAACAATTCTCCATGCATTGATCTTTGCAGTCCCCGTTAATTATTGAAGACCGGTCCGGAAATGCTGGTACTTTCATCATCTTCATCTCCAAAAACCGATCATCACCTTGGCCTGCTCCACTCCCATATTGTTGTTATCCCTTTGGCACTGCAAAGGGGTAGTCCTAAAACACCCACTACTCTAATTACTCTACTCCATTCCTCTATTTTCCTAGGCTTAAAACCTTCTAAGCAACTGCAAATGGGTCGTTTCGTTGAATCGCATATCCCAAATGCCCCACACTTCCCATAAACATCACAATCTGTAAGATAAATAGAGTACTTGTTTGTCCAGTTCCCTTTCCCCGCATCCCATCTCCATTCAATGAATTTTCCTTGAGAATCTAATTTAAAGTAACTAGAAAATTCATAAGCCATGTAAAACGTTTGTTGTTGATTATCTGCAACAACAGAAAACCCATCAATATCAACGGTGGTCGGAAGCATTAAGCCAAGAAACATATTCCCATTCCATGGTCCACTCCGAAAATAGAGCTGGTTATTGTTCCAAATGACAACCTCTAGGATATTGAAAGGTTCAATACCAAGAGAAAAGTTACCATCAGATGGATCATCAGGGCTTTCCATGATTTGATCTCCACTTTTCGACCCTTTTAACATCAGTGCTGATCTTCATAGTTTGAAGGAAGGCATTAGAAGGATCTTCAAAACTCTCCCATAAGCTGCTTGCTCCATCCTCACCATTACTAAGGAAAAGGTTTCCAGAGTCTAAAAGCTGGGCAGTTGTTGCATTAGGAGCTGTATTGTTAACATGTGATGACCAAAGAACCTCAGCTTTTACATTGGAAACAACAAGGTTGCCATCATCTGATATGTTGAGAATCCCAGAAGAGTCTTTGAGAGGTCTGTTTCTATTTGCTACCCATACAACAGTTTGTACGGGGATTTGATTGTAGAGTATCCTACATAACGATTGCTGGAGTTAGCCAAGCTAAAGAATCCCAATTGGAAAACAGCATTCTGGGAGATTATAAATTCAGGGTCTTTGATGGATTTTGATGGTGTTCTGGTGTCTAAAGCAGTGGCAAATAGTAAGTAAACGCAAGATATTAAAGCTAATAAAACAGAGCAGCTAATAGTTTTTCCCATGACTTTGTTTTCTGAATTTCTTTTAAGAGCAGAACTTGAAGTGACGCTATGATTTATGAATGATATTTGAGATTTTAAGGATTGTGTGAAGCAGTTTTTGAGTATTGTCTGAATTAGTGCTAACCGGTCATAATAAAACTTTTCATGTTTAAGTTGTAAATTTTGGCAATAATAAATTTTAGATTCGTATATGAATTTATTCATTAGTAATTTTCATAATGTGACTTATCTCAAATTTAAGTGAGTGACCAACTATGTGTGCGTGACTCTATATTTTGATGTATAAAAACTTGATTTCAATTGATAATAAAATCGAAACCGGTATGTTGGGTATCGACTTTTGCATGACAATTTCGCGTACAATAGCAAAATTAATAGCCTAAAACCAAGATTTCAATTGATAATAAAATTAATAGAATTCAACAATAGTCCCTCTTGAAAACCAAGAGTGCTTTCCACAAGAGTCCTAGGGAGGGTGGTAACTACTGCAGTCTAGGATGGAGGAGGGTGGTGGCGATGAGAGGAAAAAAATGAGAGATCTCACTTTGTTAGCGGAAGAGCTCGTTGGGATTATCTATCAAAAGATCTATGGTGGTGCCAGATGTAAAGCCGACTCTAATTTGTTCAGTATGGACAAGGAAGTCTTTTAATCCGAATAGTCTGAGGGCACAATTGAGGAGCATATGGAAAACTAAGAGAAAGTTTGAGATCCAAACGACAGGGCAGAATCTCTTCTTAATCATCTTCGATTCGGAAGATGATCTGGAGCTAATCATGGAAGGACGGCCTTGGTTGTTTCGTAAGTATTTAATTTTGTTTGAACGATTACGGAATCCAATTGATAGGGATAATATTAAACTTACTTCTTCACCGTTTTGGATTAAAATTGGTCCAATTTTACCTGAATTCGACAAGAAGGATCTTATGCATGCTATTGGATGTACTTTTGGAGGAATTACCAGATCAAAAATAAATGGGGATATTTGCAGAATTAGGGTTAATCTTGATATTCAGAATCCACTTAGAAGAGGGCTATTTGTGTCAACTTATAATGGCGTTAAGTCATGGATTGCTTTTAAATATGAGAAACTGCCAGTTTTTTATTTTGGGTGTGGAAGATTGGACCATAGCCTGACCGATTGCCAACAGTTTAAACCTGAAGAAAAGAACAAAGTCAGAGAAGATCATCCTTTCTCTATTGCATTAAAAGCAGAATCAAAAGCAATGGGAAAAGAATCTTTAAAATTTAATGCTTTTGCAAAAAAGATGGGGGTGCAGTATACTTACACAGGAAATTTAAGCAATCATCTTGAAGGGGTCAAGGAATCTGAATCTGTTGTTATGAAAGAAATAAGACAAACAGGAAGGATATTGGAAAACTGGATGGAAGGACTTAAAAATCGGGAGGAGAATCGCAATTTGCAGGGAATGGGGAAACAGATGGGAGAATTTGATGACATAGGAAGAGTTGAAGAAACTATCAAAAAGACAAGTTGGAAACGGTTAGAGACAGCGAATCGTGTTGAGAACAAGAAGCACTTGAATGTGACGGGTAAAAGGAAATTTTTAGCAGAAATTGACGACATGGGTTATTCAGGGTCGACGAAAAAAGGGGTAGTTAAAAGACCGAAAAATGAAGATCTGGTTGATAAGGGAGGAGATTGTATGGAGATTTCATGTGTTAGTGGGGAACAGGTTACTGTTACAAACTTTTTTGGATCGGCGGCTGCCAATGGGCAAGCCGACCGCTCACAATGAAAACCATTTGTTGGAATGTTCGTGGGTTAGGGAGCTCACGAGCGATTCGGAGGTTGCATTACTTAATTAAGCAGCAACATCCCCAAATGGTCTTCCTAATGGAGACTAAATTAGATCAAAAGCGCATGGAAAGGGTTCGAAAGAGGTGTGGTTTCACTAATGGAATTGATATTGAGGCAGAGGGGTCTCGGGGTGGTTTATGTTTAGCATGGAAGAGGGACATTGACGTCACAATAAAGAGTTATTCAAAATGGCATATAGATTCTATGGTGAGGGGAGAGAATGGGCAAGATGACTGGAGGTTCACAGGATTCTACGGGTCTCCATATTTAAAAGATAAGAACACCGCTTGGGACTTGCTTAGAAGATTAAGTCAAGAGAATATTCAACCTTGGCTGGTGGCAGGAGATTTCAATGAGATTTTATTCGGTTTCGAGAAGAAGGGTGGAGGTCAGAGAGATTAGAGGAGGATGGATGCTTTCAGGGACACTTTAGAGGAATGTCAATTAATGGATATTGGGTACTCTGGAACTTGGTTCACGTGGGAAAGAGGAAATCTCCCTGAGACGAATATTCGAGAGAGATTGGATAGAGGAGTCGCTAACGAAAAATGGATTACTACATTTCCAATGGGCAACGTACAACATCTCCCATACTCTATGTCAGATCATTGTCCTTTACTCATTAGCACAGATCACACAATCAAATATTTCGGGAAACAAAAATTTCATTTTGAATCTTGGTGGACGTTGGAAGAATCTACTGAACAAGTTATCAAGGAAGCATGGGAAGCAAATTCGGAGTCATTAATGGAGAAATTGGGAAACTTGCAGAATAGGTTGAAGATGTGGGCACGTTCCTATAAAAACAAGATGGAGGATCGAAAGATGAGGTTAGCAAAAGAACTTGAATCTTTGTTAAATGAAGAAAGAGACGATGAGATAATGGCAAAGATTGTAACACCCCAAACCCGGCCCAATTGCTACGACCGGATCTGGTATGTCACTAAGAAAATTTTTGTCAAACATGTCGTATTTTTCAGAAAAGCCCAAATATATTTCATATAGAATATTCCTTTGTAAAATAAAACCAAACTTAATTACATGCCTTAGTTTAATTAAGATAAAAAAAATTAAATAACTAAAAGTAATTAAAGCCCAAAATAAAACAAAATATAAACTAGTGGCCCATGGCCTTATTACAACGAAATTTTAAAATCCACCAATTAAAAATATAAAATAATAACTTGAGTCTTTTTGCTAAATCCACATATTCTTCTGCATGGCCACCTTGCGTTCCTCTCCAGCCCGGTCCGAAGTACTAGGTATCACCTGAAATGTTAATTAAAAGGGTGAGTCGCGAGACTCAGTGTGCAACCCTCATGCACCAGTAAATTTTGGGCCTTAAGCCCGTTACACAAAGTAAACAGTTTAATACTCATAATAAGAATTTATAACAAACAGTATGCAAGGCCCAACCCGTTTGCCTAGGTTTCCAGCCGCTACATCAGATCACGATAAAAACCGCTACACATATAACGTATAACTTCCTCCTTTCATCAACCCAACCCATGCAATCACATACAAGCATTTTACTTATAACATTTAAACAAATTATTTACTAACTTTGGTGATCCGTTTTACCCTCCTTGGGCTTTCATCAATAAACCGAGATGTTGGCAATTATCAAAACATATAAATCTTATGATCATGCATTTTATGATTAGATCTAGATGGTGGGAAGTATTACACACGATATCGCGAAATCCAATATTCTTAGTCGATGTCCTTGCTATCCGGATCTATTATCCTCAATGTAAAGCCTTGCTCAAAAGCCGAAAAAACACACAAAGATTTAGCCCCCTTCAACAATCGGCCAAGGTTAATAAATCCCAAATTATACGTTAAAACTAATAGATCCCTTACCTTGAAATCCCGAAAGTAACACGATTCTATAACTTAGAGATCTATGCGATTGACTCCACTAAAGTTCCCTTGATTTTGGCACAAGTAGGCACCACGAAGTAATTCGACAATCACGGGAGATGAGATCTAAGGATTTGGCTTTCGGAAAATCCCAGAAAAAGTATGAACAAGAGAAGGTTGATGTGTCTTTGGATTTTAAAATACTTGAGTGAGGAGTTTCGGGTTCTGACAGGAAAAGAGAAGAAGAAAAGAAAACAAGGAAAAGACTTAAAGATTTGGCTAGGAAGAAAAAGAATGGAAAGAGTTTGGCTTTTTGAATTAAAGTGAAGATGAGGGAATAGGCTTAGAAATTTGGCTTTGCGAGAGAATGAAGAAGAAGATGGAACTTTAGGAGTTTTTGGCTTTTACTCAGAGAAGAAGAGAAAAGAATGAGAGAAAGACCCAAATGCCAAAATTGAAGAGATATTCCCCTATTTATAGAAATTTGGCACTTACCTAACCTTGCAGATAAGTCCTATCTTTTCTCCTTTATCTTAATCTACTACTCATCTAAAAGAGACTTAATTATCTCTAACTCCTCCCTCCTTTATCAGCATATTATCCACATATTTTAATCATTAAAATCCTAAATTTTAGCATTTATCTGCTTATTATCCACATAAAATAAATTTCTAAATAATAGCCTTTATCTGCTTATTATCCACATATTTTAAACATTAAAACCCCTAAATTTTAGCCTTGTTGCCACCCACTCCACCTAATCCTAATGCCCAAAATTTAGCTAACTTAAATTAAAAGAATTGGGCTCCATGAAACTTAAATTTGGGCCCTTACTCCCTTGTGTGGCGTCACCTCCTAAGATTGGGCCACAAGCCCACTTTGGTATTTTAAACATAGATACTACCTTTTAAACCCTATAATGCCCAAACAGATAATTTTAATCAAGGCCTCTACCTAAGCCTGAGCCCAATTTGGACCCCTAACACTTAAATTAACACATTAAACATATCCACCCATTAAACGCATAGGCCCAAAAATTCAAGATGTTACAAAGATAATAGATACCAAAATCCATTTAAGCATGGAAATTGACAAAGATGAAATGTATTGGGAGCAAAGAGCGAGAGCAAATTGGCTTCGGCTTGGAGATAAAAATTCAGCTTTCTTCCATAAATGTGCAACAGTTCGTCGAAGAGCAAATTCGATTTCCAAATTAATTTTAGAAGATGGGAAAGAGATCACCACAGGAGCTGAAATTAATGAGACAGCAACGGCTTTTTTCAAAAAATTATTTACATCAAAGGGAGTTGCGAATCTAGATAAAGTGTTGGATGGTATTGAAGTTAGCATTACAGATGAAATAAATACAGATCTATTAGCGCCATTCAGAGCAGAAGAAATATGGAATGATGAGATTGAAGGAAATGGGACCTACAAAGGCACCGAGTCCGGATGGATTCCCCTGACCTGTTTCATCGAGAGAATGCTTGGCATATAGTAGGCAAGGATGTTACGGAGTATTGTCTAGGAATTTTAAATGGAGATAAGGGGGTTGAAGCAGCAAATGTTACAGATATAGTGCTTATACCTAAAGTTTCGCATCCTCAACTCAGTAAACTTTGCCTATTAGTCTTTGTTCAGTAATTTACAAAATTGTTGCAAAAACAGTGGCAAACAGATTGCAAAGGGTAATTGGAAACTGTATTGACAAAGTGCAAAGTGCATTTGTTCAGGGTAGACTGATCTCAGACAATGTGCTTTTAGCATATGAAATTTTGCATACGTTCAGGAAAAAACGAACAGGACACAAAAGTTATATGGCGGTCAAGCTTGATATGAGTAAGGCCTATGATAGGGTGGAGTGGGATTTTGTTAAAGAAATGATGCTAAAAATGGGATTTGCAGAGAAATGGGTGGATCTTATTATGAAATGCATCACGACGGTTTCTTATTCGATTATCACTAATGGAGGAAGGGTAATAATTTTCAACCCACAAGAGGTCTTCGTGGGGTGATCCTTTAAGCCCGTTTTATTTCTTATTTGCGTGAAGGCCTCTCATCTCTGTTGAGATCGACAAAGAAGAAAGGTTTGATAAAAGGAGCAAAAGCGAGCAAAAGTGGACCAGAGATTTCTCATTTGTTTTTCGCAGATGACTGCATAATGTTCGGTGAAGCAACAGAAAAGGGAGCAAGGATTATGAAGGATATTCTGAAGGAATATGAGAGCTGTTCAGGACAATGCGTAAATTTTAATAAATCTACAATATTCTACAGTTCGAATACAAGTAGCGAGAAGCGAGAAGAAGCATCCTTAGTACTTGGTGTAAGGATTTCTACGTGCCCGAAAAAATACTTAGGACTTCCAAATGTAGTAGGCCGAAGGAAGAAAGAGGCTTTTCAGAATCTAATTGACAGAATAATGAAAAGGATCGATGGATGGAGTACCAGACTGCTTTCTCAAGGGGGGAAGAATTTTTTTATAAAATTTGTATTACAGGCAATTCCCACATATGCTATGGCTTGCTTTCTTTTGCCTAAAGCTCTATGCGAGATGATAGAGAGCAGAATTGCAAAATACTGGTGGCAAAAAGGAGAAGGAAAACGTGGAATTCACTGGTGTCAATGGAAATATCTGTGTCGGCTGAAAGAAGAAGGTGGTTTGGGATTTAGGAATATGGCTCAATTCAATATTGCCTTACTGGCAAAACAAGGGTGGAGGCTGTTAATTTATCCGAATTCGTTAGTAGCGCAAGTATTCAAAGCAAAATATTTTCCAACGGGTGACTTTCTTAGTTCAAGATTGGGGAATTCTGGTTCTTATGTTTGGCATAGTATTTGGACTACTAAAGCTACATTGGAAAAAGGTTTGTTCTGGAGAGTAGGTACGGGCATGGATATTTCAGTTAAGAACGACGCATGGATCCCAAATTATGTTAATGTTAATTTAGTTTCCGACGATCATAATTTGCATTTTGATAAAGTTTCGAAATTAATCAATAGTCACGACAGAGTGTGGGATAGGGATTTGATAGTCAATACCTTCCAAGCAGAAATAGCTGAGTTGATCCTTCGAATCCCGCTGGCGCTGGAACCACACGAGGACCTTCGAATATGGATTGGTGAACCGTCTAGTGAGTTTTCAGTTCGGAGCACTTATAAACTATTACAAAAAATTGATCCTACAGCTTATGCTTTACAATACTTCTACAAAGAATTTTACAAAAAACTCTGGCGGATAGACCTACCCTCGAAAATTAAGTTGCTAATTTGGAGAATCTCCTGGAACTATTTACCTACAAAAGTCAATTTGGCACTTAAGAGTGTAACAAGGAATGCTCTATGCCCTAGGTGTGGCGAAAGGGAAGAAGATATGCATCATCTCTTCCGCGAATGTCCTGTGTCAAAATCAGTTTGGAGAGAATTGTCAGATCCAATCTTTTCGATGTTTCCAGAAGCAGAGTTCATAGAATGGCTTACCAAGGTTTTGGTCCTTCTCCCTCCGGGAAAATACAGAATCTATTGTGGAATGCTGTGGGACATCTGGGGGGATAGGAACTCCCGTATTCATAATAGACAAGGTAGATCTAGTCAGGAAATTGTAAAGTTCGTATATGGGTATCTAAAAGAACTTGATGGACTTAAAACAGAAAAACAGAAAACCATGTACTCCGAAATGAAATGGAGGCACCCACCTGGACAAACACTGAAGATAAACTTTGACGGAGCGTTTGATGAAAGAAGAAAACAATCGGCATCGAGCATTGTCGTCGTGACGAAAGAAATTTGTATTCTCCTTACAAAATCGAACTTCACGATGGAGTGGATTCCGCTTTCTTTGCTGAAGCAATTGCTTGTCGTCGAGCAACCCAAATAGCAATCAAAATCAACAGAGAAGATATTATTATCGAAGGAGATTCGTTGTCTATCATCAAGAAATGTAACAACAACGAACTTGATAAATCAATGGTCGGGGTTTATATCTGGATATTCGCAGAATGCGCAGGAAAATAAGATTCGAGTAGACTCGAGAATGGCTAACAACCTTGCTCATATACTAGCAACGGAATCTTTGAAACGGAGAGAGGAAATTTACTGATTGAAGCGGTTCCTAGGTATGAGAGAATCGGCGAAGAGGCGGAGTGTGAGAGAACCAGATTGAAATGGAGCAATGACGGAAAGATAGAGGAGTTTCAAATTGAAAATTAAGCGATCGCCTATGTTTATTACTTCCTTAGTAATCTGAATTACGCCATTAATGCAAGAAATGACGGATGAGGCGAGATAAGGCAAAGTAACAGTGATGTGATTGGGCAATAGATTTCGTCGGATATTTTAATTATGGTTTCTAGAGTATTCTATGAGACGTTTGGTTTTTTAATTTAGGGCCTTCATTGTTAGTCCCATTTTTGTTGGGCCTCTTTGGTTTTGGTCTAGTCTTTTCTAGTTGTTTTATTGGTTTTGTAAGCTTCTTTTCTATATTAATCACAAAGCCCAATCAGATTTGAATCAAAAAAAAAAAAATCCTCTAATCGACATGACATGATAGATAGAAAAGTAACGTGTTCAAGAGTCATTTATCGAATATACGAATGGTTTAATTATTATGTGTTAGTAATTAACTTTTTCATGAAAAAAGATATAATGATTACATAAGATAAAATAGGATAATATTGAGAATCCTTAAAAAATTAAAGATATTCTATAAAGGTAACACATATAATAAGATCATTGAATGAGCACTTGATAAATAACTTTATTATTTTTATAATAGTATATAATAGGAATAGTTCAAAGTATGGAACTTTGATTTTTCAATTACTTGCGAAGCAAAATCAAAGACTTGTTTGAGCCACTGAACATATTAAGAGAGCTATTGTTGAGCTCAAAATTTCACCAAAATGACTCAATGGAAAGCACACATTCAATAACCCTACAAATCATCCGAATGCTAAGACTACCCAAGTGGCTCCTAAAGTGCCCATTACAGCAGGCCTTTCAAATAATTCAGTAGGGTTCAACAAAAGGATGATTCGTCATCTCAATACTTCGATTGACTCTCGCAATCAAGTCATGGCTAAGCATCGAGCAAGGATAAGAGTCATCCAGTAGATTTGAGATCGAGAAATGGCCTTGTGCAATGATTTGCCAACTCACCTTAAATAGTGATACGTTGACATTTCATTTGAACAAAAAGGGTGGTAGGCTAGAAGCTAAAGAGTAGGAGGTATTGATGAAGGTAATGATGATGCAATGGTGATGGTGGTTGTTTTTGTTACTCCTAATGATAGGAGTTTTTCTTGGTTATTTCAGACATTAGACTTTATTTTTTAGGTTTGGAGAATTGTTTTTGTAATGATGAACCATATGAATGTTATTGGTATTCGAAAGGTTTAATTTTGGTGTGCTTACTTGTCATATCTAAACTTGGAAAAATTTTTAAAAAAATTTTTGGGTTTCGAATAATATTAATATTGTAGAAATACACAAATTTGTCTATATTTATATTAAAAATTAGATTAAATCATATCAAATAATCAAATTCAATGTAGAAATTAAGTTGAGATAACATTAAAGATATCTTCAACTAATCTACTTTACATTAATTTTTATTAATATAGTCTATTTTTATATTTTTGTTGTTTGATTGGACATCGATTTGTAATGAAGTTCCATGGCAGCTGCAAATGCTCACATCAAAATTTCAATATCCATTGTATGGTTTGATACGAAATCTCCTTTTGATTTTCGGGAATTTTTTTATTTCCAATGCTTTCATACATGATTAGAAGCGTAATTGCCATTTTATTTCCATTGGCGTACCAACAAAATCAAGTCTGATGTATGACGTGATTATAGCGGAGTTATTTGATTCAGTTTGGCTGTCGATTTGAGAAGTAAGAGGATTTGAGTAAAGTTATAAGTTTGAAAAATAGACTTTGACAAAAAAAAATTAGACTCGTTTTTTAGACGGGTCGAGTCTTGAAGTAAGATTTTTATCTAACTTGAATTTACAAAAATAAAAATTGTTGTTGTTTTGTCACTGTTTTGCTGTTTTACGCTATTATATTGCTACTATTCTGTTATTATTGTTTTAAATATTGTATAACTTTTATTTTATTATTAATTTTGTTACTATTTTAAAAATATTTACTTGTTAAATTATACATATCTTAATATTATTTAAATAGGCTCAACTTTCATCGATAGCAATGCGGGTATTTTACCCGCACTTGGTATTCCAGACTTTTCTTGCACAAGCCATTCTTGCACAAGCCTTTTCAAAAGCAGGGGATTCTACAGGAAGGGACAGCATTCAAAGAAAGAATATGTACTGTTGGAAATCCAATGCTTTCCCGATTCCATGCTTATGATTCAATTCTTCTTGGAGAAGCCAAGTCATTAGACAAGACCATAAAGTTTTTTTTCAATTTATTTTAAATTTATTGGTAAATTTTCATAACCCGATTTATTAATTAATAATAATGAAATATTAAAAAATTCAATATTAGCATTTTACTTTTTATTAAATTTAAAACATATATAATTTATTTCCAAAACCAAATTGATATTATCAGATTAAATTAATAGTCCAACCCATAAACAGGTGTAGAATCAAATTAAATATGATATGAGATAGCATTAATTATAAAATACTGAATCATTACTAAACATAATTTCAACACTAATATAACACTATAAGACTTTGATGGCCGGTAAATTATTAAATTTCAACATCTAATTAAACAGTTTGCTAATTATGCAGTTTAATTTTCAACACTAAACATAATTATTGGTGTTTATGCGAAAGAGATTGTTTTGGAGTGTTAACAAGGCATACCAATTCAACATGCATGAGTCTCGAGACCATTACATACTCAAGGACTTTTTTTCTTTCTTTTTCGTGGATTCGTGGATGAATGCATCCTAAGCATAATAGGAAAATGATTGTATGAAATAGTGATGCCACAAGATCAATGACCTTAAAATATACTACATTGTGGCACACTCAATTAAAAAATAATAATTATATAACAAGTTAATGAAAAATTTATATAAAAGTTAAAATAGTAAAGACTATGATGTTTTGAGTTCAAATCTCAATGATTCTCCTTATATGTGTGTATATTTCAAAATTTATCAAAATATAAAAAGGCATAAATAACATCAAAATAATATTGAGCTTTTGGTAATTTTACCATTGAGTGAAACTTCATTATTGAATGATATCAACTCAATATAATACATTATAATAATACAGATAAAGATAAATTTCAATACTTAAATTTTATTTCTAAAAACTAAAAATAAGTCATTTGTATCTTTATCTACCATCAAAGCTTGTAAGAGTTACATCATTAAGTGAAACCTTATTTTCAACATCATGGGTGACTAGTGGTGTTTGAGTGAAAGCAGGTTGTTTTGGAGTGTCAAGATTTGAAATCTCACTATTAAGTATTGAAACAACTGTAGACATAATGGGCCTATCTTTAGCATATTCTTGAACACATAGCAACCCAACATGTATGCATCTCCTTATTTCTTTCTCATTCCTTGAATCTGATTCAAACTCTAAAATAACCTTGTCTACTAAGCTCCAAATATTGCCTTCGTTCCATAGTTTCCATGCCTGAAAACAGAAAACAACTTTGCCTAAATTATCCCGCCTAACTCAACTCAAAACTTCAAAAGAGTTCGATTGGATCAATTTGATATAAATACCAAACTACATGAACTCTCTTGATTTGGTTTGTTTTACCTAAGCCTAAAATGAGTTTCATTTTCATGCTCAACTTCAAACTTGATTATTTGTACTTGAGCTCGAGTTTGAACTGAAAATTTTCAATATTAATTTAAAAGAAAAAAATCAATTAAGTTCACAAGCTACTCTATTTAAATATTAAGATTCTCGAATTAGAAGCTTGCATGATAGCTCAACTCAACAATTACTGAGTTGAATTCAAGTTTTCTTGAACCAAACCCAGATATCTTCCTAATATGGCTTCTTAA
Source organism: Gossypium sturtianum (assembly GCA_025698515.1). Taxonomy (NCBI): domain Eukaryota; kingdom Viridiplantae; phylum Streptophyta; class Magnoliopsida; order Malvales; family Malvaceae; genus Gossypium; species Gossypium sturtianum. Next base: position 153,172,959 of record CM046943.1, read on the forward strand.
CCCCTAAATTTTAGTTCTCTTAATTAGCATAGTTAATGTTGCAACATACAAGACAACATGGGTTTAATCATGCTTAAGCGTGTATTTTCCTTCAAATTAAGGGTTTGGGGAAATTATAAATAATGGTAGGAATTGTATAAAAAATTATCCTATGTACTTACATATCCCAAGAGGCTAAGAGCATATTGATTGTTGTAAAAGCTTGTGTTTCTTCTTCCGCTAACAATCTCTAGTAATAGAACTCCAAAGCTGAATACATCGGATTTCTCTGAAAATTGTCCTTGCATTGCATACTCCGGAGACATATAACCACTAAATTTTAACATTAAAAACAACATTAATTACAACCCTAACTTAAACTTATCCATTAGCCTTTTGAATTAAATTAAATAATAAAATTATAAAAAATAATATTTTTAATATTTTGTTTTAAAATGATAAAATGAGTCCCCAAAGCCAAACTCGTTTAAGGTCTACCCGACCATAGACATATCTATATATGATAGGAGAAAGTTTGAACTTACTAAGTTCCAACAACTCTTTTAGTGTTGGCTTGATTTTCATTGGCTCACGAAAATCCTGGCCATTCCAAAATCTGAAATTTTTGGATTTAACTCTTCGTTGAGTAAAATATTACTTGCTTTTAGATCTCTCGTGTATAATCTTCAATCTTGAATCTCTATGAAGATAAAGCAATCCTAAACTAATCCCTTCAATAATATTGAGCGTTTTCTCAATCAATACATCCTGTTTAGATGGATCTATAACAAAAATTAAACAATAAGAACAAGATTAATAGCTAATTCCTATAATAATGGATCTAAGCTACAATCATCGTTGTATTTTCTACGATCGAGTGGTAAGAAGTTCAATACACCTTAAATGGCCTTTTAAGTTCGAATCTTGTGGATGAAGAAAACAATTTCAAAAAGCCTTATCCCTTGTTTCGGGTCTAATTCAGCTAGATTCTAAATTTAATCAAGATACAATATGCTTATCAAAGAATCTCAAAGAAAATGGTAAAAAGGATTGGTACAAGTTACTAACCAAAGAGAAAAGCGTCAAACTTTTGTTGGCCATATACTCGTACACCAGCATCTTCTCTTCTCCTTCAACACAACACCCAAATAACTTAACCAGATTTCGATGTTGGAGCTTAGAAATCACCACCACTTCGTTCATAAATTCTTCCAATCCTTGGCCCTGAAGCTTTCGACAGTCTCTTCACTGCTATTTCCTTTCCATCGTCTAATGTTCCCTATGCAAAATTCAGCTCATAAGTCTTGGTGGGAAA